>CM028338.1:1075000-1675000 GCA_016647705.1 Eucommia ulmoides
AATGTTTTTTAATTTTATTTTATTTTTTTAATATTCACACACATTTCACGTTCTGTAATCTGAATCATTAATCGGTCTATACCTATTACCTAGACTCACATAGAGTCATCATTAATCAGTTAGCTATACAAATCATGTGTAGTTCAAACAAAAATAAATCAGATTCGATTTTTCTCTAACTAGTCGATAATTTTAATGTCGTAATTTTTTTTTTATTATTATTATTTTTGTAATGAACTCTTTATATATATATATATATATATATATATATATATATATATATATATATATATATATATATATATATATATATATATATATAACAGTGTATTACAATATTTTTTAATTTTTTTTATTTTTTTAATATTCACACGCATTTCATGTTTTGCAATCTGGATCATTAATCGGTCTATACCTATTACCTAGACTCACATAGAGTCATCATTAATCAGTTAGCTATACAAATCATGTGTAGTTCAAACCAAAACAAATTGGGTTCGATTTTTCTCTAACTAGTCAATAATTTTAATGTCGTAAATTTTTTTTTATTTTTTATTTTTGTAATGAACTCTTTATATATATATATATTACCTAGACTCATATAGAGTCATCATTAATCAGTTAGCTAAACAACTCCTTATTCTCGTAACAATTTATTACAATATTTTTTAATTTTATTTTATTTTTTTATTTTTTTAATATTCACACACATTTCATGTTCTGCAATCTGGATCATTAATCGGTCTATACCTGTTACCTAGACTCACATAGAGTCATCATTAATCAGTTAGCTATACAAATCAATTGTAGTTCGAACCAAAACAAATCGGGTTCGATTTTTCTCTAACTAGTCAATAATTTTAATGTCATAAATTTTTTTTTTATTATTATTTTTTTTGTAATGAACTCTTTATTAAAGAAATTAAAAATTACAACCTTAGACGGGGAAGACCATCTTGATCCTCACGAACATAAGAGATTACGTTGTGAGGTAAGGGATTACCTAAAGGAAATAACAAAGGGCTAAACGAAACAATGTTAGCAAGGCTATCAGCAACAAAATTACATTCTCAATGAACATGAGAAATCTGAATGTCAAATGATAGAATCCAAAACCGAACTGTGTTCTAAAAATGGGTAATCGACCAGATTGGGCTATCTTTCTTGATTGAATGAACTAAAGCTAGCGAGTCGCTTTCTACCAGTAGAGGAAACTAGCCTAAACTCAAAGCTTCCTGAATCCCCAAGAACAACCCGTAAAACTCAGCTAGGAAACTTGAACTAACAGTAAGGGGAGAGAAAAAAGACCAACTAACAGCTCCATTACTATCTCGAACAACACCACCACAAGAAGACGTCATAGTCTCTCTCTTCAAAGTACCGTCCACATTAAGTTTGAAACTCCCCTCGGGCGGACGGGTCCAACAGCAAATCAGCGGCCGACGACGAATAACTTACTTAATCGAACAACCCAACAGAACCATAGACTGAATTCCAAAAGAAGATGAAATCGACTTAGATTTTAGTCAAAGGGCTCAGCGCTTGAACTCAGTTCCTAACTTTGACAATTATCCATTTATTAGACATGGAAATATCATCATAGAGAGTACAATTCCGATTTAACGAAATCTCCCAACAAATCAGCGAAGGTATCAACACCCCTAATTTATGAAACTGAGAACTCCCTTTTAATCTACTCCACCACAACTTAATACGATGTATTAAAGGTTGAGGAATAAAAGGAATATTAAAAAAGAAGCTAAAATACCGCCAGACCTTTGAAGCAACCTCACTTTTCAGAAAAAGATGCTGGATATTTTCGGTGGAACGAAAGAAGCAGCATCGACAATCCGAAACAAACAACATTCTCATTTTCTGGATGATATTATCAACTGCAATTTTGTTCTTCAAAAGCCGCCACATGAAAATCTTAATCTTCAAAGGAAATCGCATACTCCAAAGATTAGAATAAAGAGAAGTTGGGATTACCTCATTGCTAATAGCCATCCAAGCAGATTTTATGGATAAGACTCCATTATCGCTAGGAATCCAAATGAGAGAATCGGATTCTGATGACAATATTGGGAGGGAGCCCTCCAAGAAGTCTTGAGCATCATCTTCCAGATCTGGGGAGATCCATTCTTTGTCCTGTAAGCAAATTTTGACGGAAGACAACGAGTTGGTAAAATGGAGATCATTAACAAGAATACCAAAACCCCAATCATCATGTCAAAAACTATTTAGCTCTTCATTGCCAACTTTCCATCTCGATAAATGTATACAAGTATTTTTCGCCCACAATATATCTTTTCAAATTTTAGAACTCCCAATATGATCTTGCCACAGAGATAACAGGAGATTATTAGTGTATTTAGAGCACATAAAATCATACCAGAGAGACCTCTCTTTTAGTAGAGACCAAATCCATTTGAGAGAAAAGGCCAACTTCATGTCTTTTAGTTTGCGAAGACCAAGACCACCGGAAGATGTTTCTTGACAGATTTTATGTCAAGCCACCCAGTGTCTTTTCTTACCTGAATCTGAATGGCCCAAAAAAAATTCGCAAACATGGATTCCATATCCTCTAGAATGGTATTATGAACACAATTGGATGCCAAAAGATGAAGAGGGAAGGAAGATAAAACATGCTTTAGAAGAACAAATTTACCTCCACTAGATAGAAGCTTAGCCTTCCACCCATCGACTTTCTTAGACACTTTCTCGATAAGACCAGCAAAGTGACTCGCTTTAAGATGACCATAAGTAAGGGGCACTCCAAGGTAAGTACAAGGAAAACCACCTTGACTAAAGCCTGTGGAAATACCAATAGCCAAGCGACGCGCATTAGAACAATTATGATGCAAATAGAAATTACTTTTCGGAGCACTCACAAGTTGACCAGAGGCTAATTGATACTCTTCAAGCAGATGCATTAAATTTCTAGTACTGCGAGAACTTCCGTTGCAAAAAATGAGGGTATCATCTGCAAACATCAAATGAGAAACCAGAGGACAACGTCTTTTAGTTACAAAAGGTTAAACCCGGCCATCTATCATGGAACAACAGATATTTCGACTAAGAACCTCTTGAGCCAAGATAAACAGTAAATGAGAAATAGGGTCGCCTTGACGCAATCCTCTAGAAGCAAGAAACCAACCCTTATAAACCCCTTGAAACACCACTGAGAAATAAGTCGAGTCAAAACAGCTAGAAACAACAGTAATAAATCCCGAGCTGGAACCATATTGATTAAGCACCTCAATTAAAACGTTCCACTCGATTCGATCATAAGCTTTAGCTATATCGAGTTTGAGCATAACATTACGCCCCCGAATATCCTTACCCAAATCTTTGACAAGCTCTTGGGCTAGCCCAATAGCTTCGGCTATGGACCTAACTTTAACAAAACCATGTTGTTGCACAAAAATCAACTTGGGTAAAAGAGACGCCAGTCTGGTAGCTAACGCCTTAGAAAAGATTTTATAACAAATATTACATAAACTGATCGAACGAAAATCTTTTAGAGAAGAAGGTTGAGACTTCTTCGGAATAAGGACCAGTAAGGTAATAGAGAGAGTAGTAGGAAGAGGATTTCCTTTAAGAAAATAATTAGTAGCTTCCCAAATATCTTTACCCACAATATCCCAAGAAGATTGGAATAAACTTGAAGAGAATACCTGGAGCCCCGTCAATGGGGATGGACCAAAGGGCATCTTTGATTTCCTCCATCGAGAAAGGAGCCAAAAGTATAGCATTATCCATATCCATAATAATGCGAGGAATGCAATCAAAGATAAGGCTGGCAAAACAAGTAACAGGTCGTGTAACAGGTCATTACACGATAACACGAAACACGATAAGACCCAAACACGAACACGACACGATAAGCTTATCGTGTCAGACTACCCAAACACGAACACGACATGACACGACACGATAATTTTTCGTGTCACACGATGACACGAAACCTATCAGGTAAACACGACACGATAAGACCTGAAAGGTTTCTATTATACATTAATCTACCCATTATACGTTAATGACCTGTTAACCTGTTAATTTAAAACCATCTTAACAAATTATTATATATATTAAGTACTAATTTGTAATATTTGATAATTTGGGGGATGTAAAAATAATTTATTAAATTAACGGGTAACATATTGGGTCACAGGTTATCGTGTAACCTGAATACACGAAATTCTTATCGTGTCTTATCGTGTAACCTATTGGGTTATCAGGTCAACCCAATAACCTGCACTATTTTTTATCAGGTTATCGGGTCTGACACGATAACGACCTGATACCTAATAAGCAAAACCTAAACCTGCTAATTTCGTGTCGGTCTCGTGTCGTGTCATCGTGTAAATACCTGTTTTGCCAGCCCTAATCAAAGACAGTGTCAGAAAAGGACACCTGGGCAAACAAGTATAAATCTTTGAAAAACTCAATAGCAGCTTCATGAAACATATTGGGATCAGTCAAGCTACTTCCATCTTCATGGCGAATAGCAGACAAACAAAGAGGAGAATTACGCATTTTAACAGACGTATGAAAAAATTTAGAATTGATATCTCCCTCTGCTAGCCAATGCTCTCGAGATTTTTGTTTCCAATAGATTTCCTCTTGCTTAATAAGATTATTATATTCTGTAGTAGCTTGATCAAGTAAGTCTGGTACACTTTGAGACCAGTTGGTTGGAAGCATAGAATCATAAGCTTCCACCCTATCTTTCCAAAAATTTAACTCAACAAAAACGTTTCCAAAAGTTTGAGCATTCCAAACTTTAAGAGCCGCCCTCGTCGATTTGATGTTAAGACTCAAACGAACCAAAGGATTTTGATGAGAAGCCTTCCAAGCCAATTTAACCACATCAAGAAATCCCTAATGCAACGTCCACATCCGTTGAAACCGAAATAGCTTCGGACCATTATATGAAAAAGAGGAGGAGTGTAGAATCAACGGGCAGTGGTCCGAATTTATACGCTCCAAATGCGCAACCCGACCATCGAATGAATCACAAATTGTAGGCAAAACCAAGATTCTATCCAACTGAGAATATTGTCGAGATAACCCTTGACGATTGTTACAAAAAGTAAAAGTTAACCCCGTTAACGGGGAGGGGGGGTCCACCAGCTCGGCTGAATTAATACATGTATTAAACTCTTGCATGGCACTCCAAGAAAGGGTTAAACGACCCAACTTCTCGGACATACTACGAACAACATTAAAATCTCTCCCCCAAATTATCGGAATAGAGACCGAGGTAGTTGTAATGAGAAGATCTTCCCAAAGAATTATGCGTTCGATCTGGGAGCAACTAGCATAAGCCACGACAATCAAAAACTCCAAATTTAACCAAGATAATTTACAAGCAATAAATTGACGATGCGTCCGAACAATTTGGACTTCTAGTTATTCTTCCATAAAACCCAAATTTTACCCGACTCACCTTGATTAGAGACTGCGTTATGGAACTTGATAGCTTTGTTTACTCTCCCCATGTTAGAATTATCAATTTATGGATCAATAACTCCGGAAAATGAAACTTTCAAAGACTTCACAATTCGTTTTAATCTAGCAAGGTGCTCGGGTTTTCGATACCCCTACAGTTCCAAAACAGAATAGAGTCAGACATTAAACTTCACTTGATGACGTCTTACCATTCTCGAAGTCTTGGAGATACCTCCAATCGACTCTGGAACCTTCGTTTTTCTATTTTTCCTTCGAACTAGCTGAAAACCACCTGTTTCGGCGCTTGTCGTATCAGTTGCATATCCAACTGCTTCATTATCCTTAGCCAAAGAATCACCCTGTTGCGAATGAGAATCCCCAATAGAAACAGTATTTTCTCCCCTCTCATCCGCAAATGGAACTTGGAGAAGTTGAATTAGATCACTTTTGCCATCCTTTGGCAGATTATCTTTCTGACCTGAAGCCAACTGGATTGTAACATCCGTAACTACTGAAGGTTTAACGACGACTTGATCTGTAGCCGCCGGAGCTGCTGTTGCGTTAACCTGATCTATAGCTGTCGAATCTGCTGTTACGTTGACCTTGTCTGCTGGAATGGGGACAGAGGGTGAGGCCCCCTCCTTCTCTGTAACACCACTCTCATGAACAGTGTTCTGATTGACATCGGAAGGATCATAAATAAGGGCTTGAACAGAAGAAACCTCCTTAGAAATCGAAGAGTTCGGAATAGGGATCATGGTCTGTTGGGTTTTCCGCAAAGCCCTGTTATGCCTTTTTTTTTTTTTAGCTTTTGGACATTGTTTTACCAACATCCATTTCATTACCTTTCTCTACTATCTTCGTCAACAATTCCGAATTTTTCCGACGGCATATCTCCAAGGAATGACCCTAAGTATTGCAAAAGGAACAAAAGGATGGGAGACGTTCGTAAACAACTTCCTGAAAGAATCCATCTTGTTTACCAATCCAAATCTTGGTCGGCAAAGGCTTTGAGAGATCGACTTCAACACAAACTCTAGCGGAATTCAATCTTGTCAAGGTTAAAGTGGTGGAATCAATAGTAATGACCTTACCAATCATGCTTGCGATAGCTTTAAGAATTTCTAGGACAAAATGGTTAATTGGAAGTTTTGGAAATTGAATCCAAATTGGAAGAATTGAGGCATCGGTTTTCGAATTAAATGCTTTATTCCAACGAAATTTTTTATAGTAGAAATCCTTAATAACGTTTACCTCTCGGGATAGAACCTTGAGCAGATCTTTATCGTCGAGGAAACGAAGCAAAAGTGTTTTTGAATCAATCAGACCCATGGTGTACTGACCGAAAAGTTTCCAGTTCCGAATCTCAGTCTGAATTTCTTACAGTGCAAGGCGGCCAAACTGAAATTTGAGAACAACAGCGTTATCAAACAAAGCTTCTGATTGGGTCAACGTTGCTGCAGAGAAAGCGATGGCTGGCATCCCATTTTTCGTGTAGGTACATGAGTCCACCTCGATAGATAGAAGGCACACTAAGCTCTGAAGAATTGCTGCATAGGATCGGATGAAGCCTGTGTTCCGAGAAGGCTGTGGAAGCACCTTCGAGACATAAGACATGGTCGCAAATCAAAGCACCGCAAAACAGATCCCCACAAATCAAAATCGGGCTCAACAGCCACCACAAATCCAATCGCAATCACCACAATTCACCAAATCACAAACCTTCGCCGCAAAACACCACTCACCGCAACAAAGAAACAGACGATCAGTATCGCCATACTTCGCCGGTGAGATCACGAAAGGAAATCGAAACGAAATCACCGGAGAGGGAGCGTCGCCTATGAGATCGCGAAGCAAGTAGCCAAAATCAAAACCACCAGAGAAGAAGATGTCGCCAGTGGATAGAGACCGTAAACGTTGCCGGCGGACGGCGAACGTGAGGCCGGCCAGACTAGCGGCGGCGGCTCGGGACTTACGGCTCTAGGGTTCAACGCCAAATTCTTAATGTCGTAAAATTTACATATATTTATTTTAAATTTCAATCAAATAAAATTCTTAATTTTTTTGAAAGTTGATTTTTAAAAAAAATAAAAATAAAATTACGTTCTTACACTTTAAATTTTAAAAACGATAAATATTTATTTCTAAAGAAAATGCAATTTTAAAATTCTTGTTACATTTTTTCATAGACAAATTAAAATTGATATTTTGTGAAAATAATGTTTTTGTTGAGTATTACATATTATAGTTCCATTGAGAGAAAATAAATGTTTTTTCAAGAAGAATTTTTTAGGAGGATCAAAATGATTGCAATGAGGATATTGAAGATGTAAACCCAAAGTTTGCTAATGAATTTTTTAATTGTATTTTATAATATTTAGAAAATATTTTGATCTAATGTGTTATTTTAAATTTTACGTTGAAATTTAAAGGGGCCATTATGATATTTAGAAGTTAAATGCTAATTTTAGTTTGACTTATAAAAATTTTAGATGCTAATTGTTAATTGTACCTGATATAGGGGAATCTCGTCAAGTACTCAATTATAGAAGAGCAGGCGAGATGAGAGCTGAAATTCCCTCAATACCGAGTTGGGATGCCCCCCAACCGACCTGAGGGTCGTCTCAGTGAAGAAATCCGGACCAGCATGCTGCAATTCGACCTATCGAACTGACGAGCTGAGGCACCTTCTGCTCGCCACCTCCGCACTTGGGAGTTCACCGGGCCGTTGCAAGGTTCTGGCCCATGGGCCTCTACATATGGGCTCAAAAGCCAGCCCAGATGTTTAGAGGGCTAACTTGTTTACTTATTGGCTATCCAGCGGATTATGTCAATTAACCTGAGCTTGGCTCCCTAATTTCGCGGCACTAATCAAGCACTGACGCTTATAAATATACCGGGCACCCACTGCCCAGAGGTACGTGAGCACTACTGAACTCACAATATTTTCAATCCTTCACCCCCGAATACTTATTCTCATGCTGGAGGGACTTTACCAGGTACAACCTGGTAGGTCTTTGTACAGATGCTCGGAGTAGAAGAGTATAGCTCAGCTTGAAGATCGTCACCACCTCTGAATTCAACCAATTGCAGTGCTGATAGCCGTCTTGTGTCCCCAATATCCTCCCGGATCGTACTGTTGACCCGTTACCACTTTTTGACATCAACAGTACCCTTTCAAATCATAATTAAGATGTTTATTATCATAATTTTATGTATTTATTACAAAACAATAGTGTGATTAAGTATCTATTTTTTAAATTGTTTCATGAGCCACTATTTTTTTTATAATAAAAAAAAAATAGTGTGTACAATAAAAATAGGGTTTAAGTATCTATTTTTTTCACATCAAATTTGGGATGAAAATAAAGGAAAATAAAATTTTAAATTTATTTTCGTAATATTTGAGAGTAAAATATTAACTTAGATTAAAATGATTTATTCTTCATTCTTTCATTTTTCTTTCCTGATAAAACAATTTATTTTCACAATGAATAGAAATATTATTCTCTCAATTTTTTTTTGAAAGATTAAAAAATAATATTATTATAATAATATAAAAGTGGTTTACTAGTAATGCTCGGGGGAATTTATTTTCTCCTTTGAATCTTTGAAATTTTTTATTATTATCTCTATATTGTTAGGGAAAAAATAATTAATTTTTTAATTAATATTTAAAAAATAATAATCCATGCATTACCCCTAAAATAAGCACATTGCGTGGGCGGGGGGTAATAAATTGGGAGTCACCGTCGCGACTTGCCGGAGCCGTTGCTGGGTGATCATTGCGCCACTGTACGGACATCTCCTTCACTATTTATCATCATCTCCCACACTCTCCATCCATCACAAGATAGCATCTTCTCTCTCTCCACATTTTCTAGTTTCTTTTCTGTTCTCAAATCTTTTATCTTTTGATATTTTCATTTTCCACGTCTATCGTGAATGTAATATTGTGGCGGACTGTCTAACCAATGTCACTACTAATAGTATTGTTTTCTATCATTCCAAAAGTTTCTTATTCTTGTTAAGATCAATATTATAAAATAATATTTTCTTAGCCTTATTTTTTTTGTCTTTTAGTTTTCTTTAGCTTTTATTCTTTTAATATTAAATTTTAAAATTTTAACTCCGCCTGTGGAGTTCAATGCATTATTCTTTACACACTGCCGGTCCCAAGCCCGGGTAAATGAGGAGGGTTGCGTTAGAATTCAGCACTTAAAATTTTTAAAAAAAAATTAAAATTTCATGACTTAAAATTCAGCATTTAAATTTTCAGCACTTAGAAATTAAGTAGTTATCAAGCATGTCCAAATATTAAACTAATATTTGTTAAATGTCACAAATATTGCACAGATATATATAACTGTAACATATAAATAATATTATATAAGTACATGTAACAAAAAATACACAGATATATATAAAAATATAACAATCATTAAATTGTAACTAATATTCATTACATGTAATTAATATTCACTATAAACCGAATTTATTCACAAAATTTTTCCTACAATCCCTGCAATGCAATATTAAAACTTAAGAAAAAATCAACTTAAGCAATTAAATCAAAACTTATATCTTATGCGAGACTTTTTTAAAATTAGTTTTTTTTTTTTTTTGTTCTTCTGGGGGAGTAACCCTTATTTTTCACCTTTTATAAGAAAAGAATAACTCAATATTTATGTGGAAACCTTCTTTAAAAATATATTTTATTTTCTATCATTTGTACGATTTGTTACTTAATTTTTTACTCAATATTTTACATCGTAAAATTCATTTAAAGTTATTTTTAAAAAATTTATGAATCATAACCAGAAAAGAAGGATAAATTACATTTACAACAATTTTTATTTGAAAAACTTAGAATGATATTACTGTCATTTATGACATATATACCTTCATTTTTTATGTATTTACAATTTAACCTCAATATATATATATTTATATATATTGTTTTTATTTACTGTAACAATTATGATTACAATCGTTTATTTTAATTATGGTTAAAAATGTTTATTATAACAATTAATAGTTTTATGATTTGGTTTTATTTTTTGGAATTTATATTTTATATTTTAGTTATGTTTTTGTTTATATATAAAATATAATAGTCCGTAGTTTCGTGATTTGGATTTTGGTCTTGGTTTTTTATAAAATTGAAAAATGTTAAATGGTTTCGCGGTTTTGGTTTTGTATAATTTAAATGGTTCGGTTTTAAAACCGTTTTTTTTTTTAAAATAAAAAAAAATAAAAACTAGCAATTTTGATTGCGGTTTTGGTTTAGTATATACACGATTTTGGTTTTGGTTTTATAAGAAACCAGACCGAAATCGAACCATTGATTTATCCCTAAATTTCATATGCGAACAAGCTAAAAAGGACGAATGCAATAAAACGTTAAAAACAAATAATCCACAAAGAAGCCTGTTTGGTATAGAGAAAAAAATGAGAGGAAAAAGAAAATTGGAAGAAAACTGCATAATTTTCTAAACAAGTTTTCTTTTCACATTAATTTGGGAAGAAAATAAAGAAAAGTGAGGAGTTCTTTACCTAATAAATATAAAAAAAATACCGAATACATGTATTTTTTAAGATATCACAAGAACAAAGAAAATAAGTTAGGGATTAGTGGATTTTAAAAAAATCGCCCTAGCCCGAGTCAGATTTTTTTTTTTACCAAGTTGGGGGTTAGTAGATTTTTAAAAATGACTCGCCCCAACCGGAGTCGTTTCTTTCTTAGTACATGGTGATCCTTTCAAACACACTGTTTGTTGGGTCAATCATCATTACCGCGAGGGCTACAACTACAGCGAATAGGGTAAGGATAGTGAAGAGACAAAAAATTTACAATGACCAATGCTAATGGCAAAGAGAAATCGACAACTATACCGAATGAGACAAGGATAGTGAAGAGACAAAGAATTTACAATGACCAATATCACCTTAACATTATGAAATTATGGTATCTCGAAATATTGAAAAACAAATTGAAAAACATCGGAAAAATTTGTCACGTATTGAAACGAGAAATAAAACAAATGGAGAAACAGATTCATGTCAAACAACAACTTCACAAGATTCGGAAGAGCAATGCTCGAGATGCAAACGAGCAGAGATCAAAGTTCTTTACTAATCCCTGATACACAAATGACCCAGAACTGTTCGATTACGAAAATAGAGTTATTCATTACAAATGGTTTGATAAAACTATGCAGTTATCTCGCTATAAAAGTTCAATGTTGAGTAGTATTTTCTAATTTCTAACATTTTTTCTCTTTTTATGATTACTTTTATAAAAATTCTTAAAATTAATTTTTTAATTCTAAATTACAACTTTCAAAAATAGCTTAAATATAAATTTTTTTGATCCACAAATTTAAATATATTAATTTTCGAAAATAGTGGAAAATTGTATGAAGAGGAGGAGGAGAAATGGAAAAGGGGAGGAAGGCGGGACGGCTAGTTAAAACTCGAAAGATGGAGGAGAAGAGGGTGGTAGCCGGTATTATTAACGCCGGCCATGGGGTCGCAGGTATTGGTAACACCGATTTTACTTAATAAAAAAAGGAAAATAAAAATAACCGTATACCCAATGATCCCAATACCCGATATTTAGGTTTTTATTTTTTTAATATCGGTATTGAGAACACGTTAGCAGGAGTAAATTATATATATATATATATATATATATATGTATTTTTTATTATTTTTTGTTAAACAACTCCTTATTCTCGTAACAGTTTATTACAATTGTTTTTTTTTTTTTTTTTTTTTTTAATATTCACATACATTTCATGTTCTGCAATCTGGATCGTTAATCGGTCTATACCTATTACCTAGACTTATATAGAGTCATCATTAATCAGTTAGCTATACAAATCGTGTGTAGTTCAGACCAAAACAAATCGGGTTTCGGTTTTTTTCTAACTAGTCAATAATTTTAATGTCGTAAAATTTACGTATATTTATTTTAAATTTCAATCAAATAAAATTCTTAATTTTTTTCAAAGTTGATTTTTAAAAAAAAATAAAAATAAAATTACGTTCTTACACTTTAAATTTTAAAAAGATAAAAATTTATTTCAAAAGAAAATGCAATTTTAAGATTCTTGTTACATTTTTGATAGACAAATTAAAATTGATTTTTTATGAAAATAATGTTTCTGTTGAGTATTACATATTATAGTTCCACTGAGAGAAAATAAATGTTTTTTCAAGAAGAATTTTCTAGGAAGATTAAAATGATTGCAATAAGGATATTGAAGATGTAAACCCAAAGTTTGCTGATGAATTTTTTAATTGTATTTTATAATATTTAGAAAATATTTTGATCTAATGTGTTATTTGAAATTTTACGTTGAAATTTAAAAGGGCTATTATGATATTTAGAAGTAAAATGCTAATTTTAATTTGGCTTTTAAAAATTTTAGATGCCAATTGTTAATTGTATCCTTTCAAATCATAATTAAGATGTTTATTATCATAATTTTATGTATTTATTACAAAACAATAGTGTGATTAAGTATCTATTTTTTAAATTGTTTCATGAGCCAATATTTTTTTTTATAATAAAAAAAAATAGTGTGTACAATAAAAATAAGGTTTAGGTATCTATTTTTTTCACATCAAATTTGGGATGAAAATAAAAGAATTTTTTTTTTTAATTTATTTTCGTAGTATTTTTTAGAGTAAAATAGTAACTTAGATTAAAATGATTTATTCTTCATTCTTTCATTTTTCTTTCATGATAAAACAATTTATTTTCACAATGAATAGAAATATTATTCTCTCAATTTTTATTTTTTTTTAAAGATTAAAAAATTATATTATTATAATAATATAAAAGTAGTTTACTAGCAATGCTCGGGGGAATTTATTTTTTCCTTTGTATCTTTGAATTTTTTTATTATTATCTCTCTATTTTTAGGGAAAAAATAATTAATTTTTTAATTAATATTTAAAAAGAAAATCCATGCATTACCCCTAAAATAAGCACATTGCGTGGGCGGGGGGTAATAAATTGGGAGTCACCGTCGCGACTTGCCAGAGCCGTTGCTGGGTGACCATTGCGCCACTGTACGGACATCTCCTTCACTATTTATCACCATCTCCCACACTCTCCATCGATCACAAGATAACATCTTCCCCCTCCACATTTTCTATTTTCTTTCGTCTTCTTTTCTCCTCTCAAATCATGGGTGCTTTCTCTGTCGTTGCCATGCTTTTTATGGTCTTTGTTGCTTCGGATGGGCTCACAATGGAGCTCATTCGCTGCAACACTAAAGCATGTCCATTTTTCGATCCGGGAAAGAATGAGACCGACGGACTTGTCCAGAAGCGATGAATAGATATTCTTTTCAGAGGGGAGCCGCGGAGATTGGTGCTCAAGCCCCTCTCAATATCAATGGAGCACTACTAATGAGTTTTACTTTTGGCACTCCAGCACAAAAGACGTACACTATTCCGGACACAGGTAGCAGTCTCGTATGGCTGCAATGTGCTCCATGCATCAGTTGTTACCCCCAACCCATACCGATTTACGACTCCACAAAATCTTCAACGTTTTCCACAGTGGCATGCAGATCTTCAACATGCGTCTCTGTGCCCCGTACGTCCTGCAACCCCTCTAATATTTGTTCCTACCAAATATCCTACGCGGACAAGACCAATTCATCTGGTGTGATTGCCAACGAAATTTTCACATTCAACGGTAGGGGAAAGATGATAGAAATGTTCCCATTGTCTTCGGATGTGGAACGAACAATAAGATGACGGGTGGTTCCAACGCACCAGGAATTGTGGGTTTGGGTAACTATGGTCTCTCCCTTATCAAGCAACTAGGGGTTAGTTCGTTTTCTTACTGTGTTGGTGACATGAGTGGCATGATTCGGTTTGGATCTTCTTCGTTGTTACTCGGGAATGCCACTCCCATGTTCACCAGCATATTTGGAATTATTAACAATATTACTGATTATGAAATGCAAAAAAAAAAAAAAAAAATTAATTAAAAACGTAGCGGGTGCCATCACCACAACAAAAATGATATTTACAAGAATAAAAAAAATCGCAAATAGAACAAATAAAGTTACACAAAAAATATATACTTTTCCGATGCTCTTCCAGTATATATCGAATAGAGCATAGACATAATTCGAGTTCTTGAATATCATTAATTTCACAACTTCTTTTATAAAAGAACTAGCGCATAACTTGTGCTTGAAGTCAAGATTTTAAATAAACCAGTAATATTGAAAAAACACACATCTCTTATAAGATGAAGGTATGGAATGGGCAAATGTATTATTTCATAGTCTATAATTTTTAAAATAAATTGACAAAGCATCCCGTACAATTATCAACTTTTCTTTTAAGTTAAACATCACTTATAGCTAACAATTTAGAATACACATAGATCACGAACAATAACTGTAATACATCAAAGTGTATTAAACTCAACTTAAGAATGTGTTTTAAAATTAAAAATAAAATGAAATTGATAGTTCTCATCATTTACAAAAAAAAAAAAAAAAAAAAAAAGGATAACAAATACTGTACAACAATCAGTGAGGGCTTCTGCTGAAGCAGCGTGGGTAAGAATCATTGGAGGCCATTAGCTCAGTAGAGAAGCTGCAGTGTAGCTAATGCTGGGAGTGTTGTAAGTGTAATTTAGTGTTGGTAGTGTAATTTAGTAATCGCTCAGGGTGTAATGTTAGCGTAATTTAGCAGTAGCTCAGAATCATAATTAGACCTAGTAGTGGTAGTTGAAATTGGTGAACTTTTTTAGTTGGATTTCCAGGTTAGAGATCGATCGTAGGTCAGCTCTTGGTTGTTTTGAGTGGGTTTGTAAATGAGATCTCTTTGAATCTCTTTTGTAGGCTCATTGATGGCCTTGTGAGATTTAAGGGGATCTTTGGTTGGCTTTAAGGGTCAACCTATTTTGTGTTCGGTCTGGGATTGAAACAGTTCTTTGTAAGCTTCATACTCGATTGCATATCTTTTGCAATATAACATTTTGCCTATAAAAAAAAAAAAATATTGTACAACTCAACAATTTAAAGTAAACATAGTAATATAAGTAATGAACAAATCAACTATAGCTAATGATTGTGATTCCTCCTCTATGGTTTCAAAATATCACTAAAATAGAATATACAGTATGTGCATACATATAGCCAAAAATATTTAACAGCCACAAACACCAACCATGCTTGATAACTACAACATAGACTTGGAGAATTAGAATCATACTTTTCAAAAGTTCTCTCTTTGCTACTATGGTCCTAAGTTTTACAGCTTGTGTAAATGTAGAAGGCCTGCAATCCTTAGAGAAATAAATAACTCTCCAACCTATTTACACCACTAAACTCAAATAAACTAACATAATTTAAAAAAAAAAAAAAAAAAAAAAAAAAAAAAAAGAAAAAAAAGTCATAAATAATTTATTTTCTCTTCTTCAGCTATGCACAAAATAAAAGAATAAATAAAAATAATTCTCTCAATCATTTGGAAAATAATTTAGTGGGCCTACATTGTACAAGATGCAAATGAATGGGCCAAAAGGCCCAATAATGCTTAATTGGTGAATCTTAGCTAAAAATGGGCCCAATTGGCATGAAAGGCCTGATATCTTTTCACACATAAAGGCAGAAATATCAACATTCAAAATCCAAATAACTTATATGCCACACTACTAAAAACCAATATCATCTTTGTAAAGCGACACGTTCAATCCATTGTTCATAGTATTAATACATTAATTTCTTGATTGTTGGTGTTTTAAATTGATAACACCCACAGCATGGTCCAGTCAAAATTCACGTAGATTGTTGTTGATAATCTGAAAGTTGTCTTCTGCGAAGGAGAATCCCTTAAGTTCTTTATCCTTGAATCTGCACTTAACCGAGCTGACCTAGGCATTGTCCGGCCTGAGCTCTAAGCGTATACCTGCACAGGACTCATCGGGATCGTGCCCGGCGAAACTCCTCCAGCATGAGAGTAAGAGCTTGGGAGGAGAATTAATACGAATGCTTTGAATATTCTAAAAACAATTATCTCTTTCGTTATTATTGAGCATGATCCACGTGATCAACAAAGATTCATCAACATGATTCAAGTTCTAGAAGAGTCTGAGTTGCGCGGGGGAATTTATTTTTTCCTTTGAATCTTTGAATTGTTTATATTATTATCTCTATATTTTTAGGGAAAAAAATATTATTTTTTTAATTAATATTTAAAAAAAAAAATCCATGCATTACCCCTAAAATAAGTACATTGCGTGGGCGGGGGGTAATAAATTGGGAGTCACCGTCGCGACTTGCCAGAGCCGTTGCTGGGTGACCATTACGCCACTATACGGACATCTCCTTCACTATTTATCACCATCTCCCACACTCTCCATCGATCACAAGACAACATCTTCTCTCTCCACATTTTCTATTTTCTTTCGTCTTCTTTTCTCCTCTCAAATCATGGGTGCTTTCTCTGTCGTTGCCATGCTTTTTATGGTCTTTGTTTCTTCGGATGGGCTCACAATGGAGCTCATTCGCTGCAACACTAAAGCATGTCCATTTTTCGATCCGGAGAAGAATGAGACAGACGGACTTGTCCAGAAAGCGATAGCTAGATATTCTTTTCAGAGGGGAGCCGCAGAGATTGGTGCTCAAGCCCCTATTAAAATCAATGGAGCACTACTAATGAGTTTTACTTTTGGCACTCCAGCACAAAAGACGTACGCTATTCTGGACACAGGTAGCAGTCTCGTATGGCTGCAATGTGCTCCATGCATCAGTTGTTACCCCCAACCCATACCGATTTACGACTCCACAAAATCTTCAACGTTTTCCACAGTGGCATGCTGATCTTCAACATGCGTCTCTGTGCCCCGCACGTCTGGCAACCCCTCTAATATTTGTTCCTACCAAATATCCTACGCGGACAAGACCAATTCATCAGGTGTGATTGCCAACGAAATTTTCACATTCAACGGTGGGGGGAAAGATGATAGAAATGTTCCCATTGTCTTCGGATGTGGAACGAACAATAAGATGACGGGTGGTTCCAACGCACCAAGAATTGTGGATTTGGGTAACTATGGTCTCTCCCTCATCAAGCAACTAGGGGTTAGTTCGTTTTCTTACTGTGTTGGTGACATGAGTGGCATGATTCGGTTTCGATCTTCTTCGTTGTTACTCTGGGAATGCCACTCCCATGTTCACCAGCATATTTGGAATTAGGGAAAATAGGTGAAAAATCTTTTTTTTTCAAGTCTAATTGGTGAAAAGTCCTTTTTGTGTTATTAGGTTTTGATTTAATCCTTTAAATTAGATTTCACTTGTGTTTTAGTCCCGCATTACAGGAATTGTAAGGATATTGCAGAGATTGTAGGGAATCTTTTAGTGAGTACATTCGAATTTTATAGTGAATTCTGTTAAATGTAATTAATGTTAGTTACAATTTCATAATTGTTACTTTTCACACATATTTGGGCATTTTTAGTTACATGTGCTTATATAATATATAATATTAGTTACATGTTACGTGTTACAATTATATATATATATATATATATAATATTTTGTGACGTTACTGAAAAAATAGTGAATTTTGTTACATGTAACTAATGTTAGTTATAATTTCATAATTGTTACTTTTCACACATATTTGGACATTTTTAGTTACATGTGTTTATATAATATTAATTACATGCTATAATTATATATATAAAATATTTTGTAACGTTATTAAAAAAATATCAAACTTTTTAGTTATATATCAGAGACATGTAATTAAAAAATTATATATTATTCAAACATGTAACTAAAAAATATCAAACTTTTTAGTTACATATCAGAGATATGTAACTAAAAAATTACATATTATTAGAATATGTAACTAGAAAATAAAAAAATAAAATAAAATTAGTTACATGTAACTAATACAGTAATATTACATAGAAAGTAGTTACATGTAATTAGCGCGTGGCTATCACGTAAGTAAGGTTTCATTCTTTTAAAACAAATGGGACTAAATCAAAAGTTTTTACCGCATGTAGGACTTTTGATCAATTAGAGCTTAAATGTAAGACCTCCCGCCCATTATCCCTTAAAATTATTAACAATATTACTGATTATGAAATACAAAAAAAAAAAAAAATTAAATATTTTTAATTAAAAACATAGCGGGTGCCATCACCACAGCAAAAATGATATTTACAAGAATAAAAATAATTCACAAATAGAACAAATAAAGTTACACAAAAAATATATACTTTTCCGATGCTCTTCCAGTATATATCGAATAGAGCATAGACATATAATTCGAGTTTTTGAATATCATTAATTTCACAACTTCTTTTATAAAAGAACTAGCGCATAACTTGTGCTTGAAGTCAGGATTTTAAATAAACCAGTAATATTGAAAAAACACACATCTCTTATAAGATGAAGGTATGGAATGGGCAAATGTATTATTTCAAAGTCTATAATTTTTAAAATAAATTGACAAAGCATCGCCTACAATTATCAACTTTTCTTTTAAGTTAAACATCATTTATAGCTAACAATTTAGAATACACATAGATCACGAACAATAACTGTAATACATCAAAGTGTATTAAACTTAACTTAAGAATGTGTTTTAAAATTAAAAATAAAATGAAATTGATAGTTCTCTTCATTTATAAAAAAAGAATAACAAATACTGTACAACTCAATAATTTAAAGTAAACATAGTAATATAAGTAATGAACAAATCAACTATAGCTAATGATTGTGATTCTTCCTCTATGGTTTCAAAATATCACTAAAATAGAATATACAGTATGTGCATACATATAGCCAAAAATATTTAACAGCCACAAACACCAACCATGCTTGATAACTACAGCATAGACATGGAGAATTAGAATCATATTTTTCAAAAATTCTCTCTTTGCTACTATGGTCCTAAGTTTTACGGCTTGTCTAAATGTAGAAGACCTGTAATTCTTAGAGAAATAAATAACTCTCCAACCTATGTACACCACTAAACTCAAATAAACTAACATAATTTAAAAAAAGAAGTCATAAATAATTATTTTCTCTTTTTCAGCTATGCACAAAAAAAAAAAAAAATTCTCTCAATCATTTGGAAAATAATTTAGTGGGCTTACATTGTACAATATGCAAATGAATGGGCCAAAAGGCCCAATAATGCTTAATTGGTGAATCTTAGCTAAAAGTGGGCCCAATTGGCATGAAAGGCCTGATATCTTTTCACGCATAAAGGTAGAAACATCAACATTCAAAGTCCCAATAACTTATACGCACACTTCTGAAAAGCAACATCATCTTTGTAAAACAACACGTTCAATCCATTGTTCATAGTATTAATACATTAATTTCTTGACTGTTGGTGTTTTAAATTGATAACACCCACAACATGGTCCAGTCAGAATTCACGTAGATTGTTGTTGATGATCTGAAAGTTGTTTTCTGTGAAGGAGAATTCCTTAAGTTCTTTATCCTTGAATATGCACTTAACCGAGCTGACCCAGGCATTGTCCGGCCTGAGCTCTAAGCGTATACCTGCACAGGATTCATCGGGATCGTGCCCGGCGAAGCTCCTCCAGCATGAGAGTAAGAGCTTGGGAGGAGAATTAATACGAATGCTTTGAATATTCTAAAAACAATTATCTCTTTCGTTATTATTGAGCATGATCCACGCGATCAACATGATTCAAGTTCTAGAAGAATCTGACTTGCGCGGGGAATTTATTTTTTCCTTTGAATCTTTGAATTGTTTTTATTATTATCTCTATATTTTTAGGGAAAAAAAATATTATTTTTTTAATTAATATTTTAAAAAAAAAAAAATCCATGCATTACCCCTAAAATAAGTACATTGCGTGGGCGAGGGGTAATAAATTGGGAGTCACCGTCGCGACTTGCCAGAGCCGTTGCTGGGTGACCATTGCGCCACTGTACGGACATCTCCTTCACTATTTATCACCATCTCCCACACTCTCCATCGATCACAAGATAACATCTTCTCTCTCCACATTTTCTATTTTCTTTCGTCTTCTTTTCTCCTCTCAAATCATGGGTGCTTTCTCTGTCGTTGCCATGCTTTTTATGGTCTTTGTTTCTTCGGATGGGCTCACAATGGAGCTCATTCGCTGCAACACTAAAGCATGTCCATTTTTCGATCCGGAGAAGAATGAGACAGACGGACTTGTCCAGAAAGCGATAGCTAGATATTCTTTTCAGAGGGGAGCCGCAGAGATTGGTGCTCAAGCCCCTATTAAAATCAATGGAGCACTACTAATGAGTTTTACTTTTGGCACTCCAGCACAAAAGACGTACGCTATTCTGGACACAGGTAGCAGTCTCGTATGGCTGCAATGTGCTCCATGCATCAGTTGTTACCCCCAACCCATACCGATTTACGACTCCACAAAATCTTCAACGTTTTCCACAGTGGCATGCTGATCTTCAACATGCGTCTCTGTGCCCCGCACGTCTGGCAACCCCTCTAATATTTGTTCCTACCAAATATCCTACGCGGACAAGACCAATTCATCAGGTGTGATTGCCAACGAAATTTTCACATTCAACGGTGGGGGGAAAGATGATAGAAATGTTCCCATTGTCTTCGGATGTGGAACGAACAATAAGATGACGGGTGGTTCCAACGCACCAAGAATTGTGGATTTGGGTAACTATGGTCTCTCCCTCATCAAGCAACTAGGGGTTAGTTCGTTTTCTTACTGTGTTGGTGACATGAGTGGCATGATTCGGTTTCGATCTTCTTCGTTGTTACTCTGGGAATGCCACTCCCATGTTCACCAGCATATTTGGAATTAGGGAAAATAGGTGAAAAATCTTTTTTTTTCAAGTCTAATTGGTGAAAAGTCCTTTTTGTGTTATTAGGTTTTGATTTAATCCTTTAAATTAGATTTCACTTGTGTTT
Source organism: Eucommia ulmoides (assembly GCA_016647705.1). Classification (NCBI taxonomy): domain Eukaryota; kingdom Viridiplantae; phylum Streptophyta; class Magnoliopsida; order Garryales; family Eucommiaceae; genus Eucommia; species Eucommia ulmoides. The sequence goes on from CM028338.1 coordinate 1,096,409, forward strand.
TAGTCCCGCATTACAGGAATTGTAAGGATATTGCAGAGATTGTAGGGAATCTTTTAGTGAGTACATTCGAATTTTATAGTGAATTCTGTTAAATGTAATTAATGTTAGTTACAATTTCATAATTGTTACTTTTCACACATATTTGGGCATTTTTAGTTACATGTGCTTATATAATATATAATATTAGTTACATGTTACGTGTTACAATTATATATATATATATATATATAATATTTTGTGACGTTACTGAAAAAATAGTGAATTTTGTTACATGTAACTAATGTTAGTTATAATTTCATAATTGTTACTTTTCACACATATTTGGACATTTTTAGTTACATGTGTTTATATAATATTAATTACATGCTATAATTATATATATATAAAATATTTTGTAACGTTATTAAAAAAATATCAAACTTTTTAGTTATATATCAGAGACATGTAATTAAAAAATTATATATTATTCAAACATGTAACTAAAAAATATCAAACTTTTTAGTTACATATCAGAGATATGTAACTAAAAAATTACATATTATTAGAATATGTAACTAGAAAATAAAAAAATAAAATAAAATTAGTTACATGTAACTAATACAGTAATATTACATAGAAAGTAGTTACATGTAATTAGCGCGTGGCTATCACGTAAGTAAGGTTTCATTCTTTTAAAACAAATGGGACTAAATCAAAAGTTTTTACCGCATGTAGGACTTTTGATCAATTAGAGCTTAAATGTAAGACCTCCCGCCCATTATCCCTTAAAATTATTAACAATATTACTGATTATGAAATACAAAAAAAAAAAAAAAATTAAATATTTTTAATTAAAAACATAGCGGGTGCCATCACCACAGCAAAAATGATATTTACAAGAATAAAAATAATTCACAAATAGAACAAATAAAGTTACACAAAAAATATATACTTTTCCGATGCTCTTCCAGTATATATCGAATAGAGCATAGACATATAATTCGAGTTTTTGAATATCATTAATTTCACAACTTCTTTTATAAAAGAACTAGCGCATAACTTGTGCTTGAAGTCAGGATTTTAAATAAACCAGTAATATTGAAAAAACACACATCTCTTATAAGATGAAGGTATGGAATGGGCAAATGTATTATTTCAAAGTCTATAATTTTTAAAATAAATTGACAAAGCATCGCCTACAATTATCAACTTTTCTTTTAAGTTAAACATCATTTATAGCTAACAATTTAGAATACACATAGATCACGAACAATAACTGTAATACATCAAAGTGTATTAAACTTAACTTAAGAATGTGTTTTAAAATTAAAAATAAAATGAAATTGATAGTTCTCTTCATTTATAAAAAAAGAATAACAAATACTGTACAACTCAATAATTTAAAGTAAACATAGTAATATAAGTAATGAACAAATCAACTATAGCTAATGATTGTGATTCTTCCTCTATGGTTTCAAAATATCACTAAAATAGAATATACAGTATGTGCATACATATAGCCAAAAATATTTAACAGCCACAAACACCAACCATGCTTGATAACTACAGCATAGACATGGAGAATTAGAATCATATTTTTCAAAAATTCTCTCTTTGCTACTATGGTCCTAAGTTTTACGGCTTGTCTAAATGTAGAAGACCTGTAATTCTTAGAGAAATAAATAACTCTCCAACCTATGTACACCACTAAACTCAAATAAACTAACATAATTTAAAAAAAGAAGTCATAAATAATTATTTTCTCTTTTTCAGCTATGCACAAAAAAAAAAAAAAATTCTCTCAATCATTTGGAAAATAATTTAGTGGGCTTACATTGTACAATATGCAAATGAATGGGCCAAAAGGCCCAATAATGCTTAATTGGTGAATCTTAGCTAAAAGTGGGCCCAATTGGCATGAAAGGCCTGATATCTTTTCACGCATAAAGGTAGAAACATCAACATTCAAAGTCCCAATAACTTATACGCACACTTCTGAAAAGCAACATCATCTTTGTAAAACAACACGTTCAATCCATTGTTCATAGTATTAATACATTAATTTCTTGACTGTTGGTGTTTTAAATTGATAACACCCACAACATGGTCCAGTCAGAATTCACGTAGATTGTTGTTGATGATCTGAAAGTTGTTTTCTGTGAAGGAGAATTCCTTAAGTTCTTTATCCTTGAATATGCACTTAACCGAGCTGACCCAGGCATTGTCCGGCCTGAGCTCTAAGCGTATACCTGCACAGGATTCATCGGGATCGTGCCCGGCGAAGCTCCTCCAGCATGAGAGTAAGAGCTTGGGAGGAGAATTAATACGAATGCTTTGAATATTCTAAAAACAATTATCTCTTTCGTTATTATTGAGCATGATCCACGCGATCAACATGATTCAAGTTCTAGAAGAATCTGACTTGCGCGGGGAATTTATTTTTTCCTTTGAATCTTTGAATTGTTTTTATTATTATCTCTATATTTTTAGGGAAAAAAAATATTATTTTTTTAATTAATATTTTAAAAAAAAAAAAATCCATGCATTACCCCTAAAATAAGTACATTGCGTGGGCGAGGGGTAATAAATTGGGAGTCACCGTCGCGACTTGCCAGAGCCGTTGCTGGGTGACCATTGCGCCACTGTACGGACATCTCCTTCACTATTTATCACCATCTCCCACACTCTCCATCGATCACAAGATAACATCTTCTCTCTCCACATTTTCTATTTTCTTTCGTCTTCTTTTCTCCTCTCAAATCATGGGTGCTTTCTCTGTCGTTGCCATGCTTTTTATGGTCTTTGTTTCTTCGGATGGGCTCACAATGGAGCTCATTCGCTGCAACACTAAAGCATGTCCATTTTTCGATCCGGAGAAGAATGAGACAGACGGACTTGTCCAGAAAGCGATAGCTAGATATTCTTTTCAGAGGGGAGCCGCAGAGATTGGTGCTCAAGCCCCTATTAAAATCAATGGAGCACTACTAATGAGTTTTACTTTTGGCACTCCAGCACAAAAGACGTACGCTATTCTGGACACAGGTAGCAGTCTCGTATGGCTGCAATGTGCTCCATGCATCAGTTGTTACCCCCAACCCATACCGATTTACGACTCCACAAAATCTTCAACGTTTTCCACAGTGGCATGCTGATCTTCAACATGCGTCTCTGTGCCCCGCACGTCTGGCAACCCCTCTAATATTTGTTCCTACCAAATATCCTACGCGGACAAGACCAATTCATCAGGTGTGATTGCCAACGAAATTTTCACATTCAACGGTGGGGGGAAAGATGATAGAAATGTTCCCATTGTCTTCGGATGTGGAACGAACAATAAGATGACGGGTGGTTCCAACGCACCAAGAATTGTGGATTTGGGTAACTATGGTCTCTCCCTCATCAAGCAACTAGGGGTTAGTTCGTTTTCTTACTGTGTTGGTGACATGAGTGGCATGATTCGGTTTCGATCTTCTTCGTTGTTACTCTGGGAATGCCACTCCCATGTTCACCAGCATATTTGGAATTAGGGAAAATAGGTGAAAAATCTTTTTTTTTCAAGTCTAATTGGTGAAAAGTCCTTTTTGTGTTATTAGGTTTTGATTTAATCCTTTAAATTAGATTTCACTTGTGTTTTAGTCCCGCATTACAGGAATTGTAAGGATATTGCAGAGATTGTAGGGAATCTTTTAGTGAGTACATTCGAATTTTATAGTGAATTCTGTTAAATGTAATTAATGTTAGTTACAATTTCATAATTGTTACTTTTCACACATATTTGGGCATTTTTAGTTACATGTGCTTATATAATATATAATATTAGTTACATGTTACGTGTTACAATTATATATATATATATATATATAATATTTTGTGACGTTACTGAAAAAATAGTGAATTTTGTTACATGTAACTAATGTTAGTTATAATTTCATAATTGTTACTTTTCACACATATTTGGACATTTTTAGTTACATGTGTTTATATAATATTAATTACATGCTATAATTATATATATATAAAATATTTTGTAACGTTATTAAAAAAATATCAAACTTTTTAGTTATATATCAGAGACATGTAATTAAAAAATTATATATTATTCAAACATGTAACTAAAAAATATCAAACTTTTTAGTTACATATCAGAGATATGTAACTAAAAAATTACATATTATTAGAATATGTAACTAGAAAATAAAAAAATAAAATAAAATTAGTTACATGTAACTAATACAGTAATATTACATAGAAAGTAGTTACATGTAATTAGCGCGTGGCTATCACGTAAGTAAGGTTTCATTCTTTTAAAACAAATGGGACTAAATCAAAAGTTTTTACCGCATGTAGGACTTTTGATCAATTAGAGCTTAAATGTAAGACCTCCCGCCCATTATCCCTTAAAATTATTAACAATATTACTGATTATGAAATACAAAAAAAAAAAAAAATTAAATATTTTTAATTAAAAACATAGCGGGTGCCATCACCACAGCAAAAATGATATTTACAAGAATAAAAATAATTCACAAATAGAACAAATAAAGTTACACAAAAAATATATACTTTTCCGATGCTCTTCCAGTATATATCGAATAGAGCATAGACATATAATTCGAGTTTTTGAATATCATTAATTTCACAACTTCTTTTATAAAAGAACTAGCGCATAACTTGTGCTTGAAGTCAGGATTTTAAATAAACCAGTAATATTGAAAAAACACACATCTCTTATAAGATGAAGGTATGGAATGGGCAAATGTATTATTTCAAAGTCTATAATTTTTAAAATAAATTGACAAAGCATCGCCTACAATTATCAACTTTTCTTTTAAGTTAAACATCATTTATAGCTAACAATTTAGAATACACATAGATCACGAACAATAACTGTAATACATCAAAGTGTATTAAACTTAACTTAAGAATGTGTTTTAAAATTAAAAATAAAATGAAATTGATAGTTCTCTTCATTTATAAAAAAAGAATAACAAATACTGTACAACTCAATAATTTAAAGTAAACATAGTAATATAAGTAATGAACAAATCAACTATAGCTAATGATTGTGATTCTTCCTCTATGGTTTCAAAATATCACTAAAATAGAATATACAGTATGTGCATACATATAGCCAAAAATATTTAACAGCCACAAACACCAACCATGCTTGATAACTACAGCATAGACATGGAGAATTAGAATCATATTTTTCAAAAATTCTCTCTTTGCTACTATGGTCCTAAGTTTTACGGCTTGTCTAAATGTAGAAGACCTGTAATTCTTAGAGAAATAAATAACTCTCCAACCTATGTACACCACTAAACTCAAATAAACTAACATAATTTAAAAAAAGAAGTCATAAATAATTATTTTCTCTTTTTCAGCTATGCACAAAAAAAAAAAAAAATTCTCTCAATCATTTGGAAAATAATTTAGTGGGCTTACATTGTACAATATGCAAATGAATGGGCCAAAAGGCCCAATAATGCTTAATTGGTGAATCTTAGCTAAAAGTGGGCCCAATTGGCATGAAAGGCCTGATATCTTTTCACGCATAAAGGTAGAAACATCAACATTCAAAGTCCCAATAACTTATACGCACACTTCTGAAAAGCAACATCATCTTTGTAAAACAACACGTTCAATCCATTGTTCATAGTATTAATACATTAATTTCTTGACTGTTGGTGTTTTAAATTGATAACACCCACAACATGGTCCAGTCAGAATTCACGTAGATTGTTGTTGATGATCTGAAAGTTGTTTTCTGTGAAGGAGAATTCCTTAAGTTCTTTATCCTTGAATATGCACTTAACCGAGCTGACCCAGGCATTGTCCGGCCTGAGCTCTAAGCGTATACCTGCACAGGATTCATCGGGATCGTGCCCGGCGAAGCTCCTCCAGCATGAGAGTAAGAGCTTGGGAGGAGAATTAATACGAATGCTTTGAATATTCTAAAAACAATTATCTCTTTCGTTATTATTGAGCATGATCCACGCGATCAACATGATTCAAGTTCTAGAAGAATCTGACTTGCGCGGGGAATTTATTTTTTCCTTTGAATCTTTGAATTGTTTTTATTATTATCTCTATATTTTTAGGGAAAAAAAATATTATTTTTTTAATTAATATTTAAAAAAAAAAAAATCCATGCATTACCCCTAAAATAAGTACATTGCGTGGGCGAGGGGTAATAAATTGGGAGTCACCTTCGCGACTTGCCAGAGCCGTTGCTGGGTGACCATTGCGCCACTGTACGGACATCTCCTTCACTATTTATCACCATCTCCCACACTCTCCATCGATCACAAGATAACATCTTCTCTCTCCACATTTTCTATTTTCTTTCGTCTTCTTTTCTCCTCTCAAATCATGGGTGCTTTCTCTGTCGTTGCCATGCTTTTTATGGTCTTTGTTGCTTCGGATGGGCTCACAATGGAGCTCATTCGCTGCAACACTAAAGCATGTCCATTTTTCGATCCGGAGAAGAATGAGACCGACGGACTTGTCCAGAAAGCGATGACTAGATATTCTTTTCAGAAGGGAGCCGCGGAGATTGGTGCTCAAGCCCCTATCAATATCAATGGAGCACTACTAATGAGTTTTACTTTTGGCACTCCAGCACAAAAGACGTACGCTATTCCGGACACAGGTAGCAGTCTCGTATGGCTACAATGTGCTCCACTCATCAGTCGTTACCCCCAACACCGCCGCATACCGATTTACGACTCCAAAAAATCTTCAACGTTTTCCACAGTGGCATGCAGATCTTCAACATGGGTCTCTGTGCCCGGTATGACCTGCAACCCCTCAAATATTTGTTCCTACCAAATCACCTACGTGGACAAGTCCGAATCAACAGGTGTGATTGCCAACGAAATTTTCACATTCAACGGTGAGGGGAAAGATGATAGAAATGTTCCCATTGTCTTCGGATGTGGAACGAACAATACGATGACGGGTGGTTCCAACGCACCAGGAGTTGTGGGTTTGCGTAACTATGGCCACTCCCTCATCAAGAAACTAGGGGTTAGTTCGTTTTCCTACTGCGTTGGTGACACGAGGGGCATGATTCGGTTTGGATCTTCCTCGTTGTTACTCGGGAATGCCACTCCCATGTTCACCTGCATATTTGGAAACTATCATGTGATTTGTCTTACCATCATGTAAAAGATAGATAGGATAGGTAGAAGATCTTATTTTCATTAATTACTTTGATAATATTTATATCAATATATATAAATATAAATCTATTCAAACCTATTTTTAAGAGGATGGTTGGGAAATCACATTAAATATGGAGTTGGGGAATGTGAGTATTGAATATGGTGGATGAGTATTTAATATGATTGTTTGAAGAAGATGAATATGAACTCATTAATTGGACTCACGCCAACACTCCCCCTCAAGTTGGTGCATATAGATCTCGAATGCCTAACTTGCCAAGTGAGTTGTAGATGATTCTGCTACTTACAGCTTTTGTAAATATATCTGCTAACTGATCTTCAGATTTAACAAATGGGAATCGAATTATCTTGGCCTCAAGATTTTGTTTGATGAAGTGTCGGTCTACTTCCACGTGTTTGGTTCGATCGTGTTGGACCGGATTATGAGAAATGTCAATTGAAGCCTTATTATCACAGAATAGGTCCATCTCGCAGCCAGGAGCAAAACCAATCTCAGTTAATAGTCTTTGAAGCCATAGAAGTTCACAAAGGCCCTTAGCCATCCCACGAAACTCGGCTTCAGCACTTGATAATACTACCACCTTTTGTTTTTTACTTCTCCATGTAACTAAGTTGCCTCCAACAAATGTGAAATAGCTTGAGGTGGATTTTCTATCAGAGATGTTTCCTACCCAGTCAGCATCTGTGTAACCTTCTACCCGTAGATGATTATTTTTCGTAAACATAAGTCCTTTTCCGGGGAAAGACTTTAGGTATCGGAGAATCCGAATTACTGCACTCATATGATCTTCACTTGGATAGTGCATGAATTGACTTACCACACTCACTGCATATGCGATGTCAGGTCGCCAATGAAAGAGATAAATAAGTTTTCCAACTATTCTCTGGTACCTTCCTATGTCAGTTGGCACTTGTCCTGGGTATTTCCCAAGCTTGTGATTTTGGATTATTGGTGTATCTGTAGGCTTACAATCCAGTAATCCAACTTCTGATAATAAATCTAGGATATATTTTCGTTGGGACAGAAATATACCTTGTTTTGACTTGGTAACTTCAATTCCCAGAAAATATTTGAGTTCTCCTAGACTTTTCATCTCAAAATCTGTTGCCAGTTGCTTTTGAAGTCTTGCTATTTCCTTTGGGTCATCTCCTGTAATGATCATATCGCCTACATAGACTATCAAAATTGTTATTTTACCCTGGTAATGCTTTAGAAATAGCGTATGGTCTGAGTTGCTTTGTTGATAACCATATTTTTTTATTGCCGAGTTCAAGCGCCTTAGAGTTTGCAGTAAATCATGGAGGGATATCTATGTAGATTTCTTCTTCAAGATCTCCATGAAGAAATGCATTTTTAACGTCAAACTGGTGCTATGGCCAATCAAGATTTGCTGCAAGAGATAGTAGAACCCTGACAATACTCAACTTGGCCACAGGTGAGAATATTTCTTGAAAGTCTACGCCATAGGTTTGCGTATAGCCCTTTGCCACCAATCTTGCTTTGTACCGTTCAACTAATCCATCAGCTTTGTACTTGATGGAGAATACCCACTTGCACCCCACTGTTTTTTTCCCTTCTGGTTGGGGAACAAGAGTCCATGTCTCATTTTTAAGCAACGCCTCCATTTCTTCCTTCATAGCTTTGACCCACCTAGGGTCTTCTAGAGCCTCTTCAACATTTGTAGGAATATAATGCGAGGAAAGTTCATTCACAAAATTTTTGAGGGGTTCAGACAGCTTCTTTGTAGACACATAATTGGCAATTGGATATCTCGATCTGTGGTTCTCTAGTTCTGAAGAATATCTGTTCGGCGGTTTGCCCCGATTGTGCCTGAAAGGTAATCCATAGCCAACAGGAGTATCCACATTAGTAGAAATGGTTGGAGAGCTAGGAGATCTTACCTCGGTAATATTCTCAAGAGATGGAACGTTGGATACTGGAGAGTAAGGGGTACTGCTACTTTAGCTTCTAGAGATGTCGGCTCTGGAGCTGGAGTTGGCTCTTCAATGGTTGTATCAGCTTCTAGAGATGTCGGCACTAGATCTGGAGTCGGCTCCTCAATGGTCAATTGAGGAGCAGTCGGTGTTGTCTCAACGTCCTTGAACCAGTCGAAAGTCAACCAATTCAACTCTTCTTCTTCTCATGTCTCCCCCTGAAGAGAAGAATTAGATGCGGCAGGAGAGTAGAAAATGTCAGATTCAAGGAATGTAACATCCATAGTCACATAGGTATACCGAGTAGTCGGGTCGTAGCATCGGTACCCTTTTTGGTGTACAGCATATCCCAAAAAAGACAACGAATAGCACATGGATCAAGTTTCGTGCGTTGGTTCTTGTGGAGGTGAACAAACGCAACACAATCAAAGACACGAGGCGGAAGCATCAATACTGTGGGTAGTGACACATAGGTTGACAAGGCCTGTACTGGAGTCTTGAACCCAAGAACTTTTGAAGGCATGCGGTTAATGACATGGACAGCCGTGGCAACAACATCAGCCCAGAAGTGGCTTGGTACGTGAGCTCCAAGTAATAGAACTTGAGCAGTTTCGAGGATGTGACGATTCTTGCGCTCGGCTGCACCATTTTGTTGCGGAGTCTGGGGACATGAGGTCTCATGGATTAGTCCATGGTGTTGGAAATAACCACGGAGCTCTTGATTCACATACTCTCCACCATTATCGAATCTAAGAATGTGAATCTTAGCATTAAACTGAGTTTGAATCATTGTATGAAATTATTGAAACACCCGAGAAACTTCATTTTTATGTTTCAACTGATAAAGCCAAGTCATTCGAGTACAATCATCAATGAATATCACAAACCAACGGACACCAGATAGAGTAGATTTTGGGGAAGAACCCCACACGTCAGAGTGAATCAGAGTAAAAAGAACATCACTTTTATTCCTACTCAATGGGTAAGTGGCTCGATGACTTTTAGCTAGAATGCAAGTCTCACATTTGAAATTTACATTTGACAAGCCTGAAAATAAATCAAGAAGCACATGTTGAAGATATCCAAATGACGGATGGCCTAACCGACGGTGCCAAAGCAAATTTTGTTTTACTTTGAGGTCGCTTAGGCGGTATATGTGGTGTGCTCGGCCGATACTGAAATCTTCCACATAATAGAGCTCCCCCTCTGAGTTCCACGTCCAATTATCTCCTTAGTGATAATATCCTGAATAAGACAAAACACAGGATAAATGAGCACAAAACAATTCAAATCTTTAGTAACTTGACTCACAGATAGTAACTTGTGAGAGAGAGAAGGCACTAGTAAAGTATTAGGTAATGGTAGGGTTGGTGACAACATTACAATCCCAGCCCCTGTTGCCAAAGAGGTGCCTCCATTAGCATTAACAATGCTAGCTCGCCGAGGAGGGAAGGCCTGAGAAAAATCATTTGCATCAAATGTCATATGGTATGTTGCTCTGGAATCAATTATCCAAGTATTGTGATCAGCATCCCGTTTAGAACCAAGTAGAGCATTACCTGGGTTAACGTTTGTACTATCAGTTGCAGCCACTGCAGCCATGCCAGTACTATTATTATTCCCACTTCCATCACAATGCTTTCGAGCTTGGAGTTCGTGCCACCAATCGGGATACCTGTGAAGCTTGAAATAGGCCTCACGCATATGTTTTGTACTCCCACAGTGAGAGCATTTAGTACCATCAGAGATGGATTGGGATCTGGAGTTATAATCGGGTTTGCCACCATGAAGAGAGAGAGACCCAGATGATGTTTGTGGCTGCGAGCCATGTTTGAGACTTTTGGATACCAGACCAGCTCCTGGTATATTATTAGGGCTACTTGTCATCATTACCGTTTGACGAAGAGCTTCTCTATGGACGTGCGTATAGGCTTGCTCGACTGTTGGAAATGGTTTCATCTGCAGGACATTACTCCTGATATGGTCTAGGCCGTCATCGAGACCATCCAAGAATACATATACTCGATCTTCCTAAATTAGAGTATTATAGTGTTGAATATCATTTGGGTATTCCATCGGGTTTGGACGATGGAAATCGATCTCACGCCAGAGGCCTTGAAGATCATTATAGAATTTTTTAAGAGAACCGCCAGCCTATTTGAGATGGGTCACTCATCGCCGGAGGTCATACACCTGGGAGGTGTCTCTGCCATCAAAGTATGTAGTAGCAATTGCATCCCACACCAACTTGGTTGTTGGGAAGCGAATGAAATTACTGATAAGAGATGAGTCTATGGAATTAATCAACCATCCTTTAACAATAGCGTTGTCAGTGCGCCATCGTCGAAAGGTAGAGTCCTTTGGAGGAGGTTGGGGTAAATCGCCGTTTATATATCCCAGTTTGTCTTTGCCCGAGATGTACATCTCGACCACCTGGGACCAAAGACCATAGTTGTTGTCATCCAACTTGATGCCGATCGGTGCAGTAGTACTATCGGAAGTTTGGGTTGGGGTTGAAGTTTTGCTTAAAACTTCAACCATTTTTGTGGTCAATTCAGCTAGGATGGATGAAGATGGAGATTCATCAGTATTAGATTTGGTATCAGCCATCAGGAATTGGTAGTGGAGCGAACAGAAAAGATTAACAGTGAATCGGTATGTATAGTTATAAAAGGAACTATACTGTAGAAACAATATTTTGCAAAACTGACACCACCGTTGGATTGGAAATACAAAATAACGCCAGGAATCGGTCTTATATCATCAAGAACCTGTCAAAAAGAGGCTAAACAGGGCAAAAACATGAAGCTACTGCGCGTGGGCCTGGGAAGATGGCGCGTGAAACGAAGGCTGTAGGAAAGAAACGGCGTGTGAGGGCGCGTAAAACGTCAGAACTGGTCGAATAATATTTTGTTGGAATTGTTTTGAAAATAGTAGTTCAGACATGGTATCAGATTTGAAATCGGACCAAGAAATGGTTTCGAAAATAGGTTTATGTTGCTCGAATTGGTAAGTTTCTGGGCAAAGTTTCAGTTCGCGCGTGATGGCGCGTAGAACGTCAAAAAAGATCATGTAATATGTAGTTGGAATCGTTTTGAAAAAAACATCTTGGAATATATGATCAGAAATTATAACAGAGGACCCGAGATTGAAGAAAAGAGAAAAAAAATAGTGCACGAAAGAACTTACAGATATGGATTTGGGTTTGGCTCTGATGCCATGTAAAAGATAGATAGGATAGGTAGAAGATTTTATTTTCATTAATTACTTTGATAATATTTACATCAATATATATAGATACAAATCTATTCAAACCTATATTTAAGAGGAGGGTTGGGAAATCACATCAAATATGGAGTTGGAGAAGGTGAGCATTGAATATGGTGGATGAGCATTTAATATGGTGGTTTGGAGAAGATGAATATGAACTCATTAATTGGACTCACGCCAACACATCCAGGTAAATGACAATGTATTGAATGTGTCGGAGCATACCCAACCAAGAACGGATTTTAGGGGTAAGTCCGGGGTTATGATTGATTCGGGTTCAAGCCTGTCACTTATTTATCCGCCGATATTTGATGGGTTGAAAGACCTCATCCAAAAAACTATTCCGATGGAAGTGATGTTCCCGGTCGAGTCTCTTGAGATTTGCTACGAGGATCCTTTTGACCCACCGGAGATAACTTTCGGTTTTGAGAAATTGGACTTCCCTCTAGGGGCAAACGCTTGGACTTATTACAAAGGGTCAATCTGTTTGGCTATGATCAGATCGACAATGCCTGTGCCATTGACGATAATTGGGAGACTACAAACAACGAAGGTAAATGTTGGTTATGACCTAAAAAACAACCAACTATTTTTGCAAAAAAGGGATTCATGTAGTGTTTCGCATAAACACTTCTTTCACAGCTTATGATAGTTGTCCATTTGTTTTTTGTTGCCGAGTTTGCATTTGTTGTTTCGGCTTGATGGTGATGTTTAGTTTAAGTTTATGGTCCCTTTGTTTATAAACTCATACTGTAATGGAAGGATAGTGGATTTCTTAATAGAAATGGTTTGTTGTTTAGTTTAGTTTAAGTTTATGGTGTTTTCCCTTTATTTATGAGCTCATATTGTTGGATTTCTCATAGAACTGCGACAGTTTCTTTCCAATTGATGGTTGTTTGTTGTTGCTGAAAGTAAAAAAAGAATTATCAAATTTTCTGGTTTTTTTTTTTAACAAGTAAAAAATTCTCATTAATGGTTGCTCCAACAGTTGTTGTTGGAATATATGAATTTTTAATTGTTTTTGTTGATAAAAGACAAATGTCAAAAAGTCTTCTCTCTATTCCCTATATCCCACATCGCTTGGGAGAAGGGGTCAAGAGGAGTATAATAAGGGATATGTAGAATACTTAGGATGTGCCCTAAGGGGTACTCACATTTTGTGGAGGGTAGATGAGCTATATCCCTACTGGTTTACCACACACACGTGCGCCGTTGTCCGGCCGAGCCGAGCCGAGCCGCACCATGTTTGATGAGGTGGCACTTATATATTTTTTAGACAAAATTTATTTAAAAATTATTATTTGATTTATTAAAACAGTTTTGACTTGGTGAAGCTCAACCAATCTGATTTCCACCATTTTCTCAAACGGTTTTGATTTGATTTCATCTATATAAATCGGAGCTTGCCTCAGTTTTAAAGATGTACCAAAAATCTGAAACTTGTGAGCTATTTCTCTGTTACAAAAATATTGTTTCGTTTTCGAGCAGTGGCAGTGTGTTCGTTGTTCGAACAGTGTGTTCGTTCTTCGATCAGTGTGTGGGTGTTCAATTTTCAAATCTTCTACCGTGCAGAGAAGGTCTAGACAGAGGTGATTCTGGGCTGTTTTATCCTGAGGACGACGGGGCTGTAATACTGCTTGCACATTCTTGGGCAGAGCCGCGAAACGTCTTAAAGAAAGCGACCTAGTCTGCGATTCAACCCATGAAAATTTGGTAACTTCGTTCCTTATTTATTTTCTGCAGCAACAATTTTAAGACGTGTTCATCTGCCAAAATAATCTGCTGCTCCAATTTTTTTTATTATGGTTATTTGATCCATGAATACTTACGATTTCCACCTATGGATCTGCGCTTATTTTTTTTTTTTATCTGAAAGTGTTCAAACCGTGGACTTTCCCGTGCTCTATGCGTTGATTTACATGCTCAGTTGCTTCATTATCTGATGATATGCCTTTCCAGCTACTTTTTCTTGTTTGATATAAATAACTCATATATAGACTAATATGGTCAGCCATATATATGGGAAACAGTAGTTTTAACTTGACATGTGGGTTGTTGAAATAACACATCATAATTATATATGGATTCATGTGGGTTATTCAAAGCAGACGTCTATTTCTACTTGCATGAATTTTTCGAATACTTGCATGAATTTTTCGAATATCAAATTCTTATATTTGATTACTGCCTTAATTGAGAAGCTCACGTGATTCTACTATTACCATTTGATTATAGCCATGAATTATTATTTTATGTTTATACTTTGACATTGGAATTGGAAATAGAGCCCACTTATACTTTATGTAGCTATCATGAAATATCATGAAGTACTTTCGGCTGCTAACCATATATGAATTGTTTTTTGAGCCTTTTAAAATGTAGTGCTTGTAGTATGTCATGTGAATTATTTTAGAGCTTATTACACTAAATACCTCTTATGTTTTACCTAAATCTTACAATGGTCCCTGTGGTTTTCAATTTAAACACATAACACTCTAAAGTTTGCAATTGTTTTAATTATGGAAATTGTTCGTGAAATTATATCTGGAAGTATGTCTATTGATGAACAAATTCATGTTACTATTTTGATTGATAAATTACCCCGTTTTGGAAAGATTTTAAAAGTACTATTAGTCCCAAATAAAAGAATTTTTTTTAGAAAGTTTGATTACTAATCTTCGTATTGAGGGGCAGTCTGCTAACAAAATCAATAAGATGAAGTGCTCGTTGTTTCCAACAATGTTCACAAGAGAACCACCTCCACTGTTATGAAACCCAAAGGGAAAAATATGAAAAACCAGAACGGACACAAACCCCCTTCAAGAAATGATACCGTACAGTTTACTAATTGTAACAATGAAAAAGCGGGCTATATGGCTCGGAACTGTCGGCTTAGACTTCGTCCTGCTCTGCAGGCGAATCTAACCAAAGACCAACTTATAACTACGATTTCTGAAATCAACATAATTGGTGGATCCGAAGAGTAGAGGGTAGACATTGGTGTTTCTCACCATGTTTACTTTGATTGTGCTATATTCAAATCTTATTCTGAAACTGAGTACAAAAAAGTATTATTGAGTGATTCACACTCCACTACTGTTGCTGGTTCAGGTGAGGTAGAATTGAAGTTTACCTCTAGAGAAACAATCATTCTAAAGAATGTTCTGCAAACTCCAGAGATGAGGAAGAACTTAGTTTCGGGCTATCTTCTCAATAGGGCTGAGTTTATTCGAACTATTGGGGCTGATTTGTACCCCATAACTTAATATAATGTATTTGTTGGGGAGGGTTATTCTACTGACGGGATGTTCAAACTGAATGTTGATGCTAATAAAATTACACCTTCGGCTTACATGTTGTGTTCTTTTAATATTTGACATGCTAAACTTTGTCTCGTTAACAAATGCTTTATTAATAACATGGGCAACTTAGAACTTATTCCTATATTGTCTTTGAATGATTTTGAAAAATGTGAATTTTGTAGTCAAGCTAAGATTACCAAGAATCAATATTTAGAGAATTTGAACCTCTTGATCTGATACATTCTGACATTTGTGAATTTAATGATGTCTTGACTGAAAGTGGAAATTTTTTATTTTATTACATTCATTGATGATTGTTCTGATTATACTTTTGTATATCTCATAAAAGATAAAAGTGAAGCGTTTGAAATGTTTAAATTGTTTGTGACTTAGATTGAAAATCATTGCAATAAGAATATTAAGTGGCTACGTAGTGATAGAAGAACCGAGTATGATTCTAATATTTTCATTAACTTTTATAATTCTCATGGGATTATTCATGAAAATATTGTACCGTATTCTCCTAAAATGTATAGTAAGGCAGAAAGGAAAAATAGAACTTTTGCTGAATCTGTAGTTGCTATTTTACTTAACTCTGGTGCTGCTTCTCACTGGTGGGGTGAGATTTTACTGATTGTTTATTATGTGCTTAATAGAGTTCCCAAATCTCATAGTAAAATTTCACCGTATGACGTTTTCAAAAATAAGAAATCAAATTTATCTTATTTTAAAACTTGGGGTTGTTTGGCATATGTTCCGATTCCTGATCCAAATAGGAGAAAACTTGTTAGTAGAGCTTATGAATGTGTTTTTATTGGTTTTGTTGTGAATAACAGAGCTTATAGATTTTATGACTTGCATGATCAAGTTATTATTAAATCTAATGATGCTGATTTTTATGAACATAGATTTCCATTTAAATTGAAAAATCATGGGGGCTCGACATCTAGTAATATGCCTATCATTAGAATTAACAAGCCTGATAAAGATTAGAATTTGAACCTAAAAAAAGTAAACTGACTCGTATTGCTAAGGATTATGGTTTGGATTTCTATGCATATACCTTAGAGGAGGATCCGCTTACCCTCCAAGAGGCATTGTCCTCTGTAAATGTCAATTTGTGGCAAGAGGCTATAAATGATTAAATGGACTCTCTTGAGTCAATTAGAACTTGACATTTAGTATATTTACCTACTGGTTGTAAAACAATAGGATGTAAATGAATTTTTAAGAAGAAACTAGAACCCGATGAAACTATTGATAAATATATGGCTTGTCTTGTAGCCAAATGGTTTAGACACCTGTTTCTAGAATTACTTCTATTCGTATGCTTTTATCACTTGTTGCTATTTATGATCTTGTTGTGCACCAAATGGATGTTAA
The DNA here is from genome assembly GCA_016647705.1 of Eucommia ulmoides. Taxonomy (NCBI): domain Eukaryota; kingdom Viridiplantae; phylum Streptophyta; class Magnoliopsida; order Garryales; family Eucommiaceae; genus Eucommia; species Eucommia ulmoides. The sequence goes on from CM028338.1 coordinate 1,113,465, forward strand.
AACTTTTTTTTTGAATGGTGAATTAGAAAAAGAGATATATATGGACCAACTTTAAGGATTTGTAATTCCTGGTTTAGAAAAAAAAAATGTGCAAATTAGATAAATCTTTTTATGGTTTGAAACAAACACCTAAGTAATGGCATGAGAAATTTGATAAATCTTTAGATAATTCCTTCACAGCTTATGATAGTTGTGCATTTGTTTTTTGTTGCCGGGTTGGAATTTGTTATTTCGGATTGATGGTGATGTTTAGTTCAAGTTTATCGTCCCTTTGTTTATGAACTCGTACTGTAATGGAAAGATACTGGATTTCTTAATAGAAATGGTGTTTTCCCTTTATTTATGAGCTCATACTGTTGGATTTCTCATAGAACTGCGACAGTTTCTTTCCCATTGATGGTTGTTTGTTGCTGCAGAAAGTAAAAAAAATTATCAAATTTTCTGGGTTTTTTTTTTTAACAAGTAAAAAATTCTCATTGATGGTTGCTCCAACAGTTGTCATGCATTTGTTTTACTTGTTTGCTTAGTTTTCATGCAAATAGGTTTGAAGATGATGTTGTTTTATTTAGTTTATGAACTCAGACTATATACATATTGTCTTTATTTAATTTTCCGGATAGAACTCATACTGTTTATTTGTTAGAGAAAATATAATTTAATTATTTCATTTTTCTCTTTATTTAATTTTTTTTTATATCCTTTTAAAGTAAAAATAATAATTACTTTTTCACCTTTTATAAGAAAAAAATAATTCAATATTTACGTGGAAACCTTCTTCAAAAATATATTTTATTTTCCATTATTTGTACGATTTGTTATTAATTTTTTACTCAATATTTTATATCATCAAATTCATTTTGAGTTAATTTTTAAAATTTTATGAATCATAACCAGAAAAAAAAAAAAAAAAAAAAAAAAAAAAAAAAAAAAAAGGATAAATTACATTTACACCATTTCTTATTTGAAAAATTTACAACGATATCACTGTCATTTATGACATATATACTCCCATTTTTTACATATCTACAGTCTAACCTCAATATATATATATGTGTGTGTGTGTGTGTATATATATATATATATATATATATATATAGAGAGAGAGAGAGAGAGTTTATTTATTGTAATAATTATGGTTAAAATTATTTATTTTAATTATTATTAAAAACGTATTATAATAACTAATAATTTTGTGATTTGGTTTTTGGCACGATGATTGGGTTCTTGGAATTTTTGCAGCTGACCTTTTTCAAACTGACTGTCTTTTTTCTGTTCATGATTATATGTAGGGAGAAGAGGAGTTGTTGTCTGATCTAGAGCCGGAGTTGCAGGTTTTCTTGCACAATTCTTTACCAACGTGTTCGTCGGAATCGGATCGTCTTGCTGGCTTCTGAACAAAAAGGGCAAGTTCTCCATTAAATCAGTGTGGCCTGCAATAGCGAAGGACGATCATGTTGGGGGTTCTTCAGGTTCTCTTCTTTCAAGGTTATGGGGTCACAAGCTTCCTTTGAAAATCAAAATATTCTTATGGAAGCTTATACGGGAACGTGTAGCGGTGGACTCCATATTAATAAAAATGGGTATCAATTTTGCTTCGGGCTGTAGTTGTTGTGCGATCCAGAAACAAGAGACTCTGCATCATCTTTTTGTAGAGAGCGAGGTGGCAATTAAAATTTTGCAAACTTTCAGTACCTTTTTAATATTCCTTGTTTGGATCAATCTCTATTACATAGGCTCATTCTTTGGTGGACTAGGCTGAGAAGTGATTCTCAGTTCCATAATTTGGGAGTGTTGGTCGCATCCTTAATTTGCTAGAAAATTTGGTTGAGTCAGAATATAGCTATTCATGACAAGGTGGCTATGTCATATGTTTGGGTTGTGTTTAATGTGCGATCTTGGCTCTCTGCTCTTAATCTTCGGGTTCCGACAAAGAGTTTTTCTTTTGGTTTTGGGATCCATTCTCTTTCCCTGTTGGGATGTCTTTTGAGAACTATCCACGTTCGTCATCCGATCCTTTATGTTTGGAAAAGTCATCCAGAGGGTTATTTCAAGCTTAATGTAAATGGGACTTTTAAAAGATCCACTTTATATACTTCTTGGGGGGGGGGGGTTTGGTGGCCACTAAATAAGCGTTGTCTCTTTTACCGCAAGCGTACGGATCAAGTTTTAGTATAATGGACCTATCGGTCGGGTATCGTATCCAGAGGGATTGGTTAAGATTACTATCGGGTACCGCGATTGTCATAACCCGACTTTATCTAGGTGACAAAAATGGAATATAAAATTTGATACTAATACTAAAATACTACTTTAACTATACTAATACTATATCGAGATAGTTTTGAGAGAATAGGTTGTCTAGGGATTAGTTTCGTTTACGAATACGTGTTCGATCTCATTTTAGTTTATATTAACGGTGTTCGACTTATATGACAATATTAGTTCGTAAACTCCTCCGCCACCTCTCCCGAATGTAAGACGAGGGAATACACGACTTTGTGTCAATGCTGAAGTCACTCTCAACGTCTTAACGACCCTAGGCCGCGTGAGTCTTGCCCCAACGTCATCGATTGCACACAATCCAACTCCCTCCCGGGTCATTGGATCGTCGCGTTGTATTTATCCTATCGACAATCTCAGTTCTAAAACTCCCCCGTCACCTCTCCCGAGTGTAAGACGAGGGAATACATGACTTCGAATAAACGCCGAAATCCCCCTCAATGTCTTAACGACTCTAGGTCATGTGAGTCTTGCCCCAACGTCATAGATTGCACACAATTCAACTCCCTCCCGGGTTATTTGATCGTGGCGTTCGTTTATTCTACTCCGAATCCGGGATTTTTTAAACCCCGTATTCTCATAACATTATTCTCATAACATGATAAACAAAAAATAAGGCACACACAATCACAATAACGAAGAACAATTGCAACCAAAACACAAACTCAATCTAAACAACGTTTTCATAAATTATATTAATAATCCCTATACAACCCATGCTTAGCTAGTGGCCATAACCACGTAAACAATGTAAAATAGCATAAACATGCTCAACAACTACCAAAATGAAGAAAACAAAGAGAAGAAATGAGCGATTTAGCCAATATCCGAAGAATAGCCGCTAGAACCGTCGAACAATCGCTTCCCTCTTCATCCTCCACCTCGAGTTGAGAGCTCTCCCTCAAAAATCCCTAAACCTAACCCTAAAATATGGCCTAAGGCCTTAAGGGAAGAAGAAGTCTTGGGCCTTAGGGGCAGAAGAAGTCGAAAAAGAAAAGGAGATAAGGGTATAAATAGGCTAAAAAATATTTGTTCTGCGCAGAGGCCTCCGCCTAGGCGAAGAAATTTCCGCCTAGGCGGAGGGCTGTCAGTAGCCGATCTTTGTTTCCTCTGCTGGATTTCCACCTAGGCGAAAGAATTTCCGCCTAAGCGGTGGTCCAGCAGTAACATTTGTTCTTTTCTCAGCATCTTCACCGCCTAGGCGGAGGTCTGGACACCTAGACGGTGGGCTTCCTTCATATTTTAACCTCCGAGCTTGTTTATCCACCGTAACTTCATCTGTTTTTTGGTCGAATTGATCGTTTATACTCCGATATCATACATTTTCACCTCACGCACCTGTTTTAATACAAAAAGAATAAAAAAATATTAAAACATATAAAAATAACTATGAACGTACTCGAAAACTAACAAATTCGGTTTGGAAATATAGGGGTAATTTACACCTATCAGGGTTATTCGAGATTTCAAGGGTAAGATGTTTTTTGCATTCATTTCTCCTTTTTCGGTCCAATCGAGTTTTCTCGCTGAGTTACATTGTCACACTCCACCCCCGACACCCGTCACCCTGGGGCTGGCGTGACGATAACACAACATTACTTGGACATCCCACCAACTAAAAAATGACACTATACATACATAAATATATAATCACATATACAGGTCATATACATCCTCTCTAATTGGGGACACACACGTCCCTCAGCTATATACTAACAACTAAAACAATATAATAACCATGAACCTCTCACAGGTTCGCCTAAAAAACTCCCACATGACTCTATCGCAGTACTCTACCTAGTGCCAGTAGGGGACCGACTCTATTGTACCTGCGAGTGTACTGCCTTTTTAATAAAAACATTTTAGATGAATCAAGTATAAAACATATAAATATCACATATCACAAAGAAAACCCTTGTTTCCTGTCACCACAGAAAACAACATATATAAGTTTATAACATCTCAACTAAGCAGTAAAAATTAGCCAGAACGTCACATCAACCATATAGTATAACGCAACCGAAATAATAGATATATCAACGTAAATGGATACACCAATCCAGTATAAAATAAAGTATATATAATTTGAAAATTTATTCAACTTATTCACCGTATACGACAACACCCCACTACACCACACTACACCACACCACATCACATCACACTACATCACACTCCGGCTAGCCATGTGATCGTTTTAACCTCACGATCGGGAGTTGCAACGGTACCGTACCACCCGTAGGATATGCCTTCCTAGCAGGACATAACAACGGTCTGCCAGACTATGCTAAGCAGGTGAATAACGCTCTGCTATACTATGCCAAGCAGGTGAATCCCCAAACACCAATTTCCACCTCAACAACAACAACTCTGCCCACAATCAATTCCCACCTCAACAACAAACGTCTCCATCCACAAACAATTTCCACCCCTTAAGAAAAACAATGAAATCCATAATTTCAGAAACACCCAAAATACCGCTTGATCTATGTAAGTTAGAAAATTCATCCAATTTTAAGTAAACAAATTTTTCCATCATATATATATGAAAATAGATTTACTAGAAGGCAATACACTCACCTGGTTATCCGTTCCGAAGACTTTTACCGACTATCCTCTACCAGTATTCCGGTGCCTGCGAACCTAAAAGTGACAGGGCCTAAACTAATATTTTATGTAAAAATAACCTAATCATGCCATGCAATCCTAAATCCGGTAATTTTCTATTCCCCACCTTTTATTATGAAATATTACTATTCCACAAATATTGCTCAGTTTATAGTTTACTATATCGAATTTATTCATGTGAACGGTTTCTATATTTATTATTATCATTTCGACATTTTTTGTGCTAGTAATTAAAGTTAACATTCATAAATTATAACGAGAAACATTACCCATTCCGAAACGGTTATCGATCTCCTTAAAAATTTCCTAGATTTTGATCATGTTCTCACCGCCTAGGCGACTCCCCACCATCGAGGTGAAAGATCCACCGCCGAGGCACACGTCCCTTCTTTCTCTTCTTCTCTGCACACTGTTCCCCCACCGCCTAGGCGAAGAAAACCTCGCCGAGGCGAACCGTCACCCCTCACTTTCTGATCTTCCACCACCTAAGCGAAAAGACCCCCGCTTAAGCGAACACGTTCTCCTTCCTTCCTATTATGCACACTGACGCTTCTCTGCCGAAGCGAACGCCGTTCCGCCTAGGCGAACTCTCCATCGTCTGACCTACTCTGTTTTTCCCCAAAATCAGTCGTCTCCTTCTTTCTCTCTCTCCTCGCTAACTCTGGCAACCACCTCCCACGAATATCCATACACACACACACACAATACACACCCACATGCGCACCATAAGCTTCACCCACACACAGAGCAGGCATCTTCATACACACACCACCACAGCTCTCTCTCTAGCTTACCGCTTGCGAACTCCAGCGACACCCACACCACCAAACAAAATCGACGAACAAACAGAACACACACACAAGCCACTCACACACACGGTAGCACCAAACGAAAATAGAAAGCACATACATACACCTACACCTCTGACGACACACGCACCCACATACCCACATGATCACCGTCAAACAGAGCACACTCATACACCAGTTGCGACGACACACACACACACGCCGTAGGACAGAATCGACGATGGACAGCACCTCTGATCCTCTCTCTTTCCCCTGTTTTCGATTTTCTTACTGTCGAACGGTAACCCACCGTCGACCACCTTCTTTCTCTCTCTCGTTTTCTCTGGATTCTTCCTAATCCTTCTCTCATCTCTATCTGTATATGCATATAATATATGTATATATGTGTGTGTGTGTGTGTGTGTGTGTGATCAAACGGCCGACCAAGTGGCCATCTCTTCTTCCTTCATTTTCCACTGTCTCTCTCTCTCTCTCTCTCTCTCTCTCTCTCTCTATATATATATATATATATATATATATATATATATATATATATATTATTTAAAGTATGAAATATACACAATCATCCCTTCTGTTTTATTATGATTTTAATTAAACCCAATTCTAATATTTGATGTTTTATAAAATTACAAATTAACCCCTCAAATTTTTAATTAAACAACAAATAACAGCATCAACCCCATTATTTCTGAAATATTTTAAAACGCGACTTAAACTACGCATATATCAAAGATGAGGGTCTTACATACATGGTTTATTCATCGGTATTTAGAGGGCTCTCCTTTTGGGTTTCCATCTGCTTCATGTGGAAAGTGATTCGCTGGCGCTTGTGCATGCTATAAAGAAAGATTGTCCTATTTGGTTGGTGTCGGTTCTTTGGCATACCATTACTTTTATCTTTTATATTTTGATATTTCCATTTCCCACGTCTATCGTGAATGTAATGTTGTGGTGGACTGTCTAACCAATGTTACTACTAGTAGTGTTGTTTTCTATCATTCTGAAAGCTTCTTATTCTTGTTAAGATCAATATTATAAAATAATATTTTCTTAGCTTTATTTTTATTTTTTTGTCTTTTAGTTTTCTTTAGTTTTTATTTTTTTAATATTTAATTTTTGAATTTTAACTCCGCCTGTGAGATTCGATGTATTATTCCTTATACACTGTTGGTCCTAAGTCCGGGTAAAAGATGGGTTTTGTTAGAATTCAGCATTTAAACTTTTTTTAATAAAAATAAAAATTTCAGGACTTAAAATTCAACATTTAAAATTTCAGAACTTAAAATTCAGCACTTAAATTTTCAACACTTAGAAATTAAGTAGCTATCAAACATGCCCAAATATTAAACTAATGTCTGTGTCTAATATTTGTTAAATATCACAAATATTGCACAAAACCTATAACCTAGGCTCTGATACCACAAATGCCATACCCTACCTCGGGCACCCGTCACCCGAGGCCGGGTGTGACGTCAACCTGACATTACCGGACCAATCCACGAATACCCAACTATACAATATATACATACACACTCACACTACTGTAAATTTTACTATTAATTTTTTTTCTTATAAAAAATACATAAATCTTTCACGGTTCACGTCCGACCGACTCACCTTCAACACGACACGACCTTCAGACTCTCCTTAGTGCTAGTACTGAACCAACTCCTAGCCACGGTACTTGAAACCAAATAATTTTATCGGTGTACTGTCTTCATAAAAAAAAAATATTTTATGGATTAAGTATAAATAATAAACACCACGTTTCGAAATATAATATTATATAATCACATACCCAGTTGAAAACTCAATTCTACTGCCACTAATGAAACGAAATAATATAACAATAATACCGTATATCGCATACCATATTTGGAACCAATTTGCCACTGTCACCAATGTAAAGAAATATTGTATTTAAAACACCCAATACAAAAATAATATAATCGCATACCGTCCAGAAAATCCAGTTTCCCTGTCGGCAACGAAATAAACCAACATATATTTAAAATACCCAATCCAAACCTTTTAAATCTGTCAGTCCAAATATTTTAAAATCGACCCGTCCAAACATTTTAAGTCAACCAGTGCAACCAAAATAAATATATACGCCAATTCATTTTAATGTAATATATCCAAACCGAATCCATCCCGACAGTTCATTGTAAAATACACCACGCCCTTTTCCTACTAGCCATAGAATCATTTTTTACCTCACGATCGGGAGTTGCAACGGTACCGTACTACCTGTCAGGTTTGCACTCCTGACGGGTCAACTACCCTGCAGGACTTCCCTAGCAGGTAATCCACATCTCGTAGGTCATATCCGCCTAACGAGAAGAAAAATTACATTTCTTACGGGAAGAAAATCTACATCCCTTACGGGAAGAAACTATGGCATAATCGGACCAGACATCACTCTCCACCTTCAAAATGGACTCGATCCAAAAATCATTTTCCCACATTTAAAACCAACACAATCCAAAATCATTTTTCATCTTTTTAAAATCAACCTGGTCCGAAAATCCTCTTCGACTTTTAAAATCAAAACTCACTTGATCCATATAAGTTGCAAATTCGTCCATTTTTTAAAATAATCACATTTCCCATAATTTATACGAAAATAAAATTTGTAATTTTATATAGAAGACAGTACACTCATCTTTTTCTCCGCACTGCAAAAACGTCACTGTCCGAAACCTATTGGGACGCTGGTGCCTGTGAACCTATCAACGATAGGCCTAAATTAATATTTTACTTTAAAATAACCTAACGTGCCTTGCAGGCCCTAAATCACATATTTCCCATTCCCCCAAATTTGACTACGTAAAATTACTATTTTCCCAAAATTCACGACATTAAGTTTTACTGTACAATATTTACTGTACGATATTTTTTTTTTTAAATTATCGATTGTAACCATTACTATTGTCACGATTATTAATTTTAACTGTTACGGAGATTCAACGCTAAATAATTCAATTTTTAACAAAATTATAAGTCGGTCGAAATTTTACCCTTTTTACGAATTGTTGACGTTCACTGCTTTCTACTCAGGTCTTCACCGCCACGGCGCCGATATCACAGCTACGGCGATGCAACAGCAATTTTGCATACAGAAGCTCACCGTTGTGCCGACGAATCTTATCGCTACGGCGACGGTCGTCTTCTTCCCGTTTCTGGTTTCTTCTTCAAATTTTCAGACGATCGCTTTTCCCTCTCTCTCCTCACCAACTCACCATCCGACCACCCTAAAAATTCAGTGCATGCCAAAACGAGCTATAGACACCCTTCCGATGATCAAATAAACTCCGAATACACAACGACGGACCACCCCACTGGCCGAACTTCTCTCTTTCTTTGCCAACTCCGGCGACTGATCACACATATATACCCCCCAAAAACCCGATGACGAACAACTCCTACACACATGCAAACAAATAGGATAGATCACACTTGACTAACCACACACACATGCAAACAGTAACCATCGGAGAATACACGCCTGAGCAGGGTCGACCGCATACCCACCGTCACGCACACACACAGCCACGTGTCTGAACAGCACACACACTCACACCGACACGTACCCACACACCGTTGAACAAAACTGACAAACGGAACCCATCACCTTCGGCGATCTCGAACAGCACCGATGATCCCCCAACGATCCTCTCTCTCTCTTTCTGGTTTTTTTTTTTTTTTTTTTTTCTGATTTCCTTCTTTTTTAGATTCAAATCACAATTTTCATGAGTCATTTATATGCATGAATTTTAATGCTTCTCTTCAATCCCTCCGGTTGCCACGTCGCTCCTTCCTCCTCTTCGTTCTCGATTTGGGTTGATCGACCCGCAAATTCATGTATATATATAATAATCTTTTCTCAAATTACTTTAACCTCCCAAAATTTTCTTTAATTTTTCATTTTAACCCAATTCAAAATTTTAGATTTCTTAAAATTATAAATTTACCCCTAAAGTTTTTATTTCAAATTGAAAATAAGACATACCAGCCCATTATTTTTTAAATATTTCTAAAATGCAACTAAACTTATGTAAGTGCTAAAATTAGGTGCTTACAACCCTTTCCCCCTAAAAGAAATTTCGTCCCGAAATTTTAATTACCTTAGTCGAACAAGTATGGATACTTGTCCCTCATTTCGTCATCTCGCTCCCACGTTGCCTCCTCTATTGAATAACTGCGCCACAATACTTTCACTAATAAAATCATTTTCATCCGCAATACCTGATATTTATGATTTTAAGATTTGGATTGGCTCCTCAACTTATGTCACATCTTCTTCCAACTCTATTGGCTGGGAGGTCAACACATGTGAAGGATCTGACACCTATTTCCTAAGTATCGACACGTGGAAAACGTCATGAAATTTAGACAATTTTGGCAGTAAGGCAAGTCAATAAGCCGTCGCACCAACCCGTTCTAAGATCTCGTATGGTCCGATATATCTCAGACTTAGCTTCCCTCTCTGCCCAAACCTCATTATGCCCTTTGACGGGGATATACGTAAAAACACATGATCACCCACTTCAAATTCCAACTCTCCCCTACACTTGTCAGCATAACTCTTTTGCCGACTCTAAGCAATTCCCGACCTTTCTTGAATCACTTTTACTTTATATACTGTCATTTGGGCTATATCCGATATCAATAATTTTGGTTCAGTCTGTTGGAATGGAGTCCTGCATCTCCTGCCATATAATACCTCATATGGTGCCATCTCGATTGCTGAATGGTAGCTGTTATTATAGGCGAATTCCATCAACATCAAATGATCATCCCAGCTACCAGGAAATTCTAGAACACAACCCCTCAACATATCTTCCAACGTCTGGATTGTACGCTCTGATTGGCCTTCAGTCTAAGGCTGGAAAATAGTACTAAATTTCAACTTGGTACCTAAAGCAGTTTGGAGACTCGGAAAAAACTTTGAAGTAAATCTCGGATCTCTATTGAACACTATAGAGACCAGCGCACCATGTAACCGAATAATCTTGTCAATATACAATTGGGCATATTTATCTAAAGAGTACGTCGTCTTTACAGCCAGAAAATGAGCAGACTTATTAAACCTATCAAGGATCACCGAGATGGAATTATGCCCCTTTTGAGTACGGGGTAATCTCGAAACGAAATCCATCGTGATATGCTCTCATTTCCACTTTGGAATAGGTAAAGACTGCAATAACCCACCTAGAGATTGGTGCTCGATCTTGACTTGTTGTCAAATAAAACACCTGGCAACAAATTCCGCAATTTTCCGTTTCATTCCATTCTACCAGTAGTGTTCTCACAGATCTCGATACATTTTGGTACTGTCAGGGTGCGTTGCGTACGCTGAGCTGTGCGTTTCCTCCAAGATATCATTCTTCAAATTGGTGTCATCAGGTACACACAGTCTATTTCCTACCATCAAGGCCTCATCGCTATCCTTGACATGATAGTCAGCTGTGTAGCCATTTTTCACTTCATTTCTGCTCTTCCCCAATTGGGCATCCGACTTCTGCGCTTCTATAATACGATCGATCAATATCGGTCTCAAAGTTAAGGTCGCAAGCAACGCTGCCGTCTGACCAATCGCCAACTGGACTCACCATGATCCTAACTCGAAATACAGGTTAATATGAACAACCTGAATCTGTGCACCCAAACCTGCCAATTTTCGACTCAACGCATCTGTTACAATATTAGCCTTTCCAGGATGATGGTGGATAGTACAATTATAGTCCTTGATCAACCCTATCCAACGTCCCTGCCTCTCAGATTTAGTTTCTTCTGAGTAAATGAATATATTTCAAACTTGGTTGGTTGGTGTATATATCTCACACATCTCGCCATACAAATAATGTCTCTATATCTTCAAGGCAACCACAATCGCCGCCAACTCCAAATTATGCGTCGGGTAATTACACTCATGATTCTTTAATTTCCGGGAGGCATATGCAATCACGTAACCGTGTTGTATCAGTACACACCCAAACCTTGGTGTGACGCATCACTATAGATCACAAAGCCAACACCTTCAGTCGAAAGGGAGAATATTGGCGCATATATCAATCTACTATTCAGTTCTTAAAAACTTTGCTTACATTTGTCAGTCCACTCGAATTTAGGTTTCTTGCAGGTCAATCGGGTCAACGGGGCCGCTATAACCGAAAATCCCTACACAAATCGATGATAATAACCTGCCAATCCCAAGAAACTTCGAACTTCGGTCATACTCTTCGGCCTTTCCCATTGCACCTCGGCTTCAACTTCCTTTGGATCCACCTGAATACCATCCCCCGAGATAACATATCCCAAGAGTACCACTTGATCCAACCAGAACTCACATTTACTTAATTTGGCATACAATTGTTTCTTTCGCAACGTCTGCAACACAAACTGGAGATGTTCTGTATGCTCTTCTCTACTCTCGTCCGGAACACTGTTTTCGCCATGTCACTGTCTCTGACTTTCAACTGGTGATATCCTAATCAAAGGTCTATCTTGGAAAACACCCTGGCCTCCTGCAGTTAGTCGAACAGATCATCAATTCTAGGCAACAGATATTTATTACGAACCGTCACCTTATTCAACTGTCGGTAATCGATACACATTCTTAACGTGTTGTCCTTCTTCTTCACGAATAACACAAAGACTCCATAGGGAGAAACACTAGGTCTAATAAAATCGCGGGTTAACAGATCTTTCAATTCCTTCAACTCGGTAGGTGTCATACGATAGGGTGGGATTGATATAGGAGCAGTTCCTGGAAGTAACTCAATAGTGAATTCCATCTCCCTATCCACTGGTAATTCTTCTAAAAAAACATCAGGAAAAGCCCTGACTACTAGCGCATCACATGCGCGAGGTATCCCTGACATCCCTTCTTTAGTAGCTTCCTAACCTCCAGGACTGAAATCAAACTGACTGGGGCAGTGATTAAATCTCTCAAAAATACAAACTCTGACTCGCCTAGGATCCGAAAAGTAACTTTATTTTAAAACAATCCACCATGGTATGACAACCAGATAGCAAATCCATACCCAGATTCACATCAAAATCGTGAATACTCAAGGGTGGTAAATCCACCGACAACTCCCTATCACTCATACGTAGCAGACTGCCTTTATACGCCCTAACTATCAACACGGACTCCCAGTTCTCGGCTACTAGCCGCACATCATTCTCTAATAATTCCGCTGGGTTTACCAATTTCGCATAACTTTTAATTTGCCTGTCCGTCAACCTAGAACGTATTAAATTTTTTCTAGAATGGTCTACATCTTGTCTCTTCCTGTTTTTTTTTTTTTTTTACAAAATTAGGAACAAATCGGGACAGGACATCAAATTTAATTTCATACTGCCGAACAATCAACTTCTTCTATTTCAATCATTTGAACCTCCCTCTAATAAGGTTACAAGGTTGCCTTAGTATTGCCTAGAAGGCAGTTCTATGCACACCCTTGGATGTCGTACACTATGATAGAATCCATAAGTCAAGTAATACGAATATAATTGTTTATCAGTTATAATTTAACATTTCAAACCACCAACACCCCAACAATCGTGGTCCATCCATTACCACTACCAACAACACCACCCAAACCACCAACTGGCAATATTACAATATCATCACACGACTATCACCAACTTTATAGGTATTCCTGTTAACGGAAAACAAGTCTAGGAAAATAATGCAACACCTTCAATCAGTAGTCAGGCTCCCCGATTGTCTATTACTTAATTTACTATATGCTAAGGGAGGCCAACAAGACGAACAACAATGCACAATGCCAATGTACTATCTAATGCAATGCAATAACTATCACTCACGTGTCAAACCCACCTATCAACACCCTATCTCATGGTCCACTATTGGCTCGACACCACCTGTCGATACCCTATCTCATGGCCTACCACTGGCTCGACAAACTGACATGTTTACAGAACCTATAACCTAGACTCTGATACCACAAATGTCACACCCCACCCCGGGCACCCGTCACTTAAGGCCGGGCGTGATGTCAACCTGACGTTACCGAACCAATTCACGAATACCCAACTATACAATATATATATACACACTCGCGCTACTGTAAATTTTACTATTAATTTTTCTTCTTATCAAAAATACCTGAACCTTTCACGGTTCACGTTCAACCGACTCACCTTCAACACGACACGACCTCTGAACTCTCCCTAGTGCCAGTAGTGGACCAACTCCTAGTCGCGGTACCTGAAACCAAATTTTTTTATCGATGTACTATCTTCATAATAAAAAAATATTTTATAGATCATGTATAAATAATAAACACCACATTTTGAAATATAATATTATATAATCACATACCCGGTTGAAAATCCAATTCCACTATCACCAATGAAACGAAATAATAAAATAATAATACCATATATCGCATACCATATTTAGAAGCAATTTCCCACTGTCACCAATGTAAAGATATAGTGTATTTAAAACACCCAATACAAAAATATATAATTGCATACCGTACAAAAAATCCAATTTCCCTGTCGGCAATGAAATAAACCAACATATATTTAAAATACCCAATCCAAACTTTTCAAATCCGTCAGTCCAAATATTTTAAAATCGACCCGTCCAAACATTTTAAGTCAATTAGTACAACCAAAATAATATATATACGCCAATTCATTTTAAAGTAATATATCCAAACCGAATCCATCTAGACAGTTCATCGTAAAATACACCACGCCCCTTTCCTACTAGCCATGGGATCGTTTTTTACCTCACGATCGGGAGTTACAACGGTACCATACCACACGCCAGGTTTGCACTCCTGACAGGTCAACCACCCTGCAAGACTTACTTAGCAGGTAATCCACATCTCGTAGGTCATATCCGCCTAATGAGAAGAAAATCCATATCCCTTACGGGAAGAAACTATGGCATAGTCGGACCAGACATCACTCTCCGCATTAAAAATCGACTCGATCCAAAAATCCTTTTCCCATCTTTAAAACCAACACGATCCAAAAATCAATTTTCACCTTCTTAAAATCAACCTGGTCCGAAAATCCTCTTCCATTTTTAAAATCAAAATCCACTTGATCTATATAAGTTGCAAATTCGTCCATTTTTTAAAATAACCATATTTCCCATAATTTATACGAAAATAAAATTTGCAGATTTATATATAAGATAGTACACTCACCTTTTTCTCCGCACTGCAAAAACGTCACTGTCCAAAGCCTACTGGGACGCTAGCGCCTGTGAACCTATCAACAATAGACCTAAATTAATATTTTACTTTAAAATAACCTAACTTGCAATGCAGGCCCTAAATCTCATATTTCCCATTCCCCCAAATTTGACTACGTAAAATTACTTTTTACCCAAAATTCAAGACATTAAGTTTTACTGTACAATATTTACTGTACGATATATATTTTTTAGAATTATCAATTGTAACCATTACTATTGTCACAATTATTAATTTTAACAGTTACGGAGATTCAACACTAAATAATTCAATTTTTAACAAAATTAGAAGTCGGTCGAAATTTTACCATTTTTACGAATTGTTGACGTTCACTGTTTTTTGCCCAGGTCTTCACTGCCGTGGCGCTGGTATCACCGCTGCGGTGATGCAACAGCAATTCTGCACTCGAAGCTCACTGCCGGGGTGACGGATCTCACCGCTGCGGCGACGATATTCTTCTTCCCGTTTCTGGTTTCTGCTTCAAATTTTCAGACGATAGCTTCTCTCTCTCTCTCTCCTCACCAGCTCATCGTCCGACCACCCTAAAAAATTAGAACACGCCAAAACGAGCTATGCACACCCTTCCGACGATCAAATGAACTCCGAATACACACCGGCGGACCACCCCACTAGCCGAACTTCTCTCTCTCCCTACCAACTCCGCCGACTGATCACACATACACACCCACAAAAACCCAACGATGAACAACTCCCACACACAAGCAAAGGAATATGATAGATCACACTTAACTAACCACACACACATGCATACAGTAACTATCGAAGAACACACGCATGAACAAGGTCGACCACACACACACCCATGCGTCTGAACAACACACACACTCACACCGACACGCACCCACACACCATCGAACAAAACCGACAAACGGAACCCATCACCTCTGGCGATCACGAACATCACCGACGATCCCCCTCCAATCCTCTCTCTCTCTCTCTCTTTGATTTTTTTTTTTTTTTTTTTTTTTCTGATTTCCTTCTTTTTCAGATTCATATCACAATTTTCATGAGTCATTTATATGCATGAATTTTAGTGCTTCTCTTCAATCCCTCCGATTGTCACGTCGCTCCTTCCCCCTCTCCGTTCTCGATTTGGGTTGATCGCCCTGCAAATTCATGTATACATACATACATATATATATATATATATATATATATATATATATACATAATAATATTTTCTCAAATTACTTTAACCTCCCAAAATTTTCTTTAATTTTTCATTTTAACCCAATTCAAAATTTTAGATTTCTTAAAATTATAAATTCACCCCTAAAGTTTTTATTTCAAATTGAAAATAACACATACTACCCCATTATTTTCTAAATATTTCTAAAATGCAACTAAACTTATGTAAGTGCTAAAATTAGGGGCTTATATTTACAATGACCAATGCTAATGGCAAAGAGAAATCGACAACTACACCGAATGGAGTAAGGATAGTGAAGAGACAAAGAATTTACAATGACCAATATCACCTTAAGATTATGAAATTATAGTATCTCGAACTATTGAAAAACGAATTGGATAACATCGGGAAAATTTGTCACGCATTGAAACGAGAAATAAAACAAATGGAGAAACAGATTCATGTCAAACAACAACTTCACAAGATTCAGAAGAGCAATGCTCCAGATGCAAACGAGCAGAGATCAAAGTTCTTTACTGATCCCTAATACACGGATGACCCAGAACTGTCTGATTACGAAGATGGATTTATTCATTATAAATGGTTTAATAAAACTATGGAGCTTCACAAGATTTGGAAGAGCAATGCTCCAGATACAAATGAGTAGAGATCAAAGTTCTTTACTGATCCCTGATACACGGATGACCTAGAACTGTCTGATTATGAAGATGAAGTTATTCATTACAAATGGTTTGATAAAACTATGGAGTTATCTCTCTATAAAAGTTCAATGTTGAGTAGTATTTTCTAATTTTTCTAACATTTTTTCTCTTTTTATGATTACTTTTATAAAAATTCTTAAAATTAACTTTTTAATTCTAAATTACAACTTTCAAAAATAGCCAAATTTTATGTAATTAAATGTAAATTTTCTTGATCCAAAAATTTAAATGTATTAATTTTTGAAAATAGTGGAAAATTGTATGAAGAGGAGGAGGAGAAATGGAAAAGGGGAGGAAGGGGGGACGGCTAGTTGAAACTCGAAAGATGGAGGAGAAGATGGTGGTAGCCGGTATTATTAACACCGGCCATGGGGTGGCTGTATGTTAAATGTTATCCATAGGTGCAGAATGGGTGCATAATGTTGTATACAGAGAAAATTATGTCAATTTTTTTTGTTGTTTTACACCAATACTTTCAGGTACGGATTATACGCTAGTATATTATATAAAACAGGAGGGGGTATATTTTTTGGAGATATTTTACCTCGTATATTTTCATAACATATCTTAGGGCACCGATTAAGCAATTAGATAAATCAATACCATTTTTAATTTATTAAATTTCTTAATGACATATTCCTTAATTCATTATTTCCACTAATGTCATTTTTCTTATTTCCATCAATGTCATATTCTTTCACCCGTTTAAAATATCACTTATTTAGGAAAAATAATTTTCCATAACTATTGCTTTGTGAATAATTCTCTCTCTCCCTCTCCCTTTCTATATCTTTCTGTCGTAATGATTTCTCCATCTTATTTGGATCCATTCCTTTCCCAACACATGCCGCCTTGCCCTAATTCCCTCCTTGACCTCACACTGTTACACACAAACACTAGCACTCGAATCGTTGCTGACGCCAACCATCGTCATCCTCATATACTCAAATCCTCGCTAGCGCCAACCACTTTGGAAACAACCCACAAACACATCGCCTGTTCACCCTCTGTTTTGGCAGTGCGGCCCATGGACTTCTCCACCAACACTAAAAGGCCCAGGCCCATGGGTCTAATCCCTTCACGCGCTCTTTTTCCCCCATCACGCACTGTGTTAAGGTCGATAACCGAGCTTAAGACCCCTAATCTTCAAAATGTCAATCAGTTTTTCTCCTACAAAAAGAAAGGTGAATAGTAACGAAAGCGGTAATTGTTTTTAGAATATTCAAAGCATTCGTATAAATTCTTTCCTCAAGCTCTTACTCTCACGCTGGAGCAGTTTTGCCAGGCACGATCCTGGTGAGTCCTGTACAGGTATACGCTTAGAGCTCAGGCCGGACAACGCCCACGTTAGCTCAGTTAAGTGCAGATTTAAGGATAAAGAGCTTAAGGGATTCTCCTTCACAAAAGACAACTTTCAGATCATCAACAACAATCTACGTGAATTTTAATCGGACCATACTATGGGTGTTATCTATTTTCAAACACCAACAGCCAAGAAATTAATGTATTAATACTATGAACAATAGATTGAACGGGTTGCTACGCAAAGATGATATTGTTTTTTAGTAGTGTGTGTATAAGTTATTTGGATTTTGAATGTTGATGCTTCTACCTTTATGTGTGAAAAGATATCAGGCCTCTCATGCCAATTGGGCCCATTTTTAGCTAAGATTCACCAATTAAGTATTATCGGGCCTTTTGGCACATTCATTTGCATCTTGTACAATATAGGTCTAGTAAATTATTTTCCAAATGATTGAGTGAATTATTTTTATATATTCTTTTATTTTTTTTAATTTTTTGTAAAGCTGAAAAAGAGAAAATAAATTATTTATGACTTCTTTTTTAAATCGTGTTAGTTTATTTGAGTTTAGTGGTGTAAATAGGTTGGAGAGTTTTTTATTTCTTTAAGGATTGCAGGCCTTCTACATTTACACAAGCTGTAAAACTTAGGACCATAGTAGCAAAGAGATAACTTTTGAAAAGTATGATTCTAATTCTCCAAGTCGATGTTGTAGTTATCAAGTATGGTTGGTGTTTGTGGTTGTTAAATATTTCTGACTATATGTATGCACATATTGTATATTCAATTTTAGTGATATTGTGAAACCATAGAGGAGGAATCACAATCATTAGCTATAGTTGATTTGTTCATTACTTATATTACTATGTTTACTTTAAATTGTTGAGTCGTACAATATTTGTTATTCGTTTTTTTAATAAATGAAGAGAACTATCAATTTCATTTTATTTTTAATTTTAAAACACATTCTTAAGTTGAGTTTAATACACTATGTGTATTATAAATTGTTAGCTATAAGTGATGTTTAACTTAAAAGAAAAGTTGATAATTGTACGGGATACTTTGTCAATTTATTTTAAAAATTATAGACTATGAAATAATACATTTGCCCATTCTATACCTTCATCTTATAGGAGACGTGTGTTTTTTCAATATTAGTAGTTTATTTAAAATCTTGGCTTTAAGCACAAGTTATGCACTAGTTCTTTTATAAAAAAAAAAAAAAAAGTTGTGAAATTAATGATATTCAAGTACTCGAATTATATGTCTACTCTATTCGATATATACTGGAAGAGCATTGGAAAAGTATATATTTTTTTGTGTAACTTTATTTGTTCTATTTATGAAATTAAATTATTAACAATATTACTGATTATGAAATGCAAAATATATATATATATATATATATATATAATAAAATATTTTTAATTAAAATTATAGCGGGTGCCATCACCATAACAAAACCTAAACAACCCATGCATGAGGACTCTTGCGAAAAAAATTTGAGTCACAAAAAAAAAAAAAAAATAACTTTTGGTTTCATTGAAAAATTACTTATTTCCTATTTTATCTTTTTCTAAATATCACGAAATTAATATGTGCTTGTAGATATATATATAAATGGTTGGGTCAACCCTAAACAAAAATGATTATGCCCAAACTCAGCCGTAAAAATAATTGAACCTAAAATTTGGGCCCTAGCTCTGTCCATAGGATAAAAAATCTAGCTCAAACCCTAAAAAAAAGGCAATGGCCTGGACGGGTTGGGTGGGCCCATAACTCAAAGGATCGTGCGATCTACTCCAACGAGCACACTGCTTGGGACTGACTTCACAACCAAGAAAAGAATAACTCAATATTTACGTGGAAACCTTCTTCAAAAATATATTTTATTTTTCAACATTTGTACGATTTGTTATTAATTTTTTACTCAATAATTTATATCATAAAATTCATTTAAAGTTAATTTTTTTAAAATTTATGAATCATTGCCAAAAAAAGAAAAGGATAAATTACATTTACACCCTTTCTTATTTGAGAAACTTACAACAATATCACTCTTATATATACCCTCAGTTTTTATATAATTACAGTTTAATCTCAATATACATATATATATTGTTTTTTTATTTATTGTAACAATTATGATTAGAATCCTTTATTATAATTATTATTGTATTTTAATTATGGTTAAAAGCTTTTTTTATAACAACTATTAGTTTTGTGATTTGGTTATTTTTTGAAATTTATGTTTTATATTTTAGTTATGTTTTTGTTTATATATAAAAAATAATGGTCTGTAATTTTGTGATTTTGATTTTGGTTTTGGTTTTGGTTTTTTATAAAATTAAAAAATATTAAATGGTTTTGTGATTTTGGTTTTGCATAATTTAAATGGTTCAATTTTAAAACCGTTTAAAAAACTGACGATTTTGGTTGCGGTTTTGGTTTGGTATAAGTCTAACGGTTTTTATTTTCGTTTTATAAGAAATCAGACTATAACCGAACCATTGACATCCCTAGATTTCATTGACGGTTTTGGGATAGTTCGGTTTCGCGGTTACTATCCCAGAACCAAAACCAAAACTGTTTCGATTACTAATTTCAAAACCAAAACTGCAAGTAAACTATTTAATCAGTTTCAGAATCCGACCATTCTATCAATACTTGAATGACAAACCAAGAATATAGAAAACACAAAAAGAAAAAAAAAATGAAACATTTATATTTTTTGTCATTTGTTTAAAAACTATATATTATTTAAAAGTGATAGAATTGGTATTTTATATAAATAATAAATTAAGAAAAGCTAAAAATGTCAAACAAACTAAGTTTTATCTATTGTTTTTGGCGACGTTATTGGGTTTATAAAATAAAAGGAGGTATCGAAGATATTTTCCAAATAACAGGTATATCATTGTAAACTATTTAAATAAGAAATGGTGTAAATGTAATTTATCTTCTTCTTTTTTTCTTTTTCTTTTTTTTATGTTTTGATTCATAAATTTTTAAAAATACACTTTTAATGAATTTTATGATATCACAAATTGAGTGAAAAAATTAAATACTAAATCGTACAAATGATGGAAAATAAAATATATTTTTAAGAAGATTTCCACATAAATATTGAAAAGTTATTCTTTTCTTGTAAAGGTGAAAACATAATTAATTTTTTACTTCGAAAGGATATAAAAAAATAATAAAGTGAAAACCAAAATAATTAAATAGTATTTCCTCTAACAAATAAAATAATAAAGAATTTTATTTTTTTTAAAAAAACAAATCAAGTTGTAATAGATGATAACCATCCTATTTTAATATTTGCGAGAAAAAAAAATAATATTATTCTGAGTTTCAAAAACAATTTGTAAGTCTCCTGCTTTAATTTTTAACTAGTTTAAACCCTTAAATTGCGCGGACTAAAAAAAAATTATTAAATTTTAATATTAAAATATGAAAGCAATAAATTAAGTGTAATGTTATCAATTTTTGTAAGTCCAGTTAATTCTAATTTAATTAATCTATATGGTATCTAATTTTTTTTTGGTTTGAAATATTTTTTTCAATCACATTTATTTTTTAAAATAATTTAAAATTTGCACCAGAGAAATTAATCATATATTAATTTGTGCATTAATTAAAAAAATTATACACAACTAAAACAAAAAAATGAAGACATTGAGTAACGCACTCATTATTTGATATATAAAAACCAAAAATAAAAAGGCATTCTCCAACATAATTAATTTATATCATATCTTACTTATTTTTGGTTGAAAATATTTTTTCAATCACAATTATTTTTTTAAATAATTTAAAATATGCACCATAGAAACTAATCATATATTTATGCATTAATTAGAAAAAAATAAATATAACTAAAAAAAATAAAAAAAAATCAAGTAGATCACTCATTATTTAATATATAAAAAATATAAAAATAAAAATAAAATTTAAAAACTTATCAAAATATTTGAAAGAATGATTCTCCAACCTCATTAAAACCTTTTCTTTTCTTTCACTTTTAAGTATTAGATTAGATTAGATATTATATTAAATTAGATTCGTATTAGATTAGATTATTTTTTTCTTTTAACTTACAAATATTTTTTGAGTTAAAATTCTCTGCCGCCGCTCGTTGTCTTATCTTAGGCCTCTGGTCATCGCATTCCATCCACCAGACATCGATTTTTTTTTTGTTACATGTAACTATTTTTACTGTATTTTTTATTTATATGTAACTATTTTTTTAACGTACCTTTTAGTTAATTTTTTAACTGTATTTTTTAAATTTAAAGTTACAGTTTTAGTTTATTTTTTGTTACATTCATTGTCACATCCCATCCAGAGCCCCACGTCCAAGTCTAGGCGTGACTTTGACTTTCTATTTTAACGCTTTATTACATTCGCCTTTTTTACATCGTTCCGTATATGAAATTGCTTGTATAAAAAAGAAAATATTTATATGACTTGCTGTCAATACTTATATGATAAACTAGAGTATAGAAAAAAAAAAAAAAAAACAATTTTTTAAATGAAAAGTCGAAATATTTACACTTTCTTTGCATTAATTTGCAATGAAGGCCCTAACAAGTAATAAGGATAGAGTGATGTGTGCGCATATTCTGAGATAGAGCGGGTATACGGTTTTTTTTTTTTTTTTAATTTCTATGAAGTGAAGCCGGCGTTATCAATACCGGTGCCCCTGGCCGGTGCTAATAATCCGTCTTTGATCCCTTCTCCATCCTTCGAGTTTCAACAAGCCGTCTTTTCAATTTCTCCTCCTCCTCTTCATATAATTTTTCACTATTTTCAAAACTTAATATATTTAATTTTTGAATCAAGAAAATTTATATTTCATTATATAAAATTTGGCTATTTTCCAAAGTTATAATTTAGAACTAAAAAGTTAATTTTAAGAATTTTTATAAAAATAATCATAAAAAGAGAAAAAAAATTAAAAAATACTATCAAGCATTGAACTTTTCTAGCGAGATAACTATGTAGTTTTATTAAACTATTCGTAATGAATAGCTCCAAGAGACTGTAATTTCGTAGTTTTTTCAATATTTCAAGAGACTGTAATTTCGGAATCTTGAGGTGGAACAACCGAGACCTTGCCCCATAAAGATTTATCTTTGTCATTAACGTTGGTCATTGTAAATTTGCCTCTTCAGTAGCTTTGTCCCATTCAATGTAGTTATAGCTCTCGTGGTAATGACAATTGACACAACGAACAGTGTGTTTGAAATGATCACTTTCTACTAAGAAAGTTCATTTTAAAAAATCCACTAACGCCCAACTCGGTTAAAAAAAAAATGAAAACGACTCAAGCTGGGGCGATTTTTTTAAAATCCACTAACTGCAACTTATTTTCTTTGTTGTTGTAAATATCTTTAAAAATACATGTGTTCGGTATTTTTTATTTTATTTTTTACATTTATTAGGTAAAGAATTCCTCACTTTCTCTATACCAAACAAACTTCTTTGTGGATTATTTGATTGCTATTTTAATGTTTTATTGCATTTGTCCATTCTAGCCCGTTTCCGAACTAATAGAATTATCATCACATCTCATTCCATCCCATATGTGAATTAACCTAAGCAAACCAACCCAACAACATAAGTAAAGCAAATGCATGACAACCATCAATGGGGAAAAAAAATTAAAAAAAATTAAAATTTAATACTAAATGTACCAAATCAACGTGAAAAAATACACTCTTAAAATCATAATAATTATTCTAGATACGTGTAAATCGACGCGGATAATCAATACAATAAGGCTTAACTATACGGCTAGGCCCGCAAATCCTGCGGTTCTTCAAATGGGGATACTGCAACAACATCGACGGCAGGAAACAGTAATCGAGGACATAGACATTGAAGGCGCGCTCGTTGTTTTTGAAGATATCCGTCTTTCTCAGCGCCGCCACTAACGCCGGAGACAGTTTTCCGGTTGCACTGTAACTATATTTACATTCACAACGAAACATATCGGAACATACCTTTTTACTAATAGGGTCCATAGGAAGGTCCGTTGGAGGATCGTAAGCCCTTGCCACGCACCAGTCATACCTGTATAAACCCTTTTCGTTGTCTGCAGAAGCCAGAGATAGGAATAGGATGAGTAGCAGCGCCGCCGTCTCCGCCGCTGCCGTCGCTGTCGCCATGTTCTTGCCTTGTGTTAAGAAGGTTGAGATCATTATATATACACATGGCCTCACCGCCCTAAATGAGGTTTCAATAAGTTAATACCAAAAATATATATTTATTTCCAAATTTGCAATTGGGAATTATTTTAGATTCCTAATTTATCATCCGATTAATTTAAATTTTAATCAGTTAAAATTATTAAAATTATTTTTTTATTTTTTCAAAGCTGAAAATCTATTTTTTTTTTTTTTTAAAAAAAAATGTTTTTCTTTGCTTCAAATTTTTCAAACAAAGTTCATTACAATATTGTAAACATTTTCATTATTTTAAATTCTCAAAACTCCAAAAAAAATTTCTCCAGAACTATAAATCTGTTTTTTTTTAAATAAAAAAAAATAAAGACACAAAAGAAAAGTCTATTTTGTGAATTTCCAAAAACTGTTTGTAAGTCTATTATTATAAATTATATTTCTTTTCTTTTTTTTTTGGTCTTGCAGATATTTTTTGAGTTAAAATAATATTTTAATTTATTTTTTAAGGATAATCTATCAAAACAAGACGATTTTTTAGTTGATTATGACATAAAAAATATGATTAGGACAAACAAAATTGCTAACGAGACTAAATAAATTTGCTGATTAGGACATTTTAGCGACATAAGTTCAGGACCGTTTAAGGAAACTAAATTTATCAAAAAGGAAATCGGGTTAATGAAATGGAAATTAAATTAATATAATATTTGATTAATTATATCTAATTACTTAATCAATATTATACTGATTGAAATGTGTCGTGCTTAATGACGATAATTAGGCACTTAATCAAGCTGATAATTAGGCACTTAATCTTTATTTTGTTTCCTTTCGTTTGTTTTATCAAAGAAGGAATCAGTGTTTGAATCTTTATTTGGAAACAGACCCTCTCGCCAGCTCTCTCCAATTCCTTCTCTCTCACTTGATGAAACAAGCCCTCTCTCCATCAACGTCTCTCCGTCGACGTCTCGCCAGCTCTCTCCATTCCTTCTCTCTCACTCGATCTATATATGGAATCGATTTGGGGAATCGGTTAGAATGGAAACCCTTTGTCCTCGCCTCTCTCTCTCTCTCTTGGTTATACCATTCCAATCGAGCCCTAAATCCCCAAATTTCGACTCGATTTGGGGAAGCGGTTGGAATGGAAGCCCTTTGCCCCTCTCTCTCTCGATTATACCATTCCAATGGAGTCCTAATTCCCCAAATTTCGATCTTCCTCTCCCCCGAATCTCTCTATATATATACCTCACAACCATCTCAATTGAGACACAATTATATCTCCTCAGTCGTCTTCCTCTGCCGTCACACAAAGGTGAGTCGCGTCGGTTACTGTTTCATGTTCTCTGATTCTATTCTCCATTTCTGTTTTAATGTTTCTGTATAATCGAACATGTTTCTGTTTCTGTTCTCAAATATTACCAACTGTTCATTATAAATGTTTTTAGTTTGTGTTTGAGCTAACAGAAATTAGAAATGTTTTTAGTTTGTATTTGTGTTCTTTTGCAAATAGGTGTATGGATAATTTTTATTTTTTTGAGAATTTGCTAGGAATACATTAGGGAGTTTAAAATTTTGTCCTCCAAATGGGCGGCAGCATCCCTGCGAGACACACCACTCCTCCATGGGTGCAAAGGAGATTCCAAGGGAAGAGCTTTGGTCAGTGTATGCTCATGCGTGGCACTTTGGATTACTGAATGGTATCACGTTACGGCACCTGGTGCTGACTCGGTACGCCCAAAAACACCCTCATCACTATCTGATGCCAATAGTGGAACCATATCTAACTGGAGTACTTGAGACAAAATATTTTATCGGTGTACTATCTTCATAATATAAAAATAATTTATGGATCAAGTACATTTATTAGAAATCGTTTTTTCAAAATAGAAATATAACCACATATTGAGCAATATCAAAATCCCGCATATATCATCATAATAAAAACAATTGATTTTAAATCAACTGATCATTTTACTTTTATATAATAAAATATCCCATACATACTTCCATACCAGCCATAATATCATTTTACCACACGATCGGGAGTTATGACGGCACTATAACTTGTACATCTGCGAAATCTAAGGTTATCAGTGTTATGGCCATTTAATGTCTCCAATGGTAGGAGCATACATATGGTAAAAATCACCACCTCATACTGATAATCATAACTCATGTTAAAAATCACCATATCATACTGATAATCACAATGCGTGGTCACAACCACCATATCATACTGATAATCAAAACATGTGGTAATAACCACCATATCATAACAGATAATCATAACCATAATATTTTAACTACCTACAGGACATGCCCTCCAGTCAGATCCAACAGCATCCCGCAATATTTGTCTTCCTGTCAAGACCACGCTATGGCATAGTAGGATAATAATATAAATCACTTTCCATATTTAACATTTTACTTGATCCATCTAACGTTATAAAACAGTTCATTTTAATTAAAAAAAATATTTTCCACAATTTAGTACGAAAATATAATTTGATAATAAATATAGAAAGGAGTACACTCACCTCGATAATTATACTGCTATAACATTATTGCTGAAACACTAACATAAGCGGCGTCGCCTAAGAACCTAACAAACAATATGACCTAAATTAAGAATTTATATAAATAAATTTAACATGAAATGCAATGCATGAAATGCGTGACATTAAAATATTTTTTTTTTCATTCTCAATTTTTTTTAATTATATAAAATTTATTAAAATTAAACGTTATATTTTCTCAACCCAATATTAATTATACAAACTATAATATAAGCTAAGTATATTTGCAAAATTTATTAGTTAATAGTTTAATTACTGGAAAAAAAAAATTAATCGACTACAACAATATTACTATTGAATTAAATACTAAAAATATTATTCTGATTAAATTTATAATTTTTATTTTAATTTAAATTCTTCACAAATTAGATATATCTAAATATAAAAATTAAACTCACTATATTTCTCAAATCCATATATATACTATTTTCACACACACACACACACACACATATATATATATATATAAATGTGCATATAAACATATATAAATACATGCAATTAAAATTTTACATATATAAACTAGTTAAAATTTTACTTATCTGCATATAATAATAAGAAGAAGAAGAAGGAGAAAAAAACAAAAGAATATTATAAGAGAATGAGAAATAATAAATAATAAATAAATAAACAAATAACAACACTTACTTGAGGAAGAAGAAGAGAGAATTAGAAAGAGAGCCAGAGTACAAATGAAACAAGACACATATATGGAGTTCTTTACTAATGGGGTCTTCAAAGATGGGAAATATCCAAATGGGGTCCCATTTTTCATTAATTACCTAAAGGGGTCTAATTGGCCTTAAGATGACTGGTTTCCCCTTTCTATTTTTTGTTTTTGTGAAACTGGCCTTGTCAAGGCCGGTTTCACATTTTAGGGGCTGCCACCCCCCCCCCAATTCCCCATCTCTCCCATCCTCCATCCCCCATCCCCCCATCCTCCATCTCATCCCTATTTTTTATTTATTTATATATATATATATATAATGATAATTTGAAAGTTTATTTAATATTTCAAAACTAAAAATGAATTATAAATTATAATTATTTTGTAATATATAATTAATTTTAAAAAATATTAACAAAAATAATAATAAAAATGACTATTATACTGAAATTAAACGCGTTAACCAATACAATTGATCATAAAAAGAAAAAAAATAATTAGATAAGCGCGTTTTTGAATTTAACTCTTTATAGTTTAATTATTTTATAAATAAATAAATTCTGAAAATGGTATACATAACCTTATATACCAAAATATGATAAAAAAAAATGCAATTCCTTTGAAATAATAATAACAATAATGAACATCATAAAACTATTGAATTTTTTTGAAATTATTTCATAAAATTGGTTTTTAATTTTTAATTTTTTTAATTTTTTTTTTAATTTTTACGTTGGTAATAATTTTTTTCATACCTTCCCCTCAATTCATCTTTTTAGTTGTTAATGTAATTTAATCAAATTTATTTTACACACAATTCATTTTATATATATATATAATTTTAAAATTTATTTTATATTTATAAATTAAAAATTATATATACAAATTAATATTTTCAAATTTTTTATTTAAATTTATTTTTTTATAAAAATTATATAACAAATTTGCTTATTTTTTTGAAGTTATATATTTTAAAATGCAATATAATTTGTATAAATTATATATAAATAGGTCATTTTATTCGAAATTAATTACCCTTTTTCATTCAAAATTTCTGAAAAATCAATTTGAAATAGGTCATTTTATTAATTGTGCAAATTTTAAATTACATTAATACAATAAAGTTTGAGTTGATTTTTACCTTTTAATACAAATAATTTCATATAGAAAATGAGTCAAAAATGATGAATACAATAAAGCGTTAAAATAGCAATTGTTGGATTATGGAGCGGGTCGGGTCGACCCATGGAACGTTCACATGGGCCCCAAATTTCATGGATATCCATCATGCAATTGAGTGCATCTCTTGATCTGAAAAATCATGTCTATTTGGTAGACAACCATTAAAACGGACACACCCTTTGGGATTTTATCTATAAATAAGCATTGATACATCTAAGATTTCTATTCTTATCAGATTACAGAAAAAATTCAGTGATCTTGATTAGTGAGTGTGTGGATATTATCGGAAAATACTCTAATATTATTTTTCTTGCCGACAAGAGAAGAAACGAAAAACGGGTTGTAAACGAGTCTCTTCGAATCCGAAACGTACGCATCTGTTTTAATGCTTCCGCATTAGTTTACATTGGTATCAAAGCTTTATAGACCCGTTTCACCAAATCATATTGTTATAGTGCATAAACGGTAATTTCCCATGGAAGAAAATCGTTTTTCATTAATGGTTGAAAATAATTTTTTCCAAAAAAGGCTTTTAACGTAGGAGGAGCCTAAGGGGATTTGAACCTACACCCGGAAACAAAATAAATCCTATCAAGCACTAGAACAACCAACACTATGTTCATAATGTCGCACTATTTATTGATATGTCAAGTTACAGTGCATTATTCTCATACCATGTCATGAAAATTTAATTTATTTTACATCATCAGCCAACTAGTGAAAAAATTGAAATTTAATCACAAAAATTATATTTTAGAAATTAAATTACAGCAAAAAGGTGAAAAAATAATAAAAAATAAGAATACTTTGGTCATTTTAACGGGTAGTAAATATCTCAATTATGATTTAAATGGTACAACTGATAATGAATTCGTTACATTTTGAGAGAATAATTTTAATTTTTTAATTTAATTATATAATTTTGAAATTTGAATAATATTGAAATTAATTCATTTTAAGTAATAATTGTAAAAAAATTAGTGTGATTAAATATCTTTTTTTTTTTTTTTTAAGTATTACAATAAAAATAAAATAAAAATGTGCATAATAAATACCTAATAAAAATAATTAAAAAAATAGTGTACACGATAAAATAATTAGGCACTTATTAGGTTTTTAAGTACTTAAAAAATAGAATGTATAGTAAAATTAATTAGATTTTCAAGTATTTTTTTTAGGTATTAAAAACAAAAATAAATTCACTATTTTTTTTCCTTTATGAATGCTCGATTTGTACAGTTACATGGTGAATATCGTACGATTTTTCGCAGTAATCTCTAACCCTACAGACAACCTCGTCTGAATCGACTCCTGTTTCTACCACAACATGGCAAGCCAACACGATTTTTCCGACTGTTATCGCCCAAACATGAAGATCATGAACATCGACAAGCCCTTCTATGCCTTTCAAACCGTTTTCAAGAAGAACAACATCGATCTCACTCGGACACCCCTCCATCAACACATAAAACATGTTCCTAAGCATGGGTAATGTAGCTGTTAGGGCGAAAATCGCAAATATCAAAGTGCATACCAAATCGATCGCCAAAAAATTCGGTTTTGCCCATATGATCGATCCGGCGATCATCACCCCGATGGACTGGATCATATCGGCGATCACGTGGAGATATGCCCCTTGTAGGTTTATGTTTAATAATTTCTTCTTATTACAAGAATTCGAATTCGGTACGAGGTTTTCACTTTCGTGTTCGTGATCATGATTGTGATCGTGATTGAAGCCGTGGTGGGAATGATCGTGTCCGATCCAAAGAACCATAATCGAGTTCATTAAAAACCCAAATAAGGCAGTGCCAAACATGACCTTACCATTGACCTCCCCATTTTCGTGGAGAATTCTATCGATCGCCTCGTAGATCAGGATCACCGAGATCAACCATATCAATTGTATTGAGACGAGGGCGCCAAGGATCTCGATGCGGGCAAACCCAAATGATAGTTGTGGCGTTGCCGCCTTGCCAGAGACTCTCACCGTGAAGAGAGAAAGAGAGATTCCGGCTATGTCTGTGAGCAAATGGGCAGCGTCGGTCAAAACCGCCAGGCTGTTGGCCTTCAGGCCTCCGACGATCTCCACCGCCATTGCAGCCGTGTAGAAGAGGATGAGGCCGGAGAGTTTGAGGGTGGAGTTCGATCTTTGTTCTTGGTCGGAAATTTTGTGTCGGGTTTTGGAGAACGAACAGGCGGGGAATCGGGTGGGGTTGGTTTGTGTAATTTTTTTATTTCCTGGGGATTTCGGCATCTCGACTTCTAGGTGACCATTTGTTCTTGAGGCAGGCGGTTCTTGATTCTCCATCTGGTAAAGGATAAATTTGAAGGTTAAGCATGATATGAATAACTTGGAACAAAAACAAAAATATGAATTGGAGAAGATTTGTTTTGATTTTTGTAGGGAAAATTACATTTTTGATGCCTAAAGTATGTGGTGGTGCCTATATGGACTCTAGTGTTTGTCTAATTGATCTCTCAAGTTCCACATTTGTTTCAATCCCGCATAAAAACGTTGTTAATGATTATAGATCGAAAATGGGTGGTGCTCAACACGTAATCTTCTACTAGGGATATTTTGTCATTTAATCACTCCACTAAAGCTGAAACGTTTTCCTCGTAACCTCTTCCTAGTAACGATTTATCTTAGCTTTCCTCGTAACCTCTTCCTAGTAACGATTTATCTGAAGAATGAGAGGGAGAAACATAGATCGTTCTCATAGTAGAATCATGAAATGACGAAAATCTTTCTATTAAAAGGTCACCTTGAGCACAACCCATTTTCCGTTCGAGATCATTACAACATTCTTAATTTGTGAGATTAAAACAGATGTGGAACTTGAGGGATCAAACCTCAAGGTCAACAAAGCCACCCACCCCATACTTTAGGACCAAAAATGTAGTTGCCCTTTATGTTTTTTTCTAATCCAATTTTTTAGAACAAATTTCCGAGAACAATCCAAAAAGAGCTTTTTATTGCTCCCAAATGTGTTTGTTTTTGTTTCAAACTTAAAATAATAATAATAAATAAATAAATAAATAAAATTGGAACCCTAATAGACAACAAGCCTTTCTCCATGTAAACAAAGTTCCTCTTTTTCTTCCTGACAAGATTCAACAAAACTTCACTCAGGTAGTGTTTGGCTGTATAGAATTGGTATTAGAATTAGAAATAAATAAACGTAAAAAAAACCTAAAAATTCAAATTCGTTCATTTCAAATTCCAATTTCATGGCTTCAATTAAGAGCTCCCAAACAATGCCTTAAAAAAAATGCCAAAAAAAAAAAAACCTATTTAAAATCACAAAAATGCCTAAATATTTTGAAATTAATATATGAATAATTGTATGCATGAGAAAGCATAAACTTGCAAGATCTAGACCGTTAATCATCGTATTTGAATCAATCATCAGTGTAATAATGAAATTAATTTCAAAAATCAAATACCCATTTCACGAAATTGAAAAAAAAAATACCCAAAATGAAAAAAAAAATTAAAAAATCTAACCTTAAAATCGGATGAATCGCAGGAGCTATAAGAGATCTTTATCCAGGGGCTTCAGACAAGTTCATCGTATGAACATCCTCAGACGCGATGAAAGGAGCATCTTATTTTGAAGGCGACGACAATGGTTAAAACTAAATGCAAAGGGAAAACTATGTTTTTGATCCCTAAAGTATAGGGAAGGTGGCTATATAGACCGTAAGATTTATCATATTACATATTTAGTCCCCAAGTCCTGTTTGGTTATTGTTTTCGTTCTTTGATTTTTGTTCACGTGCCTAAACTTTTGAGATCGATGTACGAAAACGCATTTTGTAAACATGTTTCTGTTTTCAAAATTTCAAGAGCATTTTGTGAATTCCTTCATAATCTAAGTATAAAAAAAATATTGATTTTTATTCACTCCCACAAAACAATCCTCACCACCATCCTGCCGACCACCACCACACGCCACTCACCACCACCTCGTCGGCCACCATACATTTAAAGTTAAAAAAATAAATATTGCAACCAGACTTATTTCTTATATCTGTTCTCATAAATTAAAAGAAATAATTTTAGGAAAATAGGTAGTTACCAAACATGTTTATATTCCCAGAATACTCCAAAATGAAAATATAATTCTCAACTCAATTTATTTTAAGTAAAAATAGAAGAGCAAAAACACTAACCATACGCCACCTAAAATTTCACACATGTTTATGATGTGTGTAAAACTCCCACCCCAAACTGAACTAGGTATAAAATCCTAAACGGGTCGGATTCGTTATATGGGCCCCGAATTGAAGAAGGATAAACCCGCTTGTTGGGTTGGGGCAGCGTAAGCCCATGATTCAAACACTAATTATGTGACCTATATGAATATATGGGCGACCATATGATAAGGCCTATAATTGGGTATGTACAAACCCGAGATGTCAAAAGCCAAAGAGGAAACAATCATTTCAGAGTTTGGGTCTAAACCTGTATACGTTAAGATAAGTCTGAATTGACTATAACAGCCCATGATTAATGGGGACCGTTAAAGATATTCTTCCTTAAATACAAGGATAATGGCTAGTATACAGAACAATAGAGAGATACGAATAACTGAATGATATTTTCATTCAAGATATAACAAACAGATCACCCTATAAAAGGGAAGAAGGTAACTGGGTATGGGGACTCTGATTTTGAAGTAAGCAATTTATTCTTACTATATTCAGATTAACTTATTCTCACGCTGGAGGTTATTTAGCCGATACCACATCGGTGTTCCCCATTAGAATTCACGGTTTTGCAGGTAAGAAACGAAAACGAAAGATTTTCTGATACGTGTGGAGATTGACACGTAATTGGGGATTTTTTACTACATCATTTGGGGCCGTCTGTGAGAAAATGAACGTAAAATACTATGTTGCTAATATAAGGCACTTGCGAGCTATGGCATCGGTGACTAGTCGGAATAATGACTTACCACCGCCGCCAGTCCTAGATGTACCCGAGGAACAGCACGAAGATGATCGTTCGTAGCAGCGTGAAGAGATTCCGTCTGATATGCCATCCATTACAGTAAATATGAATGCAAAGATAGACACTCTTAATGCGAAAATGGCCGAGATGGTAGAAACTATCAAGTACATGGCTAGCATAATCGCTAATAACAGGTTGCAGGTTAATACGAGCACTCTTGAAGTCAGGGAGGATGTAGAAACTCCACGATATGCTAATCCTCAATTTTATGAAGAACGGCCTGCCCATGGAGAGGTCAGTCATCAACCAGAACGAGGGACGAGTATTCAAACTGAGACTGTTGATTCACATCGACAGATCATGAGTCAAGTGAAGAGAGTTCGACCTCTGGATGAGCTGGATGCATTATTGAAGGGTACTGAGATGCCCTTTTTCCTGGACATACTGACTATCCCACTTTCTGAAGGGTTCGATACAACAAAGTTTGAAAAGTATGATAGGAGAACTGATCCAGTGGACCATATCCGACAGTTCAAACATGTCATGAATTTGTATAATTCCAGCGATTCCACCATTTGCAGAGCTTTTGCGACCACTCTAAAGGGATCAACTCTTGAATGGCTGCATTCTCTTCCCGTGAACTCTACAATGTCATTTAATGAGTTCGGAAAGACGTTCATCATCCGTTTCATAACTTGTCAGAGGTTAATGAAAGGACCAGATTTCCTACTAGCTCTGCGTCAGGAGAAAGGCTAAACTTTGCGTCAGTATATGAATCGGTTTAATGAGGAACTGACTTGCATCGAAGGTTGTGATATAAATCTTGTTATCAATGCTTTTACATCAGGTTTGTGTCCTTGCCGATTCCAAGATTCTTTAACCAAAAAGTGCCCTCGGAGTATGACGGAGCTGATGGAGAAATCCAAGCCTTACATGAAGTTAGAAGATGTAAAACTGGCTAGAGAAGGGAGGGGGTTATTTCGTGATCATCCCGAGCAAAATGAGAAAGACATTGGCAAGGCTAAAACTGGCACGTCTGATAGGCGTAAAGACCAATCAAGGAATTCAAATTCCAAGCCAGCAGTTCACCAGGAACCAGGCCTTCCTGGATTGCGCATGCCAATCTCACGGATCCTGCAGGAGATTCATACGTCTGATATAATTCAATGGCCTCCCAGACATCTACTAAGTCAAATCGAAAGAATCGTTCTAAGTATTGCGATTTCCATAAAGATCATGGTCATAAGGAGCACGTCAGCTCAGCATTTCACTGGGCACCTTAACCCAGCAGGCAACTGAGTTCTTCAACTTAGAGTTCAACTCATTATTCTATTAGGAAGTATTGGCTCAACAAGCACTTATATTTTCAAGTTCCTAATTAAGCTGTGTAGTTCCGTACCAGCGAATATTGTGCCCCTACAAGTCATTAAATTTAATACTCAGATGGAGGGCAAATGAGGTATTATTCCAGAGTTTATCATTCTACTGTCTTATGCTTGTTCAAAGATTCGTAACTAAATTATGTATCTTAATTTTGTTACGAAGGAGGGCAGACAAGGTAATATTATAAAAACCCATTCATATTATAAAGAAATTGATACATGGGTTCTTCAAAAAAAAAAAAAAAAAGAACAGATACAAACTGTTTTTACAAAAAAAAAAAAAAATCGTTTTTCTTCTTCTTCTTCTTCATCCAGGGCCGAGAGAGAGGCACTTCAATCTGACTCTACAGAAGCAACAGAGTCAAGATCCTTTGAGTCAGGATTGGAAAGGAAAAATTCATGATCTTCATATTGGTTGAGTTTTCGGATTCGTTCATGAATTTTTTCCCTCTTCTCCTCGTTCTTCTTGAGGAGTGTATCCCTCTTCGCTTTCATGACATTAACGTAAAGCTTCTGATAGTTGAAGTTAGCCACCAGATCTTTCTTGCTTTTTTCAACATCTTTCAATTCATCTTTCGCTTCGAGGTGGTAAGAGACGGCTTGAAAATAGGCCGATTTCAGGGCAATGAAGATGGAAGAAGCCTCTTCCAGAGCACGAAGACGTGGGTACTCATCTTTGGTATTCATGGCAGTCTGTATCAAAGAACGAAAGTGCTCTCCTAATTCAATCTCGTTGTTTCTCTCAACTTGGATTCTTGAATAGGCAGAAGGGTCGTTAATCCATATGGTGGAGCCCATGACTATTAAAAGAAAGGTTTCTTGAAGATATGAAGAGCCCGAGGTGCCTTTAAATAGTCAAGCAAGAGTAATGGGAGAAGATAATTGAAGTATCGAAAAAAGCACACATTAAATAAGGAAGTGACGTGCACTGGTAAAAACGTATTGTAATCATCACAAAAATCTTGAAAATTGTAACTGCGGTGACTGTTCAGTTACAGGTCATGATGATCAAAGATATGGTCATTAATAAAGTTAATTACAGACCAATAGAAGATAAAGGTGAAAAGATATGAAATTAAAATAAATAAATAAAAAATACAGATCGGTAGCAATCAGTTGTTTTGAACAAAGTTTGGCTGAGTTATCAGTTGGTGTGATCAGGAGCAACATTCCGTGCTGAGCTCACTGTTGGCACCTCGGCTGTTGAACTGGGTAGATCTTGATGTTTTTCGGTTATTTCTTCTGTTTCATCATCAAGATCCAGGAAGAAAAGATCGTACTCAAGAAGCTCTTCTGACACCAGCCTTTGGCAAAGCAAAGCCGACCTTCTGAAGCCTCTTTGATTCTTTCTTGAAAAAAGACCAGAGGTCATCAATATCTTTTTTGGCCTTCTCTTATGCAGCAGACAACTTAGCAGACATTTGTTCTTTTTCGGAATGAAGCCTTTCAAGGACAACCTCTTTCTCTTAGAATTGATCATGATTTCTCTAGAGGGCAATATCTTTTTCTTTGATCTCGACATCCTTCTGGTCAATTGTCAGACGTGCTGAGGCAAGTTCCTCTGAAAGGTTGCGGGATTCTTCTCTTAGAGACGTGCATTATTCTCTAATAGCAGTGATTGATGTCCTAAGCTCGCTATTATCAGAACAGAAAAGTGCGTTACTCTTTTGAAGAGCCTCCATTTGTTCGTTGGCAGACTGTAATTCAGCCCTGAACTGTTCTTGAGAAGATCTGGACAAGGAAAGATCAATGGCAAGCCTTAATTTCTTATTTTCCAGATCTTGTACCTTGGCCTCAACCTTGCTGAGCTCAGTTATTTGGTACATCAGTTGAACATCCAGCTCGTTCTCATCTTCAGCACAATTGACCAGAGCAGAAGACATATGCATACACTGACATGATAAGGTTGTTATTAGATGAGGTCAAACAGTCAGATTATTCAGTAAGGATAGACTAAAATGGTGCAAATACCTGGAGAAGGGCATAGATCACCATTCGAAAGATTTCGGGTTTGTTCTTGCCTTTTGTCATTTTCTTGTCTTTGTCCCAAAATTTATCATATAGGAATTTAATGGCGTCATCGAAAATAGCATGATGACTTAGAACAGAAGGACCAACTTCATCAATAAGTTGGCACATTTGTTGTTTGGTCATTCCTCGGCATGTTCTTTAGCTTAAAGTAGGGACTGGGGATGACTGATGAAGAGCTGAAGGAGGATCAGCAACTGGAGGATCGGAAACAACAGGCTCTTCGGCAGGGATATCAGTTGATCTAGAAAGAGAAGCTGACTTGGAAGCAGAAGATGGTTCGCCTTGAGCTTGTTCAGTAATGCGAACCAAGGATGGAACTACGACTGGAATAACGCATCTTCGGCGAAGGATGAGAGGTTGGCAGTCATCATCCGATACTGCTATTTCAGGGTCATCATGAGAAATGACTTGACGGATGGTTGGGCTGCCAGCAACATCGCAAGGAAGTTGGGATGTTGATTGGTCATTCTTTTTAGCGAGTCCTTTTGTCGGTCTCTTCCTTTTCTGGGTGTTGATATGAAGTTCAGCTAATTCTTGAAGACGAAATGGATCCATTGAAGCTCGGACGAATGGACGATATGCTAATTCTCTATAAAAGCGGTATTTGGGGATTAGAAGTTTATTCAATTCTTCTTTAAGTCTTGGAGTGAGACCGAGTTTCCGAGAAGCACTATCACCTGCATTTGATAAATCAATAAATATGATCAAAATTACCTTAGCAGAATTTCAAATAAGAAATAGACTGTTGGGTATATCATTACTTGGGGAGCT
The DNA here is from genome assembly GCA_016647705.1 of Eucommia ulmoides. NCBI lineage: Eukaryota > Viridiplantae > Streptophyta > Magnoliopsida > Garryales > Eucommiaceae > Eucommia > Eucommia ulmoides. The sequence goes on from CM028338.1 coordinate 1,151,362, forward strand.
GAAGCGTTTTGGCACCATTAAGGACTGTCCCATTTCCTCATAAGAGAATTCCCAATCTCTAGAAAAGAAGAGGTACCATGGCCGCCAATCTCTGACCTTCGCTGGAAGGTCTGTAAGAAACGACGATTCTTTGGGGATAGAAAGGTAATACATATCGATTTTGGCGAGGTACTTGAGTTGGCTTATGCTTCTAAGTATATCAACGGAAAGGGTAACGTCATTTCGTCTAACAAGAACTATGGCTCCTATAATTTGGTGAAAACTATTTGGAGTTAGCTGAGCTGGAGTAATTTTCATTTGGCGAAAAAGATTGCGAAGGAATGAGGAAAAATGAAGGGTAAGTCCATACTCAAACATCCAGAGGTAGAGGCACATCTCATGTAAGACCCCGATTTCTTAGAGACAAATAGTTTTGGTTACATTTTTATAATATTTCAAAAATAGCAGGGAGGATTTTGAAATCAAAGATGTAATTTAAAAATTTAGGGGACCAAATTGTAAACTTTTGAAAACATAAAATTAAAACTTGCTTTAATGTATAGACTTAACTAAAATGAAGGGGGTTTAAGTGTAATTATATATATACTGTTATAAGGATCGGGCCTTCATTTTCTATCAACACACACATATATGTATATATATATACATACACGTGCATTCATCCACACGTCAGAGAGAGGAGAAAGGTCGAGAAGAATCAAGAAAACGGAGAAGGGAAGTCGGTGGCCCAAATTTCTAACAATATATATATATATATATATATATATATATATATATATATATATATATCGGGCCTTCATTTTCTATCAACACACACATATATGTATATATATACATACACGTGCATTCATCCACACGTCAGAGAGGGGAGAAAGGTCGAGAAGAATCAAGAAAACGGAGAAGGGGAGTCGGTGGCCCAAATTTCTAACAATATATATATATATATATATATACACACACACACACACACACACAGAAGAAAAAAAAACGAAACAGAATCGAAACAAAATCCGAGAAGACGAAATAGAGGGAGAAGGAGAACCGGAGGAGAGAGAGAGGGGATCGGCGGGCGTATGTCGTCGTCAGCACGGGTATTTGAGTAACCGTCACCGCCGTTGGTAAAGGTGGGTATGTGATTCCTCTGTTTACTTTAGTGCCGGTATGCGTGGGTCGGGTTGTTCTGTCGCCGGTGGTGACGTGATCGTGGATACGATGCATGTGTGTTGTCCGTCCAATCAACGGTGGGGTCGTCCACTCCGGTGGGGTGTCGCCGACGGTAGGTTAGAGAGAGAAAGCTTGCCGGCGACGAAAACTCAAAATAGAAAATTTGAAACGCACCATGGGTAGGTGTTCGGGTTCTTCGTATGAGTGTGTATCGGTCGTGTGGCGTGTGTATGGCGGTATGGGGTGTCACCGGAGTTGTCGTCGGAATGGAGCGTAGAGAGAGAGAGAGGGATTACTGGGTAGGTGTGTTGGCGTCGGCTGTGTGTGTGTGTGTGTGTGTGTGTGTGTGTGACCTTTCGGTTGGGTGGTGGTGTGAGAATCGGTTGTCTGGTCTGGCGGTGGGAGCAGGTGATCGGCGGTGAGGGGCCTTCGTCGGCGGCTGAGCAGCAAACCAGAAACAGTAGGCGCAACTGGGATGAGAAAAAAAAAAAAAAGAGGAGAAATTGCAGAAACCACCCCAGAAAAATCCAAAACCCATCTCGTGGTTGCCAAACGTTTCGGAAACAGGTGAAACTTCAATTGATTATTAATTCTCGTTAAATTAAATTTTAATTAGTGTTACGAATTCAAAAATCATAATAATTTCGTGACGATTAATTAATTTTAAGCACGTGGTACATAAAATTAGTAACAATTCGGAATATAGGGTCTGCATTGCATGATTAGGATGTTTTAGGTATTAATTTAGACTCTGCCACTATTAGGTTCGCAGGCACTGACATCCAGATAGAGTGCAGTCAGTGTCAGTGTCGCAAAACGGATATCGAGGTGAGTATACTGTCTTCTTGCCAAACTATTTTTCTATGAATATATATGATGAAATATGTGATTATTTAAACTGTATGAATAAATGATATGGATTAAGCATGATTTGAATGAGTTGGTAAATTGGATTTCGATAGTTTTCAAAAGGGAAGTTGAAAATGACTTTCCGCTGGATTGGTGGAATTAGACTGTGTTTTTAAAAAGAGAATAGGAAACATCTATTTTTCTAAAAATGCCTGGTTTCCTAAAAATAAAAGGGGGGAAAAGTAGTTTTAATAAAATCGTACTTTTTCTTTAAAAGAAAGTGTGAAATATGACTTTTGGATTTAAAAGTTGGTTTTGAAGAAAAGAGGTAAACATGGTAATTAGACGATATCTATTGAGTTGTGATTCGATGACGCTGTATTGGATTTTGATGATGCCATGGTTGTTCTCCCCGAAAGGGGTGTGGTTTCTCCCCGTAAGGGGTGTGGTTTCTTTCCATGGGATATGTATGTTTCTTCCCGTAAGGGGTGTGGATTATATTTCTCCCCAAAAGGGGTGTGGATATTTCGTAGGAAGGCATTCCTACGGATGTTACGGTACCGTTGCAACTCCCGATCGTGAGGTTAAAACGATCACTATGGCTAGCCAGTGTGTGTGTGTTGTGGTGGAGTGAGGTGTTTGAGATGTGTGTTTGAGGTGTGTGTTTAAAGTGTGGTATTTTACTTATATTGGATGATTTATTATTTATTATGGTGATCGGTATGATTTTATACTAGATGGAACTTGTCTATATCGCTTAATTTTTATTGCTTATATACTTATGCTTGATTCATATTTAATTATGGTAATATTTAGAATGTGTCATTATTTTAAAAATATTTTACTAAGAAGGCAGTATACTCGTAAGTACAACAGCTAGGAGTCGGTCCCTTACTGACACTAGGTAGAGCTATGTGATGGAGTTATATAGGCGATCGATAGAAGCTGTCAAAGGCGAACCTATAAAGGGTTCATGGATAAATACTGTCAGTTCATAAATAACGGGACGGGCGTGTCCCCCGTAATAGATGTTTGTATTACTAAGTGTATGTATAGTTTATTTCATTAGTTTATTTGGGATTATGGTGATGTCATGTTGTAGTCACGCCAGTCTCGGGATGACGGGGTCCGGGACGGGTTGTGACACCTCATTTTCTCTAGAATCTTGAGGACGTTCGTCTTTAGATAGAACCCTAATTGACACAGATAATGGGATACTGTATTGTTCCCTAAATACTGAAAGCCAGTCTATTGAAAACTTACTTGCTTCTAGATCTATATCAGGAGTAGAATATGAAAGTGTTGGGACAGTCACCGTCTGTTCCATTGCAGGATTTGACAATAAGCCCGCTTCGATAGAATTAATTGATTGATTTAATGACATTTTGTAAAATAATGAATAGCAACTCAAAATGCGAAGAAAAATGTCGAGAATCGAAGGGATAAAATGAAGAACTTACTCAAAGAAGAAGTGATCTTTCGTTTCTCTTCGTCTGAATCGTCGCAAAAGTCAGGAGGGCAAATGATGTGTGTAAAACTCCCGCCCCAAACTGACCTAGATATAAAATTCTTAACGGGTCAGATCCGTTATATAGACCCCGAATTGAAGACGGATAAACCCGCTTATTAAATGGGTTAGGGCAGCGTAAGCCCATGATTTAAACACTAATTAAGTTACCTATATGAATATATGGGCGACCATATGATAAGGCCTATAATTGGGTATGTACAAACCCGAGGTGTCAAAAGCCAAAGAGGAAACAGTCATGTCAGAGTTTAGGTCTAAACCTGTATACGTTAAGATAAGTCTGAATTGACTGTAACAGCCCATGATTAATGGGGACTATTACAGATATTCTTCCTTAAATACAGGGATAATGGCTAGTATACATAACGGTAGAGAAATACGAATAACTGAATGATATTTCCATTCAAGAGATAACAAGCAGATCACCCTATAAAAGGGAATAAGGTAACTGGGTATGGGGACTCTGATTTTGAAGTAAGCAATTTATTCTCACTATATTCAGATTAACTTATTCTCACGCCGGAAGTTATTTGGCCGATACCACACCGGTGTTTCCCATTAGAATTTAGGGTTTTGTAGGTAAGAAAGGAAGACGAAAGATTTTCTGATACGTGTGGAGATTGACACGTAACTGAGAATTTTTTACTACATCAGTTTCAATCCCACAAAAATAGAAAAACGTTATCAATAATTTTACGTGAAAAACAAGTTTGTTTGCTAATGGAGATATTTTACCATTTCATCACTCTACTAAATTTAAGACATGTTTCCTAATCTTTGACTAACAATGATTCATCCAAAGAATGAGAGAAATAAACTGATTTCTTGTTAGGTAAAAATGTTTTAGATTGATAAAGTGATGAAATGACAAGCCTATACCCATTAGAAGGCCACATGCTAAGTAAAACCTATTTTTCGTCTAAAATCATTAACAATGTTTTCAATTTTGTAGGATTAAGACAAATGTAAACCTAAGGGATTAAATGTGCAATTTAATAAACTTCAAGGTCTATATAGACACACACCCATACCTTAGGGGACCAAAATGTAGTTTTCCCAAATAAAAAAATGGAAATAAAGGAAATATCAATACTCTATCACCCATATAAGTAGACTAATTCAATGAAGTGGGGAAAATGCACTGTTACCCCTAAAGTTTTCTATGTGTCTAAATGATCCCTATTTTTTTATTGTTTTACAAAACGGCTATAAAATCAGTATTTTTCTATGGTTCAGAATGTTGGATGGTAAAAACGAATCATGTCCAGAAAATTGGGGTGACCGAAATGAGAATGCTACAGTGGATGAATGGGAAGACGAGAATGGATAAAATTAAGAATGAAACTATTAGAGAGAATTTAAGGATAATATCCATTGAAGAGAAAATTAGAAAAAATCATTTACGATGGTTTGAGCATATGCATAGAAGACCCATAGAAGCTCTAGTGAGAAAAATGTGATTTAGTTCAAGTTCAAGGAACTATTAGAGGGAGAGGTAGATCTAAGAAAATGTGGGACGAGACTATTAGAAATTATTTGCCGACATTAAACCTGATGGAGGGGATGACTCTTGATCGGTCTCTATGGTGTAAATGGATTTATGTAGCCGACCCTACATAAGTGGGACAAAGGTTTAGTTGTCGTTGTTGTACAAATTACGTGGTTCAATTAGTTTTGATTATGTTTAAGGAATCGTTATAAGTTTATCTTATTTCTATATAAAGATATGTATAATAACCAAAATCGGTGCCTTTATTTATTATATTAAAAAAATTAACAATTATGTAAAAAGAGCATTAGGCCTTAATTACTCAGAGCCACTACATAGAGATCCTTATTACATCTATGTTCGATGTTGAAACTCGACCTACCACAAACATTTGAATTGCAAGTTTATGCTTAAATTTAAAAATCAGAGTAATATTAGCCTTTCGTGGGTATCACTGTTTTTTTTGGAGGAAATTTTCGATAAATTTTACATATTATAGCAAAAGATGTACGTCAACAAATTGTAGTTGCATCGTCAAGGTGTTCATTCCTTTGCAAAGATATATATATTTTGACTTTAAATTTGAATACAATATAGTAGATTAATTTAATTATATTCAAACTAAATTGTTAATTTGTATTTTTAAAAAGTTATATGGGAAGTGATTAATGCGAATATGTAGAACTGCTGTCAACCATATACAAGTGTCACAATGTGAGCGAACTAACCAATATCTACGTTTTATTCAAATCTGGATATGTTCGTTGTTGCAGCCTCTTAGGCCTCCCTTTTGTTTATTGTTTTCCCTCCTTAATTGATGTTTCTGCTCCCAAAATTTTGGCAATAATATACAAAAACGTGTTTAGTAAACATATTTTTGTTCCCAAATATTCTCAAAATTTTGGACGTACTTATCGAATTCTTTAGATTTTGAGAAACAAAAAATACATTGTTTTCATTTCACTCCCATAAAATTATTCACAAATTATTTCTTAAGGGAAAATATTGATAATCGTGCCAACCATCACTAATTACGCCGCCGCCACCACCCATGTCGGCCACTAACGTTTTTTTTTTCTTTTTTCTTCTTCTTTTCCTTTGTCTTCATCATCTTCACCGAAAACCATTGTGAATGAACAACGAACCAGCACAACGAACAACAATTATGAATGAACAACGAACAAGCAAAATCAGTGATGAAATCCTAAATCGTGTTCAAAAACCCTAAATCAATTTCGTGATCAAATTGAAATCAGTGATGAAATTAAAAGTGAAATCGAAATCGTGTTCGAAACCCTAAATCGATTTAAAAAACCAAATTGAAATCAGTGATGAAATCAAAAGTGAAATCGATTTGGATTTCGAAATCAAAAATCAAAATGAAAATCGAAAGACAATCGAAATCGAAAATTGATTTCATTTCGAAATTGATATCGATTTTGATTTTCGATTTCGAAATCGAAAATCAAAATCGATTTCGATTTCAAGACGACGGCAAGACGAAGATGGCGAAGACGACGGTCGAGAACTCGATGTGTGCTTAAGAACAGATCGATGTCGACCATCAAATTGTGTGCTTAGGAACTTTGGCGACGACGATGGCCAGCTTGGAGCAGAGAGAAGACATCGACGATGGTTGCTTGGATCAACGATGGGATGGTCAACGATGGAGTTCAAATGAAGTAAGCAGCTCCTCATTAACAATTAGAAAAATACCAAGCGTGTCCTTCAGTTGGGTTGAGTTTTTTGGATTAAAAAATAAATAAATAAATTTTTTTGTTTCTCATTTCTTTAGCATTTTGAGAATCTATTCTTATTTTTTAGATTATGTTGAATTGAATTTTTTGTTTGTTAAACGTGTTCCTAGAAATTAATTTCAGAATTTTTGAGTTGAGTTAGGTTAGAAACACTAACGGGCCTATAACCCAGAACGGAAATAGAATTCCTATCCTAATTCTAACTTTTGAATTATGTATTCAAAATTCAAACATAAATCTAAAATAAACCATTCCCACGAAATTGGTCCTTGTTAATAGGCGCCTCCGCCCCCACCAAGTTGTTGCAGTCTCCTCCTCTCTCTCCCTGTACATTATTTTATCATCCGTTAATATTTGTTTTTGTTATAAATCCAATAGCTATATCCATTGATAAACCAACAAAGCCCTTACGTTGGTGGAGAGAAAAAGCTAAGCGATTTAGGGTTTCGCTTTTGTTTTTCTTTCCTTTTTTCCCCTTTTCAATAATTGGGTTATTTGGAATTTAGGGTTTTCTGGGTCCTGTTTGAATTTTGAAAACCCTAATTTGTTGAAACAGCGGAGGAGGACGGAGGGAGGGAGGGAGGATCGATCGATGGCGCAAAATGGGCAGGTGACTATAGCACCTGCCGTTCTTGACGATATTATCAATCGGCTTCTGGAGTTTCGCAACGCGAGGACGGTACGGCAGGTTCAGCTGTCGGAGGCCGAGATCCGTTCTCTCTGCGTCGCCTCCCGTGAAATCTTTCTTCAGCAACCCAATCTATTGGAGCTCGAGGCTCCCATTAAGATCTGCGGTGAAGTTTCCCTTTTTCTCTCTTCGGTTTACATGTAATCTGTATGTATATATGCATATATGCTCGTGATTCTGGATGCATTTCTCTCTCTCCGGCCAAATCTTTGGTTTTATGTTCTTGATTTGTGCTTTTTGGTTTTGTTTGCTATTCAATGGACGAGTTAATGGAGGTTTGGGAAGAAGAAAACTGGGGTTTCTAGTGATAATGCAGGTCTCTAAAATTAGCTTTTTTTAAGGTTTCCATGGAACATAAGAGGAGTTCAAGGTTGTATTTTTTCATATGTTCTTTGTTTTATTCATGTTTAAGTATGGTCTATCCTGCATTAACACTTGCTCCTCTAAAGATTGATGATTAAGGCCGTGTTTGGTTTAGAACTCGAAAACAGAATTCGAAAACTTTGAAAATAAGAATAAGAATTAGAAATGATGTGATGTGATCGATGTAAAATTTTGAAAAATAGGCGGTGAGAGAGAGAGAGGTGATAAGATTGCTTGAAAATGCATGTGGAGTAGAAGAGAAGAGAAAGAGAAGTAGAAAAAGTGAAAAAATAATGTTTTTAAAATATTAACATATAAATTAAAAAATAAGAGATGTGAAAATGAGGACGGTTTTTTAAAAATGCCTTTTCATATTAAGCGTTAGGATTGATTTGAGGAAAAATGAATGGATGAGATAAGTTTTGGGGGCGGGGGGATTCCAACCTAAAAATTTCACCATCCCAATTCCGAAGCGGTTGAGTTAAATTACATTTGTACCCTTTTAAGTTTTATGTGTATTTTGTTAGTCAAGTATTTTGAAAATTGATATACTACATTTTCAAAAAGTATTTTGAAAATTGATATACTGCATTTAGGCATATACTGGCTATAGTCAAGTATTTTGAAAATTGAAAATCACTTATAAGTGAAATGATGAATTGAGAATTATGAGTATTTTTTTTGTCAAGTAGTTTTTTGAATTGCGTTATTGAAAAGGAAGACGACGAGTTGTTTGTTTTGTAAAACAAAGAGTAGTACTCGAAAACTAAACCAAACGCACCCTTATTATATAGTCCTCTATTTTTGGGATTCTTATTTTATAGTCCTCTACTTTTGAGGCTTTTTTTTTAGGGGGTCTTGCTTATAGAGAAACTTATTTTTTAGTACTTACCAGTTACCACTGAGTATGAAAGACAAAATTAAACATCTAGTTGATGCAAATTCAATCTAGTTGATTTTAACCTAAGGACTAAAAGTTTATTCGAAGGACTAAAAAGTAAAGAAAAAGAAAAAGATGATTAAAAATGATAAGATAATTTGTTTAAGGATAATATAATAATTTTCCCAATAATATGTGTTCACAATATATTTTATGCTTTTCTTGCATTATGGTCTTTGGAGTAAACCAAAGATGGTTGTGATGGCTCTATTTTTGTATAGTATCGTTTGGTTGGTTTTTCCGTTTCCGTTTCTGTTTCTGTTTCTGTTCCTTTTTCTTTTTGTTATTGATCCCACAAAATAGTAAAACCGTGAAAATAAAAATTGTAACGTTTTTTTTTGTTCCCTGATGCATGTTTCAGGAAAAAAAAAACTAATTAAACGGAACCTGTGCTACTTATACCCCCCATCTCAAGCATTTTACTTTGAATTTATTCTTCGTTTGGATTTTAAAGTGGATTATCTGATTAACTTCTTTATATTTGTTTGGATGCCATTGAAAAGCTTGTATGGCTGTCATAATCTTTTGAATCTCCAATTTTGAAATCTCGCGTTGTTGTATAATGCTTGGTAAACTAAAGATTATAAGTGGTGGTCATAATGTTTCTTCTTTGTATGGTATCGTTTGATTAGGGGTCGTTTGGTTGTCTGAATTATATTATTTTATGAGTTATCTTATTTTTTATCAATTGATTTGTATATTTCTCTGTTTACTTATGATTTAATCAAACTTACATATTGTTTGTTTGAGGAAAGAAACATACAATTGTTTTGATTTAGTTAAATTTTAAGCTACATTTTTTCTCCAATTACACAAGAAAATAACATCTGGACTAGAACTGAAATAGTTGGCTTGTTAATTTGTGTGATTATAATTCTTACAACCAAACAATGAACTATAGCTATTCATATGCGAATTGAAGGACAACCAAACGGGCCCTTATTTTTTTTATGTTTTTTTGTTTATGTTCCCTGAGAACCTGGACAACTTGAACAAAAATAGAAACAAGAAAATGATTTTTTCCTGTTTTCTAAGTGTGTTCTGAGAACATAATTGAAACGGTTTCTTTTTCTTCCTGGTTTTTTCTTTTTGTTCCAAACTTGTTTCCATGAACCCCCACCCCCACTCCCTTAAAAAAAAATCCATTCAAAATGGAATTTAGGTCAATTTATGATGGGATTCGTGGTTTTAACCTTCTTTTTTGTTTGGATTTTTTTATTGTAAAATTTCAGGTATTGTTTGGTTTCATGGAATTAATTTTCCCCCCCTTTTTTCGCTTTTGTTTATTGTGAAATTTTAGGTGGTGTTTGGTTTCACGGAATTCATTTTTATTTTTTTTTGCTTTTGTCTATTGTTAAATTTCAGGTAGTGTTTGGTTTCACCGATTTTTTTTTTTTTCCACTCACGTCAATTGTAAAATTTTCAGGCGACATCCATGGCCAATACGGTGATCTCTTAAGACTCTTCGAATACGGAGGTTTCCCACCAGAAGCCAACTACTTGTTCCTAGGAGACTATGTAGACCGAGGCAAACAGTCCCTAGAAACCATATGCCTTCTCCTCGCCTACAAAATCAAATACCCCGAAAACTTCTTCCTCTTGAGAGGAAACCACGAATGCGCCTCCATTAATCGCATCTACGGTTTCTATGATGAATGCAAACGCCGTTTCAACGTCAGGCTCTGGAAAACATTCACTGATTGCTTCAACTGTCTGCCCGTGGCTGCCCTAATAGACGACAAGATCCTATGTATGCACGGTGGGCTGTCCCCTGACCTAACGAATTTGGACCATATAAGGAACTTGCCTCGACCAACTGATGTCCCTGACTCGGGTTTGCTCTGTGATCTGCTCTGGTCTGATCCAAGCAGAGACATCAAAGGGTGGGGGATGAACGATAGGGGGGTGTCCTACACTTTTGGGGCTGACAAGGTTGCGGAGTTCTTGATGCAGCATGATATGGATCTTGTCTGTAGGGCACACCAGGTAAATATTGTTGTCATATCCTTTCCTTTTCTTTTTCTGTTTTTTTGAAATTACAGTTTTGACCCCTAAAAGTTCAGGGTTTCCCTGGTAATATCCCGAATTTTAATCTCAAGTCGCTTTATGTAGTTGTGCGGTAGAATAATTGCATGCTATATTTACTTGTACTGGACAAATACATAAAGCGGTTTGGGATGAATATTTGTGATTAGGCTTGGGGTCCCTCGCATTTGTATTAAAGTTTTGGGATGTGTGTTCAAGTGATCCCTCTAGTTTGTTAATCATCGCTTTTTTGTATTTTGAGGTTACATTTACGTTTCAATTTTGTCCATTCAAAAAATGACAAAAATAGCCCCAAAATTAGGTCACGCGCATGGCAAATTGCGTTTTCGTTGGTCCAAATTGAAACGCAAGTGGTATCTCAGGTACAAACGTGTTACTTTACAAACCATAGGGATCATTTGAACACTCATCCCAAACTTTAAGGGTTTAAAGTGTAATTTTCCTCTTCTTCTTTTTTTTTTTTGGTCTTGGCCGTTTTTTGGCAATCTAATGTTTTACTTTCATTTCAATTTGGTCCAAGATGAAAATAGCTCTAAAATCAGGTTATGTGCTTGACACATGATTAGTTCAAATATGCTCATTGCAGTCGGATAAAAAACTCGTATAAATGTGTTACTTGTATACCCACCTCAAGCTCTAAGGATTAGAAATGTAATTTTTCATTTTTTTGGTTTTCACCCTTTTGGTAATTACCGAAGGTTTTATTTTCGTTTGAATTTGGTCCAATTAGGAAATTGACGAAGATAGCCCTATTATCAGGTTCATATGATCGACATATGCCCTGATTCGGTCAAATATGCTCGTTGCATTTCCGATTGGTTTCAACCTATTGAAAACGAAAGCGAAACCTCACAATACAAATTTGTTACTTGAAAAACCATAGGGATCACTTGGGTGGCGTTTGGTTAGTGTTTTTGTTTTTTTGTTTCTATTTTCAATAAATTGGGATGGAATGGGATGCAAATTTTATTTTTGTTTTAAGAATATTTCAGAAATAGAAACATATTTGATAACGACCATTGTCTTAAAATTGTTTCTTTCTATTTATGTATGAGAAGAGAAACAAGAAACATGGTTGGTTGTAACATTTATTCATTTTTTATTTAATGTATGGTGGCTGGCGGGGGCAGATGGGATGATAGTGGGTATAGTTTTGTGGGAGTGAATAGGAATCAATTTTTTTTTTGTTAGATTCTTCAGGAATTCAAAAAATAGTCCCGAATTACTCCCAAAATTCTGTACATTAATCCCAAAATTCTGAGAGCAGAAACATGAATTAGGGAACAGAAACAGTAACCAAACAGGGCCCGGACACACCCATCTCAAACTTTCATTTTTTTTGGTTTCACCCGTTTGGTTTACCTAAAGTTTTATTTTCGTTTGAATTTGGTCCAATTAGGAAATTGACGAAAATAGCCCTAGAATCCGGTCACACCGTCGATCACACGATCGACACATGCCCAGATTCATTCAAATGTGCTCATTGCATTTCCGATTGGTTTCAACCATCTGAACATGAACACCCACCCACCCCCAAACTCTAAGGGGTCTAAAGTGTAAATTTTCTCCCTTTTTTTTTGTCTTGGCAATTACGGGTTTCTTGATTTGGCTCAGGTTGTGGAAGATGGGTATGAATTCTTTGCTGAAAGACAGCTTGTTACGATATTCTCGGCCCCAAACTACTGTGGGGAATTTGATAACGCCGGTGCAATGATGAGCGTCGACGAGAGCTTGATGTGTTCTTTCCAGATTTTGAAGCCGTCGGATAGAAAACAACCTAGGTTCTTATGAACCAGCAAAATGTGATTACTGCTGTTTTGTTTTTGGTTTTTTCCTTTTTCATTTTCGAAATTTCTAAGATGTCGATTTATGATGATTATGCATTTTGTAACATAACCCATGATTTTTTTTTTCTCGTGTTGGTTTAGTGTTTCGTTGTTCTAATGCGTTTCTGGTGATTCTTGGTTTCCTTCTAGTGAAGTGCTATTTATGCGTCTAATTGTTTATGTTGTTTTTGCTTTTGGGGTTTTTGACACTTTGTACCCCATGAGTTTTGGCTAGTATCTCACTTGGGGTGTTGTAGTTTCAATGTAGACATATAACAAGCCGAAGTTTTTGAATCGTCCATTCTATTATTGTCCAAATTATTATCCGTTTTACAATTTTGTACGACAAATAGTCATTTTTCTTGCATGTGACTACTACTTTAAGGTTGTGTTTGGGTAGAGGATTTATATAGGAGGGATTTTATTTGGTTAGAGGATCTTGAAATCCTCTTTTAGCAAATTTCTTGTTTGGGTTTGTTTGGATTTTAGAAAGGAGGGATTTGTCAAATCCTTGTTTGAGTGAAAGGAAGGATTTTGAAATGTTTTTGGGAGAGGCTGAATTTGATAAATCCTTTCTTCCTCCAACGTTTCGTCGTCATCTATTGCGTCTTTATTCTTTCGTCATTGAAGTCGAAACGGCGATTGCGACTGCGAATGGCGACAAAGTGGTGAACGATTGCGTCGTCGTCTTTCTTTGTTCTTCTTCTTTGATCTTTCGTCGTAGTCGTTCTTCTGATTTTGCAATCGTTCTTCCGTTTTCGATCTTGCAATTGTGGTTGTCTAGGGTTTCGATGCCTGTTTTCGATTTTGCAATCGCAATCGATTCTTGTTTTTTATTCGGATTCCTGTTTTCGATCTTGCAATCGTGGTTGTCTAGGGTTCCAATGCGTCTTGATGTCTTCAGTGGCGATGGATTGTGTTCTCTTCTCAATGTTGCAATGGTTTGATCTTCACATTCTTCATCGTCTGTTTGTTTGTTTTTTTGTTTAAAGTGGGATCAGAAATAGAACTAAAACAAAAAAAAAATTATCCAAATATTTCACTTCAAGCAATTATCCACACAAGGGATTTGTTAAATTCCTTACCTAAACGCAACCTAAAGGAACTTTATGATTTAGAAAATTTTATGGTTAATTTTAGATGACAAACAATCACTTTCATTGTACGCAACTATTTTGGAGGGTAATAGTGTTTGGACTTGGTTTGAGAAAAGCCCCATCCAATTCTTTTATTTAAATAAGCGAGTAAAGTTCAAGCTCAATGAAAATGACAAGCCAAGTCGAGTTTTGTTCGTGAGCTGTTTATTTTTGTTTGCAAACAGAAAACACTATTTAATTAAGGGGGTCTTGGTAAACAGTCTATAAATTTAAATTTTTTACCTATATAGTCTACACGTTATCGTAATATTTTTCGAAGTTCAGCTTTGTTCGTGAACTGTTTATTTTTTATCATGAACAAAAAACACTATTTAATTAAGAGTGTCTTGGCGATCAGTTTACAAACTTAATTTTTTTACTCACGTAATTCACACGTTACAATAATTTTTTTAGAAATTTAGCTTTGTTCGTGAGCAATTTTATTCTCAAACATAAAACACTATTTAATTAAGGGGATTTTGGTTAACAGTTCACGAACTTAAATTTTTTGTTTATGTAGTTCACGCATTACCGTCATTTTTTTAGAAGTCCAGTTTTGTTAGTGAGCTATTTATTTTTATTCACGAAAATAAATATCATTTAATGAAGAGTCTTAGTGAATAGTCCACATATTTAAAAAAAATTGTCTATGCCGTACACGCATTACAATAATTTTTTTTAAAAAGTCTATTTTACTTTAATTTTTAATAGAATTAATAAATTTTTGTAAAAAAAATAACCTTTAAAATTTGATTTTTTTAGGGTTTTATATATTACATTTCTTTATCAACATAATGTAACTCAAGTAATAAGACCCGTTTGAAAAGTTGAATATTTGAACCTTCAAAAAAACATTTGTTGAGAGGAACAGTCACACACACCAACGAAATTGGAGTAATACCACCTAGACCTCCTCAACTATAGTGAAATTCCACATACATCCCCTAACTTTCAAAATTACCACGACGATCCCCTGCCGGAGCTATTTTTAATGAATTGTCCATTTTGCCCTTACTAAATTTGAATTACACAGTTACCCTTAGCCCATTTTTTTTCCCACACTTTTTTTTGGGCTCCTCTCCTTTGTTTCTCTGCACCACCAAGCACCACACAACCGCCTAACCCCTTTCTCTCTCATCTTCTTCAACCTTCCATGGCCACAAAACCAAAACCTAACCCTAAACCTAACCACCACCGCTCGGTTTCGGAAACAGCCCAAATTCGCCATATCTACCACTAATTTCTTCCGCCTACGCTTCACACATGCTGCTGGCGTCGGTAATTCCACCGATTTCGAAAAGAAAGACCAGTCCAACAACAACAACAATGGTGTCAGCAATTCCACTGGAAACGGCAACAGATAGGTTTAGTTTTAGCGTTGATTATTCCTATTGTCGATTTCGTTCGAGTTGTTTACTTTTTGTGGTGGATGTTGTTTGATTTTATGTGTCCGTAATTGTTCTTCCTTTCGCGATTTCTCTGTGAAATCCACCTCAATTTGGCCAGATCTGGTCAAATCGGAGTTCTCGATTTAGGGTTTAGGGTTCGATTCGGCGGAGTTCTCAATTCGGCAGTGGTGTTCGTTTTGGTGGTGTTTTTTTGGCGGCATTGATGTTTGTTTTGGTGGTGTTCGATTCGGCGATTTTTCGGCGGTGTTGATGTTTGATTTGGTGGTGTTCGATTCCACGGTATTGTTCGTTTTGGTGTTATTTTTCGGCGGTGTTGATGTTTGACTCGGCGGTGGTGATGTTTGTTTTCGATTCGACAGTGGTGATGTTCGTTTTGGTGGTGTTCGACGGCGGTGGTGGTCGATTCGGCGGTGTTGGTGTTCGGAGGATGTGGTGGTGGTGGGGATTTGGGGAAGAAGAACACATGAAAAGAAAAAAAACAAAAGAAATAAAAAAAAAAAACAAAAAAGATGAACACATGAAAATAAATAAGAAATTAAAAAAATAATTAATTAAAAAGAAGTAAGGATAATTTGGTCAATGAAGTCATTTGAATTGAGAAGAAACTGATCAAGATGGTCAACATTGATAATTTTGACTTTTCAAGGGTATTTTCGAAGAAAAAATAAATTGGGAGTGTGAGTTTTCTTTGACCAAATAGTTTATGGAGTGTACTATGTAGTTTTAAAAGTTGAGGGAATTCCCGTTGTTTTGATCAAAATTTGAGAGGGGTAAGTGAAATTAGTATATCACATTCCTTTGGAGGTATGCTATTCTCCTCTCATTTGAATTCTCAATTCGTCTCTCAAAGTCTCGAGTCGAGTCTCAAAACCCTCTCTCAATTCTCATCAGCCACCGCAGCCGCGCCCGCGATCCCTGACGCCGATGATCAGCCGCCACAATCCCTAACGACGGCGAACAACTTTGAGACGCAGTGACCCATACCGCTGACGAGCCCTAACGCTGACGAAGAGCAGCCTCGACAGCGCTACCGTCAACGAGCCCTAAAGCTGATGAACAGCCACCGCGATTCCTAACGCCGCAAGCCCTAAAGCTAACGAATAGCCGTCGCGAGCCCTAACGCCGACGATAGCAGATCCGGTACTCACTCACTCACTCACTCACTCCCTCTATCTAACTGCGATTCTGAATTCCGATTAGTAATTACAATTTTTAATTTTTGATTCCAATTTCAGATTTGGCCAGTCTATTTTTTGGTGAATCTGTGTGTATCTTGATAGTTGGTACTGTATTTGAAAGCGCTTACTGTGTATCTTGATATTGTGTATCCAATTTCGGAATAGCAGATCCAGTACCTCTTGGTGGAACGAAGAACATCCGTAGGGATTCAAAATGTTCTTCCACATAGTACTGGAGCGAAACATGCAGTTACACCCACGCCATTTTGGCCGGGATCTCCGCGATAAACTTGTCGCCAAGCTCATGAAAGACGTGGAGGGAACCTGCAGGTAAATTAACCCTTACTACTTTGATCTCTATCAAAAGATTATTTGATAAATTTTAAAATTAAAAAAAAAAAAAAAAATGGAAACCGATTTCAACCCCAATTTGTTTATGCCTACAGTGGTCGTCACGGCTTTGTTGTGGCTATCACCGGCATTGAGAGCGTAGGGAAAGGGCTAATTCGTGATGGCACTGGCTTTGTTACCTTCCCTGTGAAGTATCAATGTGTAGTATTTCGACCATTCAAAGGGGAGATCTTAGAAGCGGTTGTTACCATGGTGAACAAGGTAAATTTGTTATTATTTTATCCATGAGTTCACATATCTATGTTAATGTTATGTCTTTATGTACTGAATTTTGTGGCATATTTGGAATTTATGCAGATGGGATTTTTCGCTGAAGCAGGACCGGTTCAGATTTTTGTGTCTAACCATGTATGTTTAATTTCTTTCTGTTTTATCTTCTCGTTTGATTTCTAGTCCTTTATTGGCTATTGTTTAATCTTTATCACTAAATGATGTGTCGGTAGATGAAAATATACACAATACACACCCGAGTTGATTTAGTTTGTGTGCTCCGGAGTTTCTTGTGTAACCCTAGTCCTAGAAGAATGAACTTTGTGAGGAGAATTATAACTTTTGGGATCAATGAGATCTTCATGAGCTTAGTTAGCATCAGTGGCCCGCCCTTAATTTTTGACCTGGAGGTCCCGGGTTCAAATATTAGAAATAACCTCTCTCTATACAGGGGTAAGGTTGCATATGGCTACGTACATTTGACCCTTCCCAAACCCGGCAATGGCAGGAACTTTCGCGCGCTGGATTGGCCTTTTAAACTTTTAATTTATGCCATTCATTTGAATATATAGTAAACCTCTTGAAAATTTTTTAGCGCCCCCGGCTGGATCAATTTCCTAAATACACCTTTGGTTAGAATACTTGGTACATAAAATGTGCATATTGGTTTGATTATAAAAGAATTTGAGTGTTACAATCTGCTTTTAAAAAAAGAATATCAAAGAGGTGATAGGAAATGAATTACCTAACAGGTAGTGTTTTACTAGTTTTGTTGTGAAATGTCTTGTTCATATATTTTACTTAGGTTTCTAATTCTAATACTTATGTTTTCTTTGTTTTGACTTGTTTTTTTTTTGGCACGGTAATTAGGAATTTTATTTGTTCTCAAAAAAGTAGTTGGATTTAGGCTTGAATAAAATAGAAAACAAAGCTATTGGATTTAGGACATGCGAATTGATACTTACGATGAGTAGATTGTCACTTAAGGGAGAGAGAATCAGTCTCGAGTCGCAAGAGTTGCTGCCTCCCCAAGGTTTGGTCTCCTACGCAACTGTTTCTTAACCTGGTGCCATCAACTTAGGGCCCGTTTGGTTGTCGAAATATTATTCTATTTTATAAATTATCTTATTTTTGTTAAATTGATTTTTATAGGTCTCCATTTACCTATGATTTAATCAAATTTACATGTTTATTTGAATAAAGAAATGTATAATTGTTTTCGTTAAATTAATATTTTAAGCCTTATTTTACTCTAATTACACGAGAAAATGGCATAAAAAATGGTAGCCCAGTGCACGAAAGCTTCTGACATTGCAAGGTTTGGGGAGGTCAGATGTACGCAGTCTTGTCCCTGTATATGGATATGTTGTTTCTAAGATTTGAATCCGGGACCACCAGATCACAATGGAGCAACTTTACCCTTCCCTCCTACGAGAAAATAGCATCTAAACAAAAAATGAAATGGTTAGTTAGCTAAGGTAAGTGTTTTTAATTTTTACAATCAAAACTATAATAATTTACAAATTGACTAATAAATAGGACAAGTTGTGAATTGATAGACAACCAAGTGGGCCCTTATGGAATTAAGGCGCAATCAAGGAAGTTCTCGTAATAAATATGTCGAGATAACATTTGCTATCGTGATTATCTCCATAGAAAAACGGTTCCATATTCAGAACACATGCGTACACTCTGTGTGTGTGTGTGTGATGCTGCTGCTCATTTGTGTATAACAAAATTACCAAAGCTTAAGATCTTTACGGCCCGTTTGGTGAAGTTTTTGAAAAATTTCCAAAAAAATTTGAAAAATAATTTTTTGAAAATTGTGAATTGTTGTTTGGTTTAAAGTATAATATTAAAAGTAGGTTGTTTTTGTAAAAGTATTTTTGAGTTGGGTTGTTAAAAGATAGGTGATAGTATTTTGAGTTTTTAAAAACCGAAAATACCTCTTGAATTCTCAACCAAACAACCCCTTTAGAAATCAAGGTTGCGACTTCCACTTATTTGTAAATTTCGATCTTTTGTTATTTTGGAATCTAGTTTCCTAGGTGGCGTTTGGTTAGTGTTTCTGTTTCTACTTCCAATAAATTGGGATGCGATGGAATGAAAATTATGTTTCCGTTATGGAGTATTCCAGAAATAAAAAACATGTTTGGCGACAACCATCGTCCTGGAATTGTTTCTTTTAATTTATGAGAATAGAAACAAGAAACACATTTGGTCGCCACATTTGTTCCTTTTTTTTCTTTAAATTTATGGTGGCCGGCGGGATAGTGGGAATAGTTTGTGGGAGTGAATAAGATTCAACATTTTTTTGTTTATCAGATTCTTAAGGAATTTAGAAAATAGTCCTAAATTACTCCAAAATTTTTGGGAACAGAGGTGTGTTTATCAAACACATTTTTGTTCATTATTCGCAAAATTTTGGGAGCCGGAAACAAACAAAAACAGTAACCAAACAGGACCCTACTTGTTATTCTCATGATCACTCTTTGTTTCAGACTTAAAAATTAAATTTTGACGTTCAAAATTTTCATCATCTTCTCTTTTATCAGTTTGTATAAAACCTATAAATATTTAAGTGCTCCATTTAATGTTGTCCATGTTTTATTGCAGCTGATACCTGATGATATGGAGTTCCAATCCGGGGATATACCTAATTACACAACCTCAGATGGATCGGTATGTGTTTACTTTCATTTGGTACTTTCAATTATGCTCATTAGAATTAGGTGCACCCCTAAAGTTTGACCGTTGTTTCACTTTGATCCCTATAGTTGCAATTTCAACACATAACACACTGAAGTTCCGTAATAATCCTCCTTCAATTTAAATCAATAATCCCACTGTACTATGTTATATGTATATTTTTTAGTATTAAGACGTGAAGGAGATTGGAAGGGAAGGCGGAATCTAGAATTGTCAATAAAGCCTCTTAAAGGTTTGTAAATAATTGTAATGGGGATAATAACTTGGACTATAGTGGGATGATTAGAAAGCTTTACGAATTACGATTTTATATGTTGAAATTGAAACCATGAGGACCAAAGTGAGATTTTAGTAAAACTTCTGGGGTACAAAGTGTCAAAACCCCTTTGAATTACTTAAGTTAAACTTGATTTTCATGGTTATTTGCAGGTTAAAATTCAAAAGGAAAGCGAAGTTCGGCTAAAGATCATTGGAACTCGAGTTGATGCTACAGAAATTGTATGTGCCTAAAATTGTATCTTTTCTTTTTTTAGGCTTAATTTGACTTTGCACCCTAAAGTTTAGATGTGGTCTCACTTTGCCCCCTCGAAGTCAAATTTTTGTATCAATTTGGTCTGATTGCGTGATTGCGGTTAATTTTATTGACGGAGTTAATCATACCTAATGCAATAAACAAAAGGGATATGTTTCACTTTTGCACCCTTGAAGTTTGAGCATAGTTGTACTCTGCTCCATAATTTGGCAAAAATTTGATCGGAGTCGGTCAATTGTACTAAATTGATACAAAAATCAAATTTCAGGGGATAAATTGAAACAATTAAAACACCAAGAGGTAAAGTGAGACCAAAAAGCACAAATCCAATCTCGTATTGGGTGAATTAGGATTCTTCACGAGTTATAATATAATATAACTCTAGTATTTATATAATAAATTAGGATTGGATCCGAAGGAGAATACATGATTATTTTTTTAAAATGTTTTTCTCCGTTAAGGATTGGAATTGATTTGTGGGGATCCAAATGAGAATACATTACAAAAATTTGGGTTAATTTTATTTTACACTTTTGTGGTCAAATTGATTTGCACTTTGCATCCATATAGTATTTTCGTCACTACTTACATCTTTGTGCATTTTACCCTTATTTTTAAGTAAAATGACAATTGTTCTTAATTTTTGTATGCAGTTTTGCATTGGAACAATAAAAGATGATTTCTTGGGAGTGGTGAGTGATCCAGGTGCAGCTGTGTGAAATGTTTACTCTTAAGACAGGCCTATTATTTCATGATCTTTGTTGAGTTAAAAGAAAATGGGTACGAGGAAGAACAAGACCAACAATTGTCTCTGTCTCTATGTTCTTGTAGTCATTTCTTTTTTTCATCTTTGGACCCCCCAAAATTAGTGTACTGATTATATGAAAATAATTTATGCTTTGATAATATATATATATATATATAGAGAGAGAGAGAGAGAGAGAGAGAGAGAACTGCCATTTTAAGGTTTTGTTTGAAAAATTTAAAATCATGAAATCCTATGAGATCATAGAATTTCACGAAATTTTGATTTTGCTATTTTTATTAAAAATTTAAAATCGTGAAATTTTACTAGTGTATAACTTACGAAAAAAAATCTGATTTCAATATGTTTATGCAACAATATTATTTTGTAGGGTAACAAAAGCAATTAATCAAAAATTTAAAACCGTAATATTTTCAAAGGTCATAATAAGGATGTTATTGGTTCGGTTTTGGTTTGGTTTCATATAAAACCAAAACTATTAAAAGTATATCAAACCAAAATCAAAACTGTCGATTCGGTTTTAAAACCAAATTATTTAAATTTGCACAAAATCAAAACCAAAATCGCTAATTGAGAAACCATTTAAGATTTTTCAATTTAATAAAGACAAAAAATAAAGTCAAAACTGCAAATTGTTGTTTTTTAATATATAAACAAAAAATAGCTAAAATATCGAACATAAATAAATAAATAAATAAATAAAAAAAAAAACAAAAAAACGAAGTAATCATAATTAAAGTTTTCAAACGATAACCATAATTAGAATATAATAGTAGACTACAACAAGCGAAATTAAATTCTCCAAAGCAAAAACAGCGAAAATTTTAATCCTGTAAAAAACAAGTAAAGATGTGAAAAATACGGTCCGATAACTGAGGATACTAAACTGACACTAACATATTCTAAAAAACTATGTAATTTATATTGTAAAATGTTTCTCACCTCAATGCACGAGTCTTTCATCTTAGCTTTAACTTCATCGTCAAGTATCATAGAGTAACCCAAAAATGCAACACCTATTAATAAAAAATATGAAATAATAAATAATACCTTACAAAAATAACAGCACGGAGAAGCACTGAAGCAGGGTACGGAGAAGTAAGGTAAAGAGTGCGAGATCAAATAGATATGACTAGTGGCGATGGTGGGTTGGTGATACAATATCTAACGGAGAAAACCATTGTGGTGGCATTTTTTATCGAAGATCTAACGGCACGGAGAAGCACTGAAGTAGGTGGCTTGGGACGGGGGCAAATTCGGTTCTTTCCAGGGTGGGAATAGGGAGCGGCTGCGCAATTTGTGAGATGAAAGAGGATGAAACCCTAAACTCATTCGATTCTTACCAGGTCGGGGGAGCGACTGCTTTGTGAGATGAAAGAGGATGAAACCCTAAAGTCACCTTTACCCACATATATATAAAAGGGGTTAATAGTGTAAATATATATATATATAAGGTTAAAATGTAAATATATATAAAAAATAAGGGTATATATATGTAATAAAAATATTTTAAAAATATCAATTTCACGGTTTTGCGTTTTGGTTCGTGGTTTGGTTTCGCGGTTCGGTTTCACAGTTTCTATCTCAAAACCAAAACCAAAATAAAAACCGCTTCGGTTTCTAATTTCAAAACCAAAAACGTAATCAAACTATTTAGTCGGTTTTAAAACCGGACCATTCGGTTCGCTTTCTCTCGGTTACTCATCGATTCGATTTTTTGTGCCATCCCTAGGTTATAACATCTTGTAAAATTTGATTTTGTTATTTTTTTAAAATAATTAAAATCGTAGAATTTTGAAAAATTTTAACCTACAAATAACAACTAATTTTGCTCTTATTACGAAATAATATTATTTTATAGAATAAGATAAGTAATTGATCGAAAATTTAAAATTGTGAAATTGTCAAAAGATACAGCACACTGAAATTGTGAGAGTTTGAAATGTTTTAACGCAAAAAATCTCTGATTTTGCTCCTATTATGACACATCATCATTTTATAGAGTAACAGAAACAATTCATAAAAAACTCGAACTTGTGAAATTTGCAAATGTTACACAAAAAAAATAATTTGATTTCATTGCTTTTTTGAAAATTCAAAATCGTGAAATTTTGAACGATTTTAACTTACAAAAACCTTTGATTTCGCGCTTAATATATCACAACAACATATTATAGAGTTGCGGGAACAATTAATTAAAAGCTCAAAATCGTAAAAATTTTAAACGCTCCGAAAAAGCTATACTTCGCTACTTTTTTTTTTTTTTTTAAACTCAAAAAAACCTCTTATTTCGCTAAAATTGTAAACGCTCCTACTATGGCATCACATCATTTATGCAGTAGCGGAAGCAAATGATCAAAAACTTAAAATCGTAAATTTTTTGAAGTCTAACATCATCAAGCCCCACGATTTTAATCCCATTATGACAAAGCATCATTTGAAGGTTCATAGAAACATTTGACCAAAAACTCAAAATCGTGAAATTTTCACAGGCTATAGCACATCGAAATAACTTGATTTCGCTACTTTTTTTAAATACTTGCAATCCTAAAATTTTAAAAGGCTAATGCTCACAAAAATTCTCTGATATCACTCCTATTACAAATAAAAATCTGTCGATAGTGTAACAAAAACATTTGGCCAAAAATTCAAAATCTTGAAATTTTCTAAGGCTAAAATTGAAAAAACTTGATTTTGCTTCTTTTTTGAAACACATGAAATCATGAAATTTTTAAAAGCTAAGACTCAACAAACCCACTGCTTCCATTCTCATTACGACAAAACATCATTTGATAGGGTAACGGAAACATTTGACTAAAAATTTAAAATCGTAAAATTTTCAAAGGTTATAGTATATTGAAATTATCTTTTTTTTTTAAACGCTCAAAATAGTGAATTTTGAAAGGTAAAAACTTACAAAACCCCTCAATTTCACTCCCATTATGACAAAACATCATTTGATTGGGTCACGGAAGTATTAATAAAAATTCAAAATTGTGAAATTTTCAAAGGTTATAACAACAACAACAATTAAGTTTTTGTCTCATTTATGGAGGGTCGACTGCATGAATCTATTTACGCTATAGAGATCGATCAATGACCATCTCCCTGTTAGGTTTAATGTCGCCAAATCATTTTCATGGCTTAATTTCACTTTGCACCCTAAAGTTTAGATGCGGTCTCACTTTGCCCCCTCAAAGTCAAATTTTTGTATCAATTTGGTCTGATTGCGCGATTGCGGTCAATTTTATTGACGGACTTAGTCATACCTAATGCAATAAACAAAAGGGATATGTTTCACTTTTGCACCCTTGAAGTTTGAGCATAGTTGTACTTTGCTCCATAATTTGGCAAAAATTTGATCGGAGTCGGTCAATTGTACTAAATTGATACAAAAATCAAATTTCAGGGGATAAATCGAAACAATTAAAACACCAAGAGGTAAAGTGAGACCAAAAAGCACAAATCCAATCTCGTATTGGGTGAATTAGGATTCTTCACGAGTTATAATATAATATAACTCTAGTATTTATATAATAAATTAGGATTGGATCCGAAGGAGAATACATGATTATTTTTTTAAAATGTTTTTCTCCGTTATGGATTGGAATTGATTTGTGGGGATCCAAATGAGAATACATTACAAAAATTTGGGTTAATTTTATTTTACACTTTTGTGGTCAGATTGAATTGCACTTTGCATCTATGTAATATTTTCGTCACTACGGACATCTTTGTGCATTTGACTTAAGTGAATCGAGTGAATTACCCTTATAAATGACACAATTATTCTTAATTTTTTTATGCAGTTTTGCATTGGAACAATAAAAGATGATTTCTTGGGAGTGGTGAGTGATCCAGGTGCAGCTGTGTGAAATGTTTACTCTTAAGACAGGCCTATTATTTCATGATCTTTGTTGAGTTAAAAGAAAATGGGTACGAGGAAGAACAAGAACAACAATTGTCTTTGTCTCTATGTTCTTGTAGTCATTTCTTTTTTCATCTTTGGAACCCCCAAAATTAGTGTACTGATTATATGAAAATAATTTATGCTTTGATAATATATATATATATATATATATATAGAGAGAGAGAGAGAGAGAGAGATAAAACTGCCATTTTAAGGTTTTGTTTGAAAAATTTAAAATCACGAAATCCTATGAGACGAAATTTTGATTTTGTTATTTTTATTAAAAATTTAAAATCGTGAAATCTTACTAGTGTATAACTTACCAAAAAAAAATCTGATTTCAGTATGTTTATGCAACAATATTATTTTGTAGGGTAACAAAAGCAATTAATCAAAAATTTAAAATCATAATATTTTCAAGGGTTATAATAGGGATGTCATTGGTTCGGTTTTGGTTTGGTTTCATATAAAATCAAAACTATTAGATGTATATCAAATCAAAATCAAAACTGTCGGTTCGGTTTTAAAACTAAATTATTTAAATTTAAACAAAATCAAAATCAAAATCGCTAATCGAGAAACTGTTTAAGATTTTTCAATTTAATAAAAACAAAAAATAAAGTCAAAATTATAGATTGTTGTTTTTTATATATAAACAAAAAATAGTTAAAATATCAAACATAATTTTATTTTATTTTAAAAAAACACGAAGTAATCATAATTAAAATTTTCAATCAGTAACTATAATTAAAATTTTCAAACGATAACCATAATTAAAATATAATTGTAGACTACAACAATCGAAATTAAATTCTCTAAAGCAAAAACAACGAAAATTTTAATCCTGAAAAAAACAAGTAAAGATATGAAAAATACAGTCCGATAACTGAGAATACTAAACTGACACTAACATATTCTAAAAAACTATGTAATTTATATTGTAAAATGTTTCTCACCTCAATGCATGAGTTTTCCATATCAGCTTTAACTTCATCTTCAAGTATCATAGAGTAACCCAAAAATGCAACACCTATTAATAAAAAATATGAAATAATAAATAATACCTTACAAAAATAACAACACGGAGAAGCACTGAAGCAGGGTACGGAGAAGTAAGGTAAAGAGTGCGAGATCAAATAGATATGACTAGTGGCGATGGTGGGCTCGTGATACGAGATTTGACGGAGAAAATCGTTGTGGTGGCGTTTTTTATCGAAGATCTAACGGCACGGAGAAGCACTGAAGTAGGTGACTTGGGACGGGGGCAAATTCGGTTCTTTCCAGTTGGGAATAGGGAGCGGCTGCGCAATTTGTGAGATGAAAGAGGATGAAACCCTAAACTCATTCGATTCTTACCAGGTCGGGGGAGCGGCTGCTTTGTGAGATGAAAGAGGATGAAACCATAAAGTCACCTTTACCCACATATATATAAAAGGGGTTAAAAGTGTAAATAATTAAATAAATATATATATATATTAAGGTTAAAATGTAAATATATATAACACACCAAAAAGAACCTGATTTCTCTACCATTAAGACAAGACATCAGTTGATAGGGTAATGGAATTATTTGACCAAAAACTAAAAATTGTTAAATTTTCAAAGACTATAATATACAAAAAAAAAAAAAAATCGATTTCCCAACTTTTTTTATACACTCAAAATCGTAAAATTTTGAAAAGCTTACACTCACAACCCTCTCTCCCTCCCCTCCCCCAACCCAAAATTACACTTCCATCACAATAAAACATCGTTTGATAGGGTAACAGAAACATTTGATCAAAAACTTAATCATGAAATTTTCAAGTCTACAACACGCCGAAATTACCCGATTTCGCTACTTTCTTTAAACACTAAAAATTGTGAAATTTTTAAATGTTAACACTCACACACACTCCATTTCACTCCCATTACGACAAAACATCATTTGATTAGGTCACAAAATTATTTGATTGAAAACTCAAAATCATAAAAATTTTAAAGGTTATATAGCACACCAAAAAATCCTGATTTTGCTTTTTTTATTTTATTTTATTGAAACATTAAATTTTTAAAAGTTAATACTCAACAAACCCCATGATTTTACTCTCATTGCGACAAAACATCATTTGATAGGGTAATGAAAGCATTTAACCAAAAATTCAAAATCATTAAATTTTTAAAGGTACAACACACTAAAAAACCCGATTTCGCAATTTTATTTTATACACTTGAAATCGAGAAATTTTAAAAGGCTAAAACTCACTCTCCAATTTCACTCCCATTATAACAAAACATCATTTGATATGCTAACGGAAGCACTTAATCAAAAAGTCAAAATCATGAAATTTTCAAAAGTTATAGCACACCAAAATTATCCCATTTTTTTTAAACACTCAAAATCGAGAAATTTTTAAAAGTTAATACTCATTACCCCTCTCCCTTGATTTTACTCTCATTACGATAAAACATCATTTGATAGGATAATAAAAGCATTTGACGCAAAACTCAAAATCACAAAATTTTCGTATTGCACATCGAAAAAATCCGATTTTACTATTTTTTTTAAATATTCAAAATCGTAAAATTTTTGAAAGGCTAACACTCATAAAACATTGTGATTTATCTTCCATTAAGACAAAACATAATTTGATAGGGTAAGAGAAACATTTGATTAAAAGTTCAAAATCGTTAAATTTTCAAAAGACTAGAGCACACAGAAAAATACTTGATTTCGCAATTTTTTAAACACACCATATCGTGAAAATTTTGAAAAACTAAAACTAAATAACCCCCTGATTTTACTCCCATTACAATAAAATATCATTTGATAGGGTAACAGAAGCAATTGATACAACTCATAATCATGAAATTTTCATAAATAGCATATCAAAAAAATTCGATTTTGCTACTTTTTTTAAATATTCAAAATCGTAATATTTTTTGAAAGGCTAACACTCATAAAACCTTGTGATTTTTCTTCCATTAAGACGGAACATAATTTGATAGGGTAAGGGAACCATTTGACCAAAAGCTCAAAATCATTAAATTTTCAAAAGGGTAGAGCACACAAAAAAAAAAACTCGATTTCGCATTTTTTTCAAACACAAAATCGTGAAATTTTGAAAGACTAACACTAATAACCCCTGATTTCACTCCCATTACAAAAAAATACTATTTGTTAGGGCAACGGAAATGTTTGACTAAAAACTCAAAATTGTAAAATTTTCAAAGGATATAACACACTTAAAAATCTCCATTTTGCTAACTTTTTGAAACACTCAAAATCGTGAAATTTTAAAAAGGTAACACTCAAACAACCCGATTTCACTTCCATTATGATAAAACATAATTTGACAAGGTAACATTGATATTTGACCAAAAAATCGAAATTGTGGAATTTTCAAAGCTACAACACACCGAAATTACCCAACTATTTTTTAAACAATTGAAATTTTGAAAAATTAACACTCACATGATCTCTGATTTCACACTCATTACGGCAATATATCATTTGATTGGGTCACAAAAGCATTTGACAAAAAACGCAAAATCATGAAATTTTTAAAAATTATATATAGCATATAAAAAAATCTCAATTTCACTATTTTTTTCAAACACTTAAATCGTGAATATTTGAAAGGCTAACACTCACAAAATCTTTCGATTTCACTCCCAAAACAATTAAATATCATTTAATAGGATAATAGAAACATTTGACCAAAAACTCAAAATCCTTAAATTTTTAAAGGCTATAACAATACCAAAAACATCTGATTTCGGTACTTTTTTTAAACACACAAAATTGTGAAATTTTAAAGGATTTTAACTCAAAAAAAAATCTCCGATTTTGATCCTAATTTGACACAATATCATTTTATAGCATATTAGAAGCAATTGACCAAAAACTCAAAATCCTAAAATTTTTGAAAGCGCACACTAAAAAAAATTCGATTTTCCTAATTTTTTTTCAAAAACTAAAAATTGTAAAATTTTGAATTTTAAAACTAAAAAAAAAAAAAAAAAAAAAACATTATTTCGCTCCTATTACGACAAAACATCATTTTATACAATAATTGATACAATTGATAAAAAATTATAACACAGCGAAACAACTCGATTTTTCTACTTTCTATAAACACTCAAAATCGTGAAATTTTAAAAAACAAAAAAAAATTGTCCCTATTACGTTACGTCATTTTATAGAGTAACGGAAACAACTAATTAAAAATTCAAAATCATAAAATTTTCGAAAGCTATATAGCACACCAAAAAATCTCAAATTCGCTATTGTTTTACAACCTTCAAAATCGTGAAATTTCTAAAAGTTTGGACTTAGCTTTATGTTCGAGCTTACAAAATCAAACTGCTTGTGGGTTTTCTTAAATAAGATTATTAGTTAAAAATTAAAAATCAAACAAATCGAAAAGAGAGATGATTTTTGTTTATTTTAATAAACGAGTGTGTAATACAAAATCTTTTACCTTCATAACTTAGAACAAAAATATCTCAATAATATATATATATATATATATATATATATAACTTGTTAATTTTTATGGTTCCATTGAAATTATAGTGTTCGAAAGCCGATAGATATTTTTGGGTGCAAACAAAAATCCATCGTGCGGGTGTACAAACAAGGAATATAACCAGTTGCACTCCGAATATGTTGTTTTCGTAAGAAGTAAATATTGAATTTTGGAGTGTAATTAGCCACTTCGAGAGTGCCAATAGACCTCTCTCTCTAACTAGAGCCTTAAGGACTTTTTCTCTCTATATATACAACAACCCACAACTAAGTATTTGTCCCATTTAAGTAGGGTCAGCTACATGAATTCATTTACGTCATAATGTATTTGTCCCATTTAAGTAGGGTCACCTACATAAATTCATTCACGTCATAATGAACGATCAAGGATCATCCCCTCAGTCAGGTTCAATATCATCAAATCAGTTCTAATAGTCTCATCTCAAGTCTTCTTAGACTTACCTTTCCCTCCAATAGCCTGCACTTAAACTAAATCATATTTTTTCACTAGTGTTTTTATAGGTCTTTTATACACATGTCCAAACTATCGTAAACAATTTTCTCTCATCTTCTGTAGGTGTTATTCCCAAATTCTCTCTCCATATATGCCACGTACCTCTCTCTCTAACTCGGCTCTTTAAGGACCTCTCTCTCTCCACCTTTTAAGAGTGGCCAATAGACATTCTCTGAGTTCTCTCTAACTAGCCTCTTTGAAGACCCTCTCTCTCTCTCTTTTCTTTAAAGCAGTCCCCCCCCCCCCCCCCCCCCCCCCTTCCCCTTCTCTCTCTCTCTCTATTTACGAAACGAAACGAAACGAAAACCCATAATTCTCCTGTGATGTGGACGTTCCAAGCCCCTCCTCAAACTCTCCAACCACTGTACCTTCCAACAATTCAGTCCCACCACCACCACCCCTCCGCCACCCTCCGCACTCCCTCTGCCACTGCCACTGCCACCTCCACCACCACTGCCACCAACAAGTTAATCCAATCCCTCTGCAAAAACAATAACCTCAAACAAGCCCTCCAACTGCTACCACAAGAACCCCACCCCACCCAACACACCTACGAGCTCCTCCTCCTCTCCTGCACCCAAAACAACTCCCTCTCCGGCGGCCTCTCCGTTCACCAGAATCTCATCTCCGATGGCTACGACCAAGACCCATTTTTGGCTACCAAACTCATCAACATGTACTCCGAACTCAAATCAATACACCACGCACACCAAGTGTTTGACAAAATTCGCAAGAGAACGATATACGTATATAACGCCTTCTTTCGCGCATTGACACTCGCCGGACACGGAAAAGAGGCATTCGAGCACTACCGTCGGATGAACTTCTCTGGAATTCCTTCTGATCGGTTCACCTACACTTACATACTCAAAGCATGTGTCGCCTCCGATTCGCCATTTTCGTTGCTTGAAAAGGGAAAAGAAATCCACGCCCACGTCTTTCGAAATGGGTACGAAACGAATGTCCACATCATGACCACGTTGATAGACACATACGCGAAATTCGGTTGTGTAAACACTGCGCGCCGCGTTTTTGACCAAATGGTTGAGAAAAACGTGGTTTCCTGGAGCGCAATGATCGCCTGTTATACGAAAAACAAAGTGCCATTCGAGGGACTAGAGCTCTTCCGCAACATGATGATGACGATGATCGAAATCCATGGTTTGGTTCCCAATTCGATCACAATGGTAAGCGTCCTCCAGGCGTGTGCGTCTCTATCCGCCCTCCAACAAGGGAAGTCGATTCACGGATATATATTGAGAAACAGGCTCAATTCGATCTTGCCAGTGATGAATTCGCTCGTGGCAATGTATGCGCGGTCTGGCGAGCTCGAACAAGCGAACAAGATTTTCGACCGAATGGAGAGAAGAGATGTGGTGTCGTGGAATACCATGATTTCGGGATACGGGATTCACGGGATGGGCAAAAAAGCCATCGAGATTTTTGAAAAAATGTTGGTTGATGATGTAAGCCCTAGTGCGGTGACATTTGTTAGTCTTTTGGGTGCTTGTAGCCATTCGGGTCTAGTCGAGGAGGGAAAACACCTATTCAAATCAATGACAAAAGACTTCAAAATTTACCCTATCGTTGAGCATTACGCGAGCATGGTTGATCAGCTAGGTAGAGCGAATCGATTAGAGGAAGCAACAAAAATCATCGAAGACATGAGGATTGAACCAGGACACAAGGTTTGGGGGTCACTTCTAGGGTCGTGTCGTATTCATGGCAATGTCGAGTTGGCGGAAAGGGCAAGTCAACGGCTTTTCGAACTTGAACCTAAAAATGCAGGAAATTACGTGTTGATGGCCGATGTTTATGCAAAGGCCGGGAGGTGGGAGGACGTGAAGAGGGTGAAAACAATGTTGGAATCGCAGGGCCTAGAGAAGGTGTCGGGGTGTAGTTGGATAGAAGTGAACAGGAAAATCTATGGTTTGACATCGGTGGACGAGTTGAATCCTAGGATTGAACAGATACACGCATTTATAATGAAATTAACGAGTGATATGAAGGGGAAAGGGTACGTACCTGAGACAAAAATCGTGCTGTACGATGTTGATGAGGAGGAGAAGGAGAGGATTCTGTTGGGTCATAGTGAGAAGCTGGCGGTTGCTTTCGGTTTGATAAGTAGTAGCAACGGAGAGAGGATTAGGATCACCAAGAACTTGAGGCTGTGTGAGGACTGCCACTCGTTCACGAAGTTTGTTTCTTTGTACGTGAATAGAGAGATCTTGGTTCGAGATGTGAACCGTTTTCACCGGTTCAAGAATGGGGCTTGTTCTTGTGGAGATTACTGGTAGTAGGGGTAAAGCCTCTTGCAATTTTTTTTTTTTTTGTGAAATAACAAATGATATTGCCAAAGAAAAAAATGTTTATTGAGTATGTATATAAACTAAGAATATTGATAAACATTGAAGTTTAAGCTTGAAAAAATGAACTAATGGTCCGTTTGGGTGAAGAAAATATTCCATTTCGAGAACAGATTTGTAAATTTTTTTAAAGAAATTTTTGAAATGAAATACCTTACCCAAACGCACCCTTAAAATGCGAAAAAGAAAAATGTTTATAACTACTACACCGTGAGAGGGGCGTCTTGCTTCATCTTGAGTAGATTGTTCTCAATGTTTCGCAAAACAGGTTTATAGCTGCAACAATTATGAAGAGGAAGGAGAAAAAAAAA
Organism: Eucommia ulmoides; assembly: GCA_016647705.1. NCBI lineage: Eukaryota > Viridiplantae > Streptophyta > Magnoliopsida > Garryales > Eucommiaceae > Eucommia > Eucommia ulmoides. Next base: position 1,183,974 of record CM028338.1, read on the forward strand.
GAAAAAGAAATAGTGCTAAGCAAGATGTGGTTAAAAAAAGAAAAAGGGGGGGGGGGGGGGGGGGGAGGGGGGTGTAATTGTTTTTCAACCCTTATTTTAAAATCCTTTTCTATTCCTGACTAAAGGTAGAAACTAATATTCTGTTAAAAAGTACAAAATAACTTGATTTTCCAATATGTTTTCAATTTAAATTTAATGTTTAGAGATAAGAAAATGGGGAGGCTAACATTCTCCCCATCGCCCTAACTTTTTTTTTCCTTTCTCTAATTTTATTTTTTCATTTTTAACAAAGATAAAAATAAAATAGAAATTAAAATAGGGGGTAACTTCATTTATTTTATATAAAATTTGGATGGAAAATTTTTCACCCATTTTCAAACGGAAAATATTAGTTTTCAAATCTAGTATGAGGGGATAAAATGTAAGATTTTAATATAGAGTGAAAGGCAATCAACCCAAAAATTAGAAGGGTAAATTTGGAAGAAACCAAGAAATAATAAGAGACGAAGACATACAGGCGTGAGAGATTGTTGTAAGCTTGTGTGGCTTGTTGGAGGCGTGCCGATAGCTGTAAGACTTGTGCCGATAAGGCTTCTGTTTTACTCTGTTCTTTAGCAAGTTCACCCTATAAAAACAAACAGGATCAACAATATAGTTAAAAAAAATGAAATGAAGTTCCTAATGAGATATGATATGATTACAAAATAGTTCGATTCACGTCAATTGAATGTTTGTAAATTTTAATGAAGTTATTTATTTGGACTGAAGTGGGATGATTACGAAACTTCAGGGTGTTAAGCGTTCAAATTGTAACTATGGGGACCAAATTGAAATAATGGTCCAACTTCAGGGGTGCAAAGTATCAAAATCCCAAAAAACAAATGCAATGAAGTTCCTACTGTGATATGGTATGACTTGAAAAAACAAGAGTATAAATTTGAATAGTCAATAATTTACAAGGCAAAATGGGGAACTATCAATCTTGTATGTAGTCAATGACAAACCTTAAGAGAGATGATGTCAGCGGTAAATGCCTGGGGCCCACTCTCGTCTTCGCCTTCTTTGTTGGATTCCGACTGGTTTCTCTGAACATCAAGAATTGGTAGAGTAACCTGTTCTGTTCTTAACTTATCCAACACTCCACGGAGCTCCTCGTTTTGTTTTAGACAATCTCTCACCTGAATAACTCGCACGTTAGATAATTAGTTTTGAAGTAGAAATGAATAAATAAATAATATACAGGTTCTTGAAACATAATCAGAACATCTCTACATCCAGACAGCAATAAGCACTAACAACACGTTTGGTAGGTGGTAAAGCAGGGGCAGATCAAGAATTTATTTATTTATTTATTTTTTGTGTGTATTGGGGGGGGCTAATTTGTTTTAGGAATTTTATTAGATATTTTTATAATTTTTTTTATTTGGGGGAGGGGGTATGTAAATTTTTTAAGGGATTTTAATTTATTTTTTCTATAAATATAGGGGTAATAGTGAAAAATTTCAAAAGTTGAGGGTGGGCTTGAGTCCCCCCGAGCCCTTGATAGTCTGCCCCTGGGTAGGAAAGGAATCGAAATTTAAACGAGCAATTATTTCAAAATTTGATTCCATTTCATCAGAATGATATTCCATTACCACCATCCAAACATGTGCCCAAAGAGGAGTCAGTTACCTGATTTTCCCAGTGAACTACAATGCCTGTTGCCTCTTGATAAGCATAGGCGAGATTTGAATTTTCCTCGAAAAGTCTCTCTATCTCGGAAGATTGAGAATCAATCTGTAAATAAGATAAAATATTTTCAATGTAGGTTAAGTATATAAGACAGAAAAAATAAAGATGGTACCTCCATTAGAAGTTTTTGCCTGCTACTCTCCAGCCTCTCAACCGCCACTGCCATATCATGCAATTGCTTCTCTAGCCTCTCCTTGTCTTCCTGCAAGCATAACATGACAAATAATATATCACGATCTCAGGTTTTCGTTTTTTGTGTCGAAGGTTTCTCTTTTAACGCTATGTTTTTAATACCACTTCGAAGGATGGTTTATGTTAAAACACTGCAACAAATTCGGTATTATCCACCAGAATCACTTACCAGTGAGAATGCCTTGTGAATTGCATTTTCCGAGATTTCTGCATTGGACAAGATAGGGTGAACAAAAAAAAGGGAACATTAAGTATTGGTTTTTTAAATAGGTTGGCAATGCATACTCCTCCCAGTTTGTGCGAGTGTGTGTGTGTGTGTTTCCTTAAAACATAACATTAAATAATGTCATGCACGTTGAAAAAGACATGAGACTAAAGTCAGCAACCGAAATGTGACAAAATAATTTTGAAGTATAAGGGGAAAGACAAAGGAAAAGAGTGAAGAAAAATGTAACCGTGAATCAAGTAAGATTAATTGATTATAGGTGTCATTAAGCCCTGGTAAGGCATCACCTAAATATAACTTCTAAAGACTTCCACAGTGACACTAATGAAATCCTACAGTTGAATATTGGATATGTGACTGGTATTGAATTCAAAACATGAATGCACAATATGAGTGAGAATGGAATTCAATTATGCAAGAACTGAAGTCAATAATGGCGAATGCGCCACCATTCATAACATTAACGACTTAGATCATCAACTCTACCTCTTCAAATGGTAAACCAACCACTTAAGTAATCAGCTCTAATGAACAGTTCAAATTCATAATTTAAATTAAAAGCAGGTTGGTCCCAAAGGATAAAAGGGGGAGTGCGCGTGCACAAATATTGATATAGTTTATGATAGCTCTCAGAACCGCATAAATAGATTTTCCATGATAGCTTTTGAAATAAAATTAAGTGGCTTGCGAATATTCGAAAATTCAACAGGAGGGTCGAATTGGATACCAGAAGCCCTTTTGGACATTGAGGCAATTTTTTCCTCCAACTCCTGCTTCTCAGAAAGAAGTGCAGATGTCTGGACTTGCAGCTCCGCCAATTGCTGTCGCTCTTGCTGCCTCAAAAGTGACTCTTGCTGTAATTTAACTAACTATAAGAATCAAATAAGTAAACAAAATCAAAAACAAAATTGGATGTTACTAAAAGAATCTAACCTCTAGCTGAGATTTTACACTGGCTAGCTCCTTTTCCACAGCTTGCACCTCATCTGTTGAATATTGCATTGAGGTGATGGCACTGAATGAACCACTCATTGCTTGCTGCTGTAGAGAATTCAGCTCTGCTCTCAAAGCTGCTGCGTCCTCCTCCGCCTATGCAAGATAATTGATAAGCATATGCATGCAAATCGGCTTTAAAAATCTAATACAAATGGGCTTATTTACTCGGTATTGTTCTTCTTCTGCTTCCTTTAATCGTTTCTTCAGTGTGCGGAGTTGGGCTGCAAGATCCTCCTACACTAAAGGAAAATAATTCTTTTATTGAGAGGGAACCTGAAATGTGATTTTTTTATACAATAAAATAATATTATTATGGTGAGACAAGCACCCGGGCAACAACTGCAGCATCCTTTTCCATTGCAACGTCCTTCAATGCTTTTCTCAATGATGGCACAGTATTTTGTTCCTGTACTTTACAATGAAATTGGAGAAACAAAATCAGCCTACTCATATAAGAAAGTCCATCAATTATCAACTTTTTATCAAAAAATATTTGCAATTCAAGGAGACGGAGACTAGAATATGGATGCTAGCAAAGATATGAAAGAGGAAACATGAAAATCTCCAGTCACCTTATGTGTGGTGAAACATCATTATTATTGGGAAAAAATTTCATTTCGTTCTTTTCATGCAAAATAATACACAAATTACCTATAGCATATTTAAGAGGCACAATAACTTCTTGTTATCTTGTCCATCTGTCTAATAAAAAAAACATATAGTGAAACTGCCATCTTTTTTCCTCGTGCTGTGAGAATCAGCTAATTATTTTCAGCCAAAATGATTTTCCCGAGTGACTGATTGCATTAATTTTTCTTGGAAATAGAAAATAGTGATGATAATAGAAATGCATGGAGATGAATATAAAGGAACGCAGTATCATGGTCCAACCACCCCCACCAACCCCCAAAGGAAGTAATCAAATTATCACAACTCGAAAGGACCATGGAAACCAAAGGAGTGTGATGTAAAGCTTAAGAAAATGAAAACAATTGGCATAAATAGCTTCTTATGGAGTCATCTAATGGCCATAATGGTCCACTTTGGATTGAAAAAGAGCCAGGCCTCAGTTAAACAGGCTTTCTATTCTCATGTGCCAGGATGGGCTTACGGAGGAATGCACAAATCCTGCAACACTGGTCCCGTGCCACATCTTTCAATTTAAATGAGGCGTAATATCACAAACTACATATTCAAGTTGCTTCTTTCCATTATTTTGGCATACTCGTGCTATTTTACCAATTAGACCCCTGTTATGGCATCAAAGTATATAGAGTGTCAAATCCAAGCGCTAGACAACTGTCTGATTGATTTTCTCAGGTCATAATGATCTTTATTTCATGCATTTTCATGTAATGTTCTAATGCCTTGGACCTCCATGGCCATTTACAATTAAAATACTAAATCTGGATGCCAGCTCTATGAATTAACCCCACAACTTTGTTGCTTCATTTACTTCTAATCCAATGTATATAAGGAGAAAACCAAGGCTGTTTATTACCAGGTCATTTAGACGCTTCTGTAGCATGCCATTCTCCGCTTCTGTTGTCTGAATCTGTGCGTAATAATAATTACGATATTAAGGGGAAAAACAGTAATGAGCATGATTTCATGTCCCAACTGTGGAAATGACTTGATGGAAATAATACCTCTGACATCAGCTTCTTGTTCTCTCCCTCCAGTTCAGCATTCCTTTTTTGCATGTCTTGTAATTGCGATACTAAGCCACCGATATCATTCTGCAACATAGATCAACGAAAAATTACATAAAAAAAAATGTATTCACAATAGACCGACTGAAATATTCAATCCACGTATATATGCCAGCGATCTCCCCATTTTCATCAACTTTACCTAAATAAAGCATTTATAACAACCCATTTAACCGCACTATTAAAATATAGCTTTCATGTTTCTTCTGCGCAGTTCCTTCGGTGAAACAATTTCTTCAGCAAGGGGATGCTTTCAGCATTTCAGTTCCTTTTAGCTAGTGAAAAGTTTGCAAATCATATCCATAATGGTTTTGGTTCAATGTCCATTGAATATTGTGTGTATGTATGTATCGTGTTCACTTTTCTCTAACACAATTTCTAACAGTCAATTGCACAGAACAGATTGAGTGGACTGTGGACCGAATAGAAATGCAATTAACGAAAATATACTAGTGAAAACAGCAAGAACAGGACAAGTGAAGTACCTCAGATATTCGACTTCCACTCCCAGATTTCCTCATTTCGACAAAATCTGCAAAAAGAACCACCCAAAGATAATAATTTATTAATAAATCAGGACGGATCTTTTCAAAATGTCTTTTGATCAATGGCCGGGATTGATTTGGGACGAATTAATAGGTGGGATGAGGAGATAAAATTTTGGGGCGAAAAAATCCCACCTAAAAATTTCATACCCCCACTTTCAAAGAGGTTAGAATCAATTATATTTTGTACCCTTTAAATTTTCATATTTATTATTTTGTTACACTTTAAATTTTGAAAATCCATGTAGTGCCACTGCCAGAATTCCTAGTATATTGCAAAAATCAAAGCAGTAAATAGTGCAGAAGCCAATTAAAAAACGTCCAACACGAAATTCACCATTAGGGCTTGAGGTTTTGGTCAAATCTGGTCCCGATGATGTTTTGCTGAGTCTCTCTGCCGCTCTCTTTTGGCGAATTTCTTCCAACTGATATAAATACATATACATATGTAATCATTTGAAAACGAAAACATGTTTTACAAAATCTCCATAAGAATCAACTGAGGAGAACAGAAGAGAACGCCATAAAAGATGTCTGATCGTCTGAAAACAACCAAACAAGGACAAGATCTATACCGTTCTTCGGCCTAGAGATGCGTGATGAGCTTCCATGGCAGCGCTGGTTTGATCTCTGTGAAAACAGAACGCGCCTGAAGTTGACGCCCTCGCCGATCGTCCACCTCCCACAGACGGCAAACAACAGGGAACACCACCAACTCAACCGGAGCTGTTACGTATATGACTGAGTTTTTTACACTTTGTACCCCTAATATTTTATTGTCTTTCAATTTGATCCTTATACGTACTAAATTTTTTAGGTAAAATAATATATCATATATGTACTTTTTTTATAAATAAATTAATATTTAATACTAATACGAATAATAGATAATGTTTTAACGAGGTTAGAAAATGATTCTTTCAGGCATTTTGGTTAAATAATGATTCTTTCAAATGATCCCCTCAATTTTATCTCTTTTTTGTTTTAGTTAATTTAATTTTTTATCTAATTAATGTATAAATATATGATTATTTTTTCTCACCCACATTTCAAATTATTTTAAAAAATAAAAAAATATTTTCACCTAAAAAGAGAGTAGACAGAATATAAATTAATTAAAATTTGTTGACTTGCAAAAATTAGTAAACTAAATCTTAATTTATAATTATTTATTTGTTATTTTATAGTATATTATTAAAAGTTAATTTATAGAAATATTATTTTACTTTACGATGATTTATATAATTTTTAATCGTACATTTATATTTGGTATTTATAAGTGTTAGTACTAATTAAAATCTATGTGTTCGCTTCCGGATATTACTACCAAAAAAAAACCAAACGATATCTATGTATTTTATGTTTCAATATTAAAAAATTATTATAATATTTTTTAAGCTCGCTCATTGTTAGTTTAAAATTAGTTCTAACTAGTGCATGGACTTAATCCAAAATTCCTAATTTATTTTAATTAGGAAATATCTTTCATATGGTAATTACATAATTTTTTTATTCTATAAAGTACGTTTCCCATTGGATTTATCTGTTATTTGAAGGTCACAAATTTTTAGTATTTTTGCCTTGGACATGCAAATACTTACGTTGCATTTGGTACGTTAGAATGGAATAAAAAAGAAATAGAATGACAATAGGATTGAAATTAGTATGGTAATAGAATGGAATGGTCATTACCATCCTATGTTTGGTAACGAAAGGGATTACATGTGGTATTGGAATAATATCAAAGAGTAAAATAGTAATTTAATTGAATTTTTAAACAGTATAATAGTTAATTAAATTAAATTTTATTTGAATTTAAATATTTATTTAGTATTTGGTCTCATTTTTTGGCCAATTATTGATTAAAACCTAATCCTATATAATTGGGATTAACCAATACCAAGTTTATCTTGGTATTGGTTAATCCCATGCTTTGTGGGATTAGAGATTTCTTAGTAATGGGAATGTGATTAAATCCTATGTACCAAACATAGAAATGAAATGACCATGGATTAAATCCTATGTACCAAACATAGGAATGGAATGACCATTTCCATGGTCATTCTAATTCCATCTTAAATCCCACGTACCAAACGCTACCTTAGGAGCGACCGTGTCAATGCTATTTATGATTTGTGTAATACAATGACATGGAACTTGGTTACTTGTACGTCGATAACAAAATCTTACAATTACTTGTATGATACTTTTTGTTTATTGGATTTTTTTTTTGCCGTAAAACCAATTTTGTAACTCAATATTAACCTAATTCATTTGGTACAATAATTTGTTGAGACTTCTAATAATTCTGTTAAAAGTTTAAAGTCGTTGTATGGCATGAAAATTATACAAGAAAAAAATGAGAGTAGTAAATTTTAGGTTTTATTATTTTTAATTTATCTAGTTTCATATTTTGTTTATAAAGTAAATTATTTTGATGTATTTATCAAATTATTTTTAGTTTTTACTAACATTTTAATTGATTTTAATTGTGATATAAAATTTAAATTTAATGCTTAATTGATTACAATTGAAAGATTTAAAAACCGTTCAAAGGAATTAACATTTTTTTCCCTCTATTTTTTTTCCTTCGTAATTAATGTTATATATACGGATCTAGCAATTTTGGAGATTTGAGTGTTGATCTGCAAAACAAACATGAGTGAAAAGAAGAAAAAATGAGCAAGAAAAAGAAATGAGGATTTTGCACCGGATCTGTAGATATCCAGCATCAGATTTATAGTTTTGGCGCATCCGTTGTTGGATTTACAGATCTAGTGTTGGATCTACAAATCCAACGTGAGAGTGACAAAGAAAGCATATTCGGCATGAGATAGAAGAAGAAGATGAAATTGGAGTCAGAGAGGATAAGAAGAAGGGAAAAGAAAATTAATCAAGAAGAAGAAAATGAGTTGACGACAACGCAATTTTGTTTATTTCATTCAAAAATTAGATGCAAAAGTTTAATTTTATCTATTTTTAAGCATATTTCATTAATTTAAATAGGAAAAAAAAATAATTTCTCACTTTGTTCAAAAATAAAAATAGATAAAATATAAAATTTTAAAGTAGATGAGGGAAAGTGATAATTAGATAAAGTAAAAGATGGTAAAAAAAAATTTAGGGCAATTTATTATTTGGTCCCCCTAAGATAGTGAATTTATATAATAAACCTACAATTCTAATAATAAAGTTTTTAGTCCATATCGAATCTTTAGAAAAAGATCTCTAATATTATTCTTAACTGTTCACTCATCTTTACAGATTTTGTCATTTTGTCCTACGCAATAAGATAAAAGTAATGAAACTTTCTATAGTTACAACAATAACATCACAATTGCAAAATCCATTCTCACAAGCATAAAACAATTCGAAAATTAAAAAAAAAAATCAAAATAACCTGCAAAAAAAGAACTACATGATGATGTAACCAAATGTTTTTTTTTTGTTCACTTTAAATGATATGTAAATGTTAACGTAAATCTTAATTGGTGGACGCGAATAACGTTAACATTAACGTAAATATTCAAACAATACGTCTTACTTATATTACAAACTACAATTTGAATCTCATATATATATCGTGCTTTAGCATTGACATATATTGCTTTTGGGGAGTTTTGTATTTTAATGTTAACTCAATTTCATTTTTTTAGAATCTCCATGTGTTTGGGTTAACATTAACTCACCGTATGTGATATTTTGTCTTTTGGGTTGGGTGTGCGTTAACGATAATGCAAATTTTTTGGTCTCTTTGTGTTAACATTAGTGCATTTCATGTTGTTTTTTTTGTGTGTGTGAACGTTAATGCATCTTCCCTATCTGCTTGTGTGTGTTAGCGTTAATGTATCTTTATTTTTTAGGATTCTTTGTGTCAACGTTAACATGATCGTACCATATCCCTTGTTTGTGTATTTGGATTGAGTATGCATTAACATTAACATATCTTCACCAACGGGTTGTGTGTTTTAGCATTAACATATTTTGTTTTTTGGGGATTCTATGCGTTAATGTTAACGCAACTTAGACATTTACAAACTTATAAAATATACACATTAATGTTAATGTATTATGTGGGCTTAGCCCATTAGGATAAAACTCTAGTCCCCATTTCTCCTATCAATATGTGTATATATCGTTGTATTCTCGTATCTCTTTTGCATAATATTAATATATATTCATGTTTCTCACTTCTCAATCATCTGAACATGGTATCAGAGCCAAAGTTATGGGTCTCTCATTCCCTCGTAATTAAATCATCCGTGCAAGTCAAGGGTTGTATAATTCTCATAATTCCGTCGTAGTTAAATCATCCGTATAAATCGGGTGTTGCACTTAAGGGCGGGCGTTAGATTCATGTCCCACATCGCTTATTTGATAGTTCCCAAAAAAAGACATGTTGCGAGATATGAAAGGTTTTAGAAATGGGATCCCAACACCACTACCCTTTATGTTCGATGCCATATCCAAGAAAACAACACAGACGAGCCCTTAGTTGTAGTTAGTTGTATTCATGTGGTTTGAGAAGAACAAAACAAGTTCAACCAAAGACTCTAAGTTTAGAGTGATCGGGAGATTTACCAAAAAGATACTCAAATGGAGACTGATTTTGGATTGTAGCGGAAGGGACACGGTTTATTATGTAGATGGCTGTGAAGGCAACATCACCCCCAAAAATGCTTAGGACATGATAAAGAAATAAGAAGAGCACGAACTGTGTCAAGAATATGTTTATGTTTGCATTCGGCTCGTCTATTTTGTTGGGATATACTAGGACACGAGCAATAGAGGAGCGTGCCATTTTTATGAAATAGATTAAAAAAAGCACAATCCTTATATTCCATTATATTATCTAAGTGGAAAACTTTGATATTTTTAGAAAATTGGTTTTGAACCATAGAATAAAACTCAGAATATATTTGGAATAGTTCAGATCAATGTTTCATAAGAAACAACCATGTATATCGAGAGTAGTCGTTCACAAAGATAACAAAGTAACGACAACTACCCATTGAGACATGAGGAGAAGGCCCCCAAATATGAGAACGAATTAGATCAAAAAGTGCAAGGAAAACAAACTGACTTTTTTTGAAAAGTAGGACTGGTTCTTTTGCAAGTTGGTAATGGATACATTTGAAGGGCTCATGCCGAATTGAACCTAATCGACCACTAGAGATAAGCGATTTAAGTCGGCTAGATGAAGTGTGGCTTAAACGAACATGTCAAATTTGGGATAGTGAGAGAAACACTTGTGGTTGTGGAGATAAGGATGAGGAAGAAGATATTGGCGACAGTGGTGAAGTTGCACAGGTTGATGAAGGGACATATGGTTGTGGTGGTGGTGGAGTTGAAGATGGAATGTGCAAACTGGTAAGTCCAAATAGGCGTCCAACCTTATGACCAGTCCCAAGAGTTTCTCCTATCCGAGGATCCTGCACACGACAACCACTATTAGAAAATATGACTTCAAATCTCAATTCATAAAATTGCCCAACAAACAAAAGATTTAAGGTGAGTTTTGGAATCAAATACGTGTCAGGAATAGAAGAGATGGAAAGTATGGGTAATAGGCATTTGAGAACCATCAGTGGTATGAATACTAGGGATATTCATTGTGAAAAGTTTGGTTGAAAAAATATTGGAAACATCAAATGTTTTCTTCCGTATAACCATTTGACATGTCAACCCTCACCAACTTCAGATTCTTTATTGATTCATCTATTGAGTTATTTCTAGAGGATACAGTTCCAGGTACTGTTAAGTCCACTCCGGCACTACCAGTTGAGTCTAGTCCTGCACCTTATGCCGAGTCAACTCCAAAACCACCAACTGATCTCACCCATCCGATTCCAGCGACTATGCCTGAGACTTTTCCTGTGGGCGATGATCCTGTATCACTTTTCTTTGAGACCCATGCCCCAGATCATCCAGCCACTCTACCAGGGTAACTTATCCTCCACATTATATGTCACAACCCGTCCCGGACACCCGTCATCCCGAGACTGGCATGACTACAACAGGACATCTCCAAATTATCATAAATAAACTAATGAAATAAACTATACACACACTTAATAATACAAACATCTATTATGGGGGACACGCCCGTCCTGAAATTTTATGAAACTGAAAGTATTTATCCATGAACCTTTTATAGGTTCGCCTTTGACAGCTTCTATCGATCGACTCTATCACATAGCTCTACCTAGTGCCAGTAGGGGATCGACTCCTAGCTATTGTACCTGCGAGTGTACTGCCTTCTTAGTAAAATATTTTTAAAATAATGACACATTCTAAATATCACCATAATTAAATATGAATCAAGCATAAGTATATAAGCAGTGATATAGATAAGTTCCATCTAGTATAAAAGCATACGGATCACCATAATAAATAATAAATCATCCAATATAAGTAAAATATCACATCTCAAACACACACCTCAAACACACATCTCAAACACACCACTCCACCACAACACACACACTGGCTAGCCATAGTGATCGTTTTAACCTCACGATCGGGAGTTGTAATGGTACCGTAACATCCGTAGGAATGCCTTCCTACGAAATATCCATACCCCTTTTTGGGGAGAAATATAATCCACACCCCTTACGGGGAGAAACCATACCCCTTTCGGGGAGAACAACCACGGCATCGTCAAAATCAAATATAGCATCATCGAATCATAACTCCATAAATATCATTTACTCAATATTGTCAAATCACCACGTCTATCTCTTTTTCTCAAAACCAACTTTTAAATCCAAAAATCATATTTCGCATTTCCTTTTAAAGAAAACGTCCGATTCTATCAAAACCACTTTTTCACCCTTTATTTTTTTAGAAAACCCGACATTTTAGAAAAATAAATATTTTTTATTTTATTTTAAAAACACCGTCTAATTTCACCAAATCTAACAAAAATTCATTCTCCACTTTTTTTCGAAAACTATCGAAATCTTCCGAAAATCCAGTTTATCAACTCACTCAAATCCTGCTTGATCCGTATCATTTATAAATTCATACAGTTTAAATAATCATATATTTCATCACATATATTCATAGAAAAATAGTTTGGTAAGAAGACAGTACACTCACCTCGATATCTGTTTTGCAAAACTGACACTGATCATACTTTATCTGGACGTCGGTGCCTGCGAACCTAATAGTGACAGAGCCTAAATTAATATCTTATCTAAAACATCCTAATCATACAATACAGACCCTATATTCCGAATTGTTATTATTTTATGTACCACGTACTTAAAATTAATTAACCGTTACGAAATCATTACGATTTTAGGATTTGTAACGCTAAATAAAATTTAATTTAACGAAAATTAGTAACCAATTGAAATTTCACCTGTTTCCGAATCGTTCGGCGACCCCGAGATGGGTTTTGGATTTTCCTGGGGTAGTTTCTGCAAATTTCCCCCCCCCCCTTTTTTTTTTCTTTATCTTTCTTCTTTGTTTGCGTTTACTATTCCTGTTTCGGTTCAAAATACCGCCAGCTACTCTCTCTCTCTCTCTCTCTCTCTCTACCATTTCCGTCCACCTGAGACCTCCCACGCCCCGTCGCTCTTACCGCCGGCCCTACTCCATCCTCTACCATGGTTCACCAACCACCACCGGCCACTTCCCCCACCGATCTCACCTACCCACCTACCGTATACACTCCAACAGTAACGACCCACACACACACCATTGACCAAACTCATGCTGCCACTGCCTCCGTCATTCACCCCAGTTGATCAAACAGTAAACAGAACACACACACACCATCGCCACCACTGCTGTCGGAGGAATACCCACACACCCGACGATCGTCGATCACCTACACACATACACATCGGACAACCACCCGCTCATACATGCACACAGAAGGAACACACACATACTCGGTCGTACACACACCGGCGACTGAACGCAGGCGATTACACGACGGCACCGACGCTCCGCTCCTCCGTTTCTCTCTCTAGATTTCTGGAGTGTTCTCCCTCGTAGCGATTGAAACGGTAGGCACATATATATATATGCATGAAAATGGTGGTGTGAGATAGATCGGTTGCTCGCCACGTCGATCCCCACTCTTCCCGATCTCCCTATCGGCCGGCCGGATTCACACTCACTTATATATATATATATATTTTAACTCAATTTTTCCCGAAATTTTCTAAATGCTCTCAATTGAAATTTAAAATGATGTACATGTTAAATCGGGGTTTTACATTATATACCTTTCTGATTTTTATTGTTTTTGTACTATACTCCATCTGCATGAACTTCAATCCTATAAGGAAGCTAGTACTAACCCTCTTTAGCAGAAAACAATGGACGAAGAACTTCAGGCCCTTACCAAAACTCATACCTGTGATATTGTTGATCTGTCCCCTTAAAAACTTCTATTGAGTGCAAATGAGTGTTCAAGATTAAAGCGCTTTCTGATGGCTCTGTTAAACGATATAAAGTCAAACTTGTTGTCAAAGGATTTGCTCAGGACTATGACATTGACTATGAAGAGACATTTGCTCTTGTGGCGAGGCTAACATCTGTCCGTACACTTCTTATCATCGCCACTATTCGAAAAGGGACTCTATTTCAAATGGATGTCAAAAATGTATTTCTCAATGGTGATCTTCTTGAGAAAGTCTATATGCATACTCATCCCGGCTTGGCTACCCTTTGAAATAAAGTTTGTCATCTTCGTCGTGCCCTATATGGTTTGAAACAAATTTCACATGCCTGGTTTGCCAAATTCAGCACTACTATTCATCAGTATGGGTTCACACCTAGTGCTCAAGATTCAGATCTGTATGTGAATGATATGGTTATTGCTAAAGATGATTTACGTGGTATTTGTGAATTCAAAAAGTTTCTCAATGGGCAATTCGAGATGAAAGATCTTGACGTGCTCACCCATTTTCTTGGCCACAAAGTCTCATCTGGTTCCGATGGATATTTTATCTCTCAGACTAAATATGCCTCGGATCTACTTTCCAAGGCTGGGATTACTAACTCAACAATTGTCATTACTCATCTCGAGCTGAACATCAGACTTACCCCATTTGATAATTCACCTATTCGGGATGCCACTCTATATCGCTAACTGGTTGAAAGTCTTGTATATCTTATTGTCACTCGCCCTGACATTGCATATGTCGTACATCAGGTCAGTCTGTTCTTGTTCGCTCGTCGGACCACCCATTACTCGGTTGTTTTTCGCATTCTTCGGTATGTCAATGGTACTTTATTTCATAGGCTTCATTTCTCAACTCAGTCTGCTCCCGTCTTATACACTTATTCTAATGCTGATTGAGCCGGAGACCCCACCGACAGACATTCAACCACTGGTTACTGTTTTTTTTTTAACAATTCTCTTATTTCCTAGCGTAGTAAGAAACAAACTGTGGTTGCTCACTCCAATACTGAAGCTGAATATCATTTCATAGCTGATACAACTCAAGAACTTATCTGGTTTTGATGGCTTATTGCTGACATGGGCATCTCTTCTCCTGTTGCTACTACCCTACACTGTGACAACACAAGTGCGTATTCCACGAGCGTACAAAACACATCGAGACTGATTGATACTTCATCTGTCATCATATTCTTCAGAATACGGTTCTTCTACAATCCGTCAGTTCAGCCGATCAGACAACATATATTTTCACTAAGGCTCATTCACCCAGACGTTTTTACTCTCTGGTTTCCAAACTCAAGTTCACCTCTCACTTATTGCCTTGAGTTTGAGGGGGAATGTTAATGTATTATATGAGTTTGGCCCACGTGACTCATTAGGGTAAAACTCTAGCCCCCCACTTCTCCTACAAATATATGTATATATTGTTGTATTCTCGTATCTCTTTCGCATAATATCAATACATATTCATGTTTCCCACTTCTTAATCATCTTAATATAGTATCATAGTCAATGTTATGGGTCTCTCATTCCCTCGTAGTCAAATCATCCATTCAAACCGTGGGTTACATAATTCTCGCAATTTTCTTGTAGTCAAATCATTCGTGCAAATCAGGGGTTGTACTTAAGGGTGTGTGTTAGATTTCTGTCCCACATCGCTTATTTAAAAGTTACCAAACCACTATATAAATCAAAGTAGTTACTCCATTTAACACTATATGGTTTTAAGTTGGAACCTCTTAACAATTAACATTCACACAAAATGTATATACATTAACATTCTCGCAAAATCATGTCTTAACACATACATAAATATCTTTTTTCAAAATCAAATTTAGACATTCTAACAAAATTTAATCACCTTAATCACGCAGACATTCACGTTAACATAAAAAATATACAAACTAACATTCATGCAAAAATCATTTCACAAAAAAAATCTAAAAAAATCATTTCGCAAAAAAAAAAAAAAATCTACAAAAAAAAATCGAACGAGCTCGATGTTCGAAATTTCTCATCACCCATCTATCCAATCTTGATTCTCTCTCTATGCATTTAATATTTCTTGCCGATTTCATCTGGGTTCTTCGGATTCAGATTTAAATTGAAAGTGACCACCACCCAAAAAACTACTAAAATCATTAAAAAATTCAGATTTGGGAATTCACTCAATATATGAGAACGATCAAAACACATCTTGAATAAATAAAATTTCACAAAAATCAACAAACAAAATTCACATGAATACTCATTGATTCATGGCGACAATCTAACATTCACGTAAAAAAAAAAAAAAATCAAATTCACAAATATAAATGAATAAACAAAACTCAAAGTCACAGATTTAAATGAACACAATACAAATGGCAAGCTCATATATGGGAATTCAGATATGAATTTCTAGATCTGATATATATATAGATAGATAGGGAGATAGAGAGAAGAGTTTATTTACGACATTGAGATATTCAGTGGCTGTATCCAAGGAGTCTCTTCAAATCTAGTCATGGTTTTATTCGGAAGCCTAACATGAAGTCCGACTACGAACCTTGTAATTTACCTCAGCCGTCGATCGACTCTTTGGATGTTACTTCGCCGCACCGTTAGCGAGGGGCTGAGATTTCTTCGGCGCGATGGGGATTCGACGACGGATCGGAAGGATGCAGGAGGAAATTTTCTGATGAAGAGAAAAAAGATCGTTGAGGAATTGTTCATGTCTTCATCGCCGCTTGAAGAGAGAGCCACCAGAGAGAGCATTGGAACCCTAGGAGAGAGAGAAAAGAGAGAGAGAGTCGTCGCTTGAAGAGATCTTATTAGGGTATTTTAACATTTTCATCATTTTTTTCTTATATATATATATACACACACACGCAAGGGTATAATTGTCTTTTCATTCAAATAGTCAATGGTCAAAGGATCAAAAACTTACTTGGTTGTATTGATAGATTCAAAAACTAACACAACTCTTCATTGGGAATTTTTTTTCTACTTGAACCCTTATTTCAGGATTATTAAATAAATATCTCAATAATTTATCCATATATTTTATATATATTTTTGGAATGTATGTGGAAAAGAAGTGGCAAAGGAGCTGAGTCAGCTGACAGACTGTATCCACCTGATTCTCCTCGAACACTACTTTCCTCCTCACTCTCTCCTCTCTCTCTCTCTCTCTCTCTCTCTCCAAATCCATCCGTGCCCGCGGGAGATCAATTTAGTTTTCGCCTCCTATCATGGCTTCCATTGTAGAATCCGCCTGGACGGTAATGGATTTCTCTACCTTCGCCATTTCTTTAAGTCCTAGATTTCTGCATTTTCCAATTCTGGATTTGTTCTATGGTGTAAAAAGCCCAAGGTTGTGCGATGTTTCCATGTATTCGTTAAATCATCTGCGAAGATATACAATGCTCGACTCAATTGCTTTGTTTTTGTCGCCTGCATTTATCTGCTGTGCTTTGTGATTTCTATCTTTATGTTGCTATCAAATTTTCCCTCGTAAAGTCATTGTCACGTGTCTTAATCCCACGTGTCGAATTTGTGAGGCTTCCTAGACTAGTTTATATACGAAAGGAGTTACTCCGCTTAATATTATATTTAGGTTGGAACCTCTTAACGTGGTATTTGAGCTAAGTTCTTGATTGTTTGAATTCTTTGTCTCTCTCTCGTCTTTGTTTGACCACATCACGTGCAAGTCGGGGTTGCACGTGAAGGTGAGTGTTAAATCCCACATCGAATTTGTGAGGTTTCCTAAAGTAGTCTATGTATAAAAGGAGTTACTTCACCAAACAATGTCAATTCTTTCAAAATTGAGAGAAATGAAAAATGAAAAAGAGGAGCGCAATCATTGAGCCCAATTTTAATGGGTTCTGGCCTTTATAAGGTTTGGAAATCTGAAACAATGACATATGTATATAATTATAATTTTCAACCGTATGAAGTCATCATCACACCCCTTCTAGACACTTTTTAATTGAATTTTGTCATAGAGAAAATACTGAGTTTTCTTCTATTTCTCTCAATTTTAAGGCATTGACAATTCAAATTTGGGTCATAGACTACTTCAGGAGTTTGAATGAAAAAAATGACCATATTGCATCAGATTGGATTGTTGGGGGACTTATGGACTTGAGTTGTGAGGGCCATTATAGGCTACAGTATAGTTTGTTGTTTTCTGAAGAAATTATTTGGAGGATTTTTGGGTGCGGTTTTATGCAAAAACATAACCAAACTTATGAGTTAGGTATATACTATGTTGAAATGATTTGATTTTTAGACGAGATGATTATTTGACAACGTCATGGTTATTTATATAGTCTCCTTTCTCTATTATAGTGATCTTCATAGCATTTTACGGAACCATATCTTGAAATCATTCTTTGTGGTTGATGCAGTATCTGATCACTCATTTTAGTGATTTCCAAATGGCGTGCCTTGGAAGTTTCTTTCTTCATGAAAGTGTCTTTTTCTTATCCGGACTTCCTTTTATTTATTTGGAAAGAGCAGGATGGCTGGGAAAGTACAAAATTCAGGTTCATTGTTCACTCACTACTTTTCCTAGATTTTCACAACCCTTCTTGCATCAGATTACAATGTAGAAATTGTTCATAATTCCTGTTCCAGTTTTCATATTTTTTAGATTTTGGAAGTTAAATTTCCTTTTTGACATCACTCTTCAGTTTGATGTTCATTGCTATTATTTGGAGATGGCTTCCTTTGTAATTACCATGCACTGGTATGAAGCTCATGATTAATTCATCGCATTTTTCAAAAGTTTTAAATGGATATTCTTTTTCTGTTTTGTTTGTGGAAACCGATCAATTGCTAGTTAATGATAGTTCTTCTTCATGATGCCATAAATTTCTAACCAATTTTTGAATTTGAACTCACTGCATCGCCAGTTTATAGGATTAATATTGAGATGTCTGAACGTCTTGTCCTCATATTTGATCAGATTTTACTTATTTTATCTCATCTCTACGGATTGGTATTTATATGTACTTTATTTCGGGTTTGGTGCAGACAAAAAATAACACCCCCGCAGCTCAGGAGAAATGTATCACTCGCCTATTGCTGTATCATTTTGGTGTCAACCTGCCAGTTATGATCCTTTCCTATCCTGTCTTTAAATACATGGGAATGCGAAGTACTCTCCCGCTGCCGTCCTGGTATTTTCAGGTTCTTTATATGCTAAATCTTAATGTTAAAGGCATGGTGTTTGTGATTCAAGCAATGCTTCTGAAATAGAATCTTTGCAATTTAAGTTTATCACATACTTATAGCTTACTTTACATAGATATGTTGTATATATGCTTATTTTATCTTCCCCTTGATGTTTATAAATCAAGCAATGCTTCTGAAATGGAATCTTTGCCATTAAGTTCATCAAATATTTTATAGCTTTCTCTACATGAGCAGGGATTTGTTGTATATATGCTTAAAGGGTAGCCAGGTGTTACAAAGTTCCCGCTATGCGTGGGGTCCAGGGAAGGGTCGGACCACTTGGGTCTATTATACGCAGCCTTACCTTGCTTTGCAAGAGGCTATTTCCACAACTCAACCCATGACCTTCATGCCACACGGTGACAACTTCTACCATTGTGTTAGCCGCTAAGGCTCCCCTTCATGTTGTATACATGCTTATTTATCTTTTTTTCCTTTTCTTTTTCTTTTACAAGCTTACATCTTTATCTTTTGTCAAGTGATGGATGATCTTTTGGTCGTGCAGGAAAGTCATCTCAACACAAATTTTATTCTACTTCATCCTGGAAGACTTTGTTTTCTACTGGGGACACAGGATTTTACATACAAAATGGTTGTATAAGCATGTCCACAGTATCCATCATGAGTAAGTTCAGGGGATAACTGTTTTATAGATTTACCTATTTTGATGAGTAGAATAATGGTGATTATGTTACATTGCACATATTGGGTACTTTTTAGGGTTTTTTAACCCCACATCCACAAGAGAGTAGTTTCCCCCAAATAATTCCCTCCAAAACATAGTGTTTTTACCTTTTTAAGTTCCTTTGTTTTCTCGTGACCAATTTTGCCCTTTCCATGCATGATTAGTTTCCATAAATTTTGGGATCATAGACATTCCATAATTTTTTCTAGTGATGATTAATATTTGCCAAAACCATCAAAGTTTTTCCGATTCATTAAAAATTAAAATAAGTTGAACAAAAAATTGAAATAATATAAATTTAGGTTTATTATTAAAAGCAATTCAAAGTAATAACCTAATGTTGCGTTTTATTCTGAAGTGTATTCTCTTGAATTTAAAAACAAGCGTTGTTGTTATCACGTGTGAAAATTTATTATGTTAAGTTCATCAAAATTTGTTTGTTGAATTTAGCACAAAAAATTAGTGTTTAGTTTAGTGAAGTATGTTTGTTGAGTTTAACAATCAATATTTGCGTTCAACATCATGCAGATGGAATACATAAATGGAAAAAGTTAATTTATGATGAAAAAAAGTGAGTTAAAATTACACTTAATAGCTTCTATTCTTTTCATATATTGTTGATACAAATTTGTCAACAAAATAGATTGAATTCAAAAGGAGACGACTATGTAAGAGATTTTTCAATTGCAGGTTTAAAAACATTATTATTTAAAAACTGTGATAAGTAAAAATGGGATAAAATAACGGTTTTTTGTACCCTTTATGATGATCACTCAATCTTGATATGAACGTTCATAAACAAATTTCACCATCATCGATAAATAAATATCCTTATTACTTTCCTATTGCTAATTCATACAACAATAACAACAACTAGGTCTTTGTTCCACTTAAGTAGAACTGGCTACATGAATCAGTTTACGCCATAATGAAACAATTTAGGTATTTCAATATTTATCTTTCAAGTTAAATTTACAAGAAAACCAGCAAAAATAAACTCTTAATGCTCCAATTGATAGGAAAATGGAAAAATGGAAGGAAACATGGATGGAAATTGGTTTTCTTTCCATGTTTGGTATGAGAAAGGCAAAGTGCGAGTGATTTTTTTGTTTTCATTATTTACTAATTGTGGATGAAAAAAAAAATAACATAATGATTGTTTTAAGCAATTCACTATTATACCCAAATATCTAACACTAAATGTGATGCTAATATTGTAAACTCAACACTTTCCACTCTCTTTTCCTCCTAGTTTTGGAAGGATGAGGTCTCGTTTGACTTTTCCTTCCCATTTTTCCTGCCTTCCTATATTTCCTTCATACCAAACAAATGGAAATCAATATCCTTTCTCATTTTCGATCCACCCCTTTCCCTCCTCTCAATTAAATCCTACCAAACCTAACATTGTCTCTGTGTGTGTGTATATATATTAACAAATCGATGCTTGAGAACCCTCTATAATAATAATGCAAACATTGTGACTTCTCTAAATAAAATGCATAAAAAAATCACTGAAACACATTTTATCTTTGTACTTTTATGGTCCATTATTTTGGAACCATCTTTAATGAAAAAAATGATATTTTACTAATTGACAATACATCTAATGTCAAATTGTCAATATATGGAAAGGCCTAAACACATTTTTCAATTGCGCATAGTTCAACTACAAAGCATGGACGCCAATATGACACGAAGCAATACAAACACAATTTCAAAAAAAGAAACTCCAACACGATACGGTATGGACACGAGAATAAATGCATATTATTGTACTTAACAAAAGAAAATACATATTATGTTTTGTATAAATTAACTTTATTTACCACTTGCACACTCTACAATTGTAGTTTCTCTTTTATTTTACCATCATGAAATATAGGGGAAATTAGTAGATTGTCCTTGTAACAAGTCACATACCATTTTTTCTATCCTCAATTTTGTTTCTTTTTATATTTTAGTCCTTTGAATAAGTTTATAGTCCTTCTTTTAACATCAATTTGAAAATTCCGGGTTATTGTTGACTAGATGTGGAATTTACATTTGATATTATAGATGTTAACTAAAATATTGTGAAGGACTAAAGAATAAGTTAAGAGTAATTTGGCAATGGCAAAAACATTAAGTTGGTTTATAAAAAAAATGAATAAAGGAAGAACCCCTATCATTAAATTAAAAATACCGTATTAAATTCATTAAAAAAAATATTCATTATGTTGCTCGGAAAAACAATTATTCATGCATCACCCGTTCAATCATCACCAATTCAATTAAAGAAACGCAAATCACAAGAGTTGTAATTATTGTGTCGGAACAAAAAAAGTTCGTAAAAAATGACACTTTCCAAAACATGTCGGCCAAGCACCGGTCGCATGTCAACCCCATGTCTTCAACAACAACAAAAAAAATAAAAAATAAAAGGAAATCGACACTTTCCGACATGTCTCAAACATAGGCACGCTTCCTTTGAAGAAGTGTCCGTGCTTTAGAGTTATGCAATATGCATGGCTTCTCCTTCCTTATTATTTATAGTTTCTGTTTCCTATTTTCATTCTTATCCCCCCTCCATAGCTTCCTATAAGGTTGATGGAGGGAGATAACTAAGAGAAACATTTAATTTAGTTTCCTTAATTGTTCATGAGCTTCTATAGTTAGTTAGTTACTTATTAGGTAGGTAAAATAAGGAGTTAATGCGAATGGGTATATATATATATATATATATTTTAATTGATGATAGTGTTTAATTTATCTTGGAGCTAGAAACATTAGATATGCAACATTCACGATGGTGTGAGATATCCTTTTTGTTTTCTCCAGCGTATAAATTCACTTTTTTTTTTTCCCATATAGGTACGCAACACCATTTGGATTGACTTCAGAATACGCTCATCCTGCTGAAATACTGTTCCTTGGATTTGCTACAATCATCGGTCCTGCTATCACGGGCCCCCATCTCATAACGCTCTGGTTGTGGATGGTACTCAGGGTCCTGGAAACGGTTGAGGCACATTGTGGTTACCATTTCCCGTGGAGCCTCTCAAATTTCTTGCCTTTATATGGAGGGTTAGTACAAATTTATTGCTATTGGTCATCTGTGATATCTAAGCATTTTCTTTGTACATGTACATGATATTGTGGCCTGAAATTTTATTTCGAATTTCAGTTCTGATTTCCATGACTATCATCACCGGCTGTTGTATACAAAATCCGGCAACTACTCGTCGACCTTTGTTTACATGGACTGGTAAGTTTTTTTTTCCCTATTATTGAATCCTGTGTCGATTGTGTTACGTAATCCTGAGCTATATTAAGTCTAGGGGTAATCCTCCCCTTTCAAGACGTCTTTTGAGAGTTATTCAGGCCCATTGGGTTACTACATGGTATCAAAGTCAGGACTCTTATCTGATGGTGGGTGTGTTGAATCCCACATCGATGTTGGTCCCCCTGTTAATCGTTCAAAGTGGTTTGTCAAAAAAAAAGAAAGTGCACCCTGAGCATGAGGGGGTGTGTTGAATCCCACATCGATGTAGGGCCCTTCCCTCGATATCTGTTTGCAGTGGTTTGTCAAAAGTCCACCTACGCGTGAGGGGGCGTGTTGAATCCAATTTCGCTTGTGTCACCTGATCTTGAGAGATATATAAAGTCTAGGGCAATCCTCATCTTATAAGATGCCTTAAAAGAGCGAGTTAGACCCATTGGGTTTCTACATCCATGATGACGTTTGAATCCCACATCGTTTATGTTACCTGATTCTAAGCTAGATATAAAGCCTAGGGCAATCCTCTACTTTCAAGGCATCTTTTGAGAGTGAGTTAAGCCGACTTAAAAAATAAATCTGCTGCTTTTTGTATGGTTTACAGAATTTGTTAGACTGATCTGCCTTATGCTTTCTCTGCAAACTTTCCGAGTTATTTAAATTTTTTTATATTTTTTGCTAGTTTACCCTTTGTTGTTGAAGCTGCATCTACTAGGAAGACAATGAACTGATACGGTCTTAATTTCCTAAGCAAGTTTGAATTTTTGTCAGTGCAATTATGCAACTTCTTTAAGTTTTAAAGCATTTTAGTTGATTAGATACACTTTATCCAAGTCCCTTTTTTTTTTTTCCGAGAATGACCTATCCAACCGCTGAAAATCCCACATCGATGCTGGGCCCTTCCCCCGATATTTGTTCGCATTATTTTGTCAAAGTTGTGAGGGGGCGTGTTCAATCCCACATCGCTTGTGTTACCTGATCTTGTGCTATATATAAGTCTAAAGACAATCCTCTTCTCTAAAGACGTCTTTTGAGAGTGAGTTAGAGCCATTGGGTTCCTACACCAACCCCTAACTCCACCCAAAAATTGCCCCTAAAATATGATCTATAGGGGAGGTCTTGCAATTTAATTGATTCAATTGAGCCACCCCTGCCAACCTCATGCGTGCCTGTGTTTCAAATTTCTGTTAGTGGCTTTTGCCTGAGATCTCATACAACGAATTTTTGGCTAAAATGAATAACGGTGTGCTAGATTAGAAACATTATCGCCTTAATAAAAGGGACAATAAAAAATATGGAAGTTACCTAAATGGTTAACCTGACCTAAATAGAAAATAGGGGTTTCTGGTGAACAGTGTGCATGAAATTAAAATTTTACCCCATGCAGTAATTTTTATAGTGTACAATGACTTTGGGCTTTTGACAAAATTATTGGACATCTGGAAAAATTACTGTAGCGTAGTGTGTAGATTGCATTTCGTGAATTGTTCACCAAAAGATCTAAAAATAAATAAAATTCACTAATAATTTATGAGGTCGCCATCAAGCAAAAGGCGGTAGAGGATGGACAAATATATATAGTACTTAGTTTATTTCTGTTTTATGCTTTACCTTGTCTCGTTTTATATCATCATCATCATCACCATGATCATCATCTTAGTTAACATCAACTAGATTGATTTTATGAATTTAAAGGAAAATCCAATAATTTTCTCTTTCAATTTTTAAACTATACGAGATTGACGAAGATTGATGGACTAGACTTCTCCATCCTATAACGGATTATCTCTACATTGTTAAACATGCTCTTATTTTTTGCTTTTGCTTTTAAGTAAAGTTTTTTTTTTCTTCGAAAATTAATTAAACAACGTTGCCAAATGGTGCATAAAATTTTAATCTTTTAAAATTAATGATTTTTTTTACATGACAATTATATTTTTCTGAGTTTCACGTCTCAGGATATTCGGTACCGACAAGGGTTACAGGAAATTGAAGGCACTTAAGAACGACGAAGATCTAACTAATGGCAAGCAAATATAATCGCGCAAAGATATTTTTGTGACTAATTCAGTTTAGGCCCTATTTGGTTTCTCTTTTAAATCTTGTGTGTAGTTTTTGGTGTTTAGTTCTGGTTTTGCATTTTTCACATAATGTTGAATTGAATTTCTTCTTTTCGATAATAATGGAGACTAGTGAAGAATGCAAAGAGTATCTGGAAAAAAAATTAGAGTTTTAAGGGTTTAGTGACCTGTTTGGCCCTGGATTTGTTGAGGGGTGGGGGTGGGGGTGGGGGTGGGGGTAGGGGTGGGGGATGGGGGTTTTCGGGTTTTGCATTGCACCCAAACACTTGGCCAAACAAGTCTATGTCGTCCAAGGTTGTGTTTGTTAGTGTTTTTATTCGCTGGTTTATTCTGGTCCTTCAAGTCCTGGAACAGAAATAGAAATACAAGAATACAAAAAAAAAATTTAAAAATATTTTTATTTAGCTCAGTTTTTTAGAATAAATTTATGAGGGAGCATTGCATTATTTTTGCCCAAATGAGCAAAATCATTAATCTTTTGGTATCAATTGAGTAATTGGACAAATTTTGAGAAAAAGAAAAAAACTTAACCATGTAAAATGTTCAATTTGTTTATTTGTTATATATATATATATATATATATTAGAAACAATAGAAGCTGTAGTCATGTGACTTAGAGGTCACAGGTTCAAGTTCTGGAAACAAATTCTTGCAAAGTAAGGTAAGACTGTGTATAATAAATCTATTTTGTCTCACTTTTTTCCGGGCCTTGTACATTGCGGGAGTTTTGTAATGTTGGGTTGCGCTTTATATACATAGATATAGTAGAAATACCTAAAGCTCGATCCTATGCTGGTCAAACACTGTATTTGATTAATGTAATAATTACAGTCTAGTAATCACCTGATTAATATAATAATTATAATATAATAATCACCTGATATGTTAAGTACGATATTTATCAATAGTTAAATTTGATCCGACAAAAATCAAGTACAAAAATAAATAAATAATATAAAATGAGGATTAGGTGTTGTAATATACAACAATTGTACTTATTGAATTTACTAAAATCCCAACCTATGCCAAAATAAGAGTCATTTTTTTTTTTGTCGTTCACTTAACTTGATTTGATTAAGTATATAAAGTATAATTATTCATTTTTATTAATTTATTTCAATTAAAATTCATTAAAATAATAATAAAAATAATATTTGACATTTATTATTAGAATATTAAATTATATTTTCATATACATGCATGTGCCAATTGAAAAAAAAAAAATTAAATGAAAATTTACCAAATAATTATTTACTATCTTGCTAGATGGATAGCTTGATGTGACTTGTATGGCTTTCCACCAAACAAATGTACCATTCTACTTAAAAGGGGGACCAAAAGCAATTTATATTTGAATGGATGATCTATGAGCATCTCCCTTAACTTGTTATATGGCATATTAATAATAATACAATGAACTAGTTTAAGGTAGATATTTCAACAATTTAAAAAAAAAAAAAAATACCATGTTATTTTTATATTAAATTTAAAATTTAATTATTTTATTTTTTTTAATTTTAATTATTAGATTATGAATTCACATGTATCATCTCAAGCTCATAACTTAGTAGATATCTAATTTATAATCTTTGTGGAAGGTATAGAGTTCAATCCCCTCTCTCAAATTATGTACTGGAAAAAAAAATTGAATCAACATGTACCAAATTGAACTAAATAAATCTGATCAACATGATTCTAAATTAGCTCAAATTAAATTATAACCTAACTTAATTAATAAATTGAAGTTAACGCAAAGAAAATAAATTTAACAAATTAATCTAACCCAAATAAAATAAAATTAACAAACTATTTTTTTTTAATTTTTTTTTTTGGGGAGTTTGATGATTATTAGAGTAATAATTAATTTCAACAGATGACACATCTGTTGGAGTCTTAATTTTAATTGAAAAATGTTAAAATGGCACACTCCTGTCTAAACCAAATTTTTCATTAGACGGAGGTGTGTCATTTTAGCATAGTAAATGACATATCTGTTGAAATTTTAATGATTAAATTTTTTGGCATATATGCTCTAACTTGATTACCCCCAACCCTCTCCTCTCTCTATGGGTCTCTCTCATTACCTCCATACATAGAGTTGGCAAGGAAGTCCCAATAGACATGATTGGGGCCAAGACTCAGATCATGCTTATACCTTTATTGGCCCAAATCTACTGTGGACCCCCTTTCATAGATTTTTGATTTTGACCCCCCATTATTATTCCTATATTGATTTTTTTTTTTTACATTTTTTTTAAAAAAATTTTAAATTAAAATTTCATTTTTATGTGAAAATATAATGCGTGAATCCGCAAGGATCACATTGCAACACCCAAATTTTCACAAAAATATGATTTTTTTTTCTTCATAAATTGATGGATATTTTGCACTTATCATTTAATACCGACTATAAGAGTAATATATGTCAATTTGTAAAATTGAAGACTAATGGATGAGAAGAGATTTGCTGAGTAAGCATCGAACTGACGGTTACAAGTTGTAACTTGGCAAATGGACATGTGAATTGGGCGAGCAAAAAGTGTGGGTAACTGGTTGATCGAAAAGACTTGATAACAGAATGAGAGACTTAACAACATGCTCTCCCAACGTAGCCCTTCTAGCGTAAAAATAAATCATAAGAAAAGACATAAAGAATACTAAAAATGGTCATTCTTAAGAATAAATCTTAAGAAAAGACAAAGCAAAAATAGTAGAATACTAAAAATGGTCATGCTTATAATTAAATCATGGGCCTTCTCCAAGACCCAAGTTGGAAAAAGAGGGTTGACACTAAATAATGGTTTAAATGTGAATGTTGGTTAAAAATAAAAGAATAATAAATAATAAAAATTAGTTAAGAAAGTATACATACGAAACTTAGAAGGTATAAAGTATAAACAAATCCAAACAGTTTTAAAGTAGAAGTGTGAAATTTTTAAAGAAGATGAAGCCGATCCAGAGGCCATCCCCTAGTTGGCGAGTCGACCAGAGGGTTAACTTTGTTCGTCCTTTCGTCTTAAGAGAGAGTTATGTTCATCTTTTCTTCACAAAAAAAAAGAACGAAGAATATACTCGGCTTCTGGTTTCAAGAAAAAATTATATGTTCGTATATTTCCCATAGAAAACTACGGCCCCGTTTGGTAACCCATCCCATTTCAGAAATTCCCATTCCATTCCCAGATTTTTGGAAATTCTGTTTGGGAATAGCGTTTGGTAATTTTTGTTTCCGTTTCTATTTCATTCCCATTTGAGAATTGTGCCTACTTTTTTTTTAAGAAATGAAAAACAAAAAAAAGTTGTTTCTCATTATTCCCATTCCATTCCCAAAACACATAGATACTATTCACCTATCGGCTGACCACCGGCTGCCGCCGCCGCCCCCACCGTCCGCCGCCGTCGTCGTCGGCCACCGTCCGGCCGTCGCCGGCGAAGGCGCCATTGTCTTCCGGAAGGCGTCGCCGGCGCCACCGCCGTCCGGTCATCGCCGGCGGGAGCCACCGCCGTCTCCGACGCCGGAGCACCGCTGGCCGCCGGCGACGGCGCCACCGCCGTCAGGCCAAAACACAAAGAAAAAAAAAAAAAAAGATTTTAGGATAAAATGGTTATCAAACACAATTCCCTTCCCAAAAATAAAATAAAATTATCGTTATCAAACGCGATTCTACTCCCAAAAAGAAAACAAAATTCCCATCCCATTCCCATCTCACTGCTGGAATGGAAATAGAAACGGTTACCAAACGCCACCTACATGTCGCATGTTTCCCATTCCAAGGTTATTGATATAGGAAAAATTTCTTTAACAACAGTATAACGATATTTATATTTATAAGTATAAAAATAATAAATAAAAAAAAATAAAAAAATTATATAAAATTTAAAAGAATAGAAAATATAATCAAACTTAACCACTTCATAAATGGGAGAGTGAAACTTTATTCTTTTAAATCATATTAACTCATCTGATCAATCTATTCCCTTATAATCAATCTAAGTTCTCGAACAAAAGATTTTGGGAAAAAAAATGGGAGAGAAACTTTTGAAAAAATTACCGATTAGACTTATATTAAGAACCAAATTACCAATAAATACCAAGTTTGTGGTTAAATCAATTAATTTCATTGACTTGACTTTTTGCACTGTTAATCCCAATTTTGAATAGTTTAATCCCAATTTTTGAAGGATTGAAAAATTCATGATCAAAATACCCTCAAAAGATCTGCGAAATTTAATAGTTTTCCTTATTAAACATTATTAACAAAAAAAATAGTTTTCACAAATAACAAGCGTCCTAATCAACGAATATTATATTCAACATCTAAACAAAGACGAGAATTATGATTGTGTGTTTGGCTAAAAACGTACACTCTAGTTTACAAACAATTTATGTTATATGTAATATCAACACATAATGTAATAATGTATTTTTTTGTCTTTGTGATTCATACCCTGTTGAATAAATAACATGGATTTATATCTAATGCTTCAAAAAAATGTAATATTCAACATCCAAACAAAAGGCAATGGTTATGATTGTATGCTTCGCGAAAGACATATATTTTACTTTACAAGCAATTTATGTTATATGTAACACCAACACATAATATAATAATGTATTTTTTCGTCTTTGTGATTCATATACCTCTTTGAATATAACATGGATTTATATCCATTACTCAAAAAAAAAATGTTATATTCAATATCCAAACAAAAGATAAGGGTTATAATTGTATGCTTTTGTGGAAGACATACTTGACAAGTAGTTTATATTATATGTAATATCAATAGACAAATGTAATAATATATTTTTTCGTCTTGCAAAACATACCATATTAAATATAATATAGATTTTGCTAAATTTTTTTTGACATTTTATCTTAAAGACAGTGAAATGAAGATTATTCTTGAATAATTTGACAACAAAAATAGTGAATATATTTAAAACAGAAATCTGATAATTTAGAAATGTTTTTCGTAAACACATAGTAATTGCTCTTCAAATTAAAGTATGCGTACAAATAAAAATATTATTAATGTCATTTAATCGAGAATGAAAAGATAACACTTTAGTAAAGTCAAATCAAATCGTATATTTTAAAAAGAGCATTGGGTGCATTAAAAATTCATTAGGTTCATTTAGTAATTTTCATATGGCAAATGAAATTGAATAATAAGCGCCCCCAAAATTAACTCCCAAATATTTCAATTCATCTCAACCATATGTTCTCTTAACATTTGTCTAGGGTTGAAAATAATAGTAATTATATACATATATATGTATATATTTGTAAATCTATATTTAATCATTTAATTGAATTTCGCACCATTTATTTATTTTCAATTCATCTTAGGGTAGACTTACTATTTAGATGCTTTCAGTAGTTATCTACTCCACATGTGGCTATCCAGAGTTTATCGTGGACACTGGAGGATTAGAAAAATCCTATTGATTGCAACTTTCTCCCGTCGGAAAAAAGATGAAAAATAAATGACTTCCTCAGCTTAATTTATTGCATCAATTTAAATATAGTTAAACATAGTGGAAAAAAACTTTCGGCAGAAAAAAAAAAAAACAAAAAAAAAAACAAACACAACATGAGTGAATAGGAAGCTATCGTCGAATACAACCACAAAGAATCAAAATAGGCATAATTAAAGCTATTTCTTGTAATAAATGAAATTCCACATCTTTTAAAACAAACAAACAACCCCTTAACTCCTCAATTACACCTTTCTTTTCCTTGCAATTTACACCCATCATTAATCTACCTTTTTTTTTTTTTAATTAAAATTAAGCCTTTGGCCATTTAAAAAAAAAAACTATTTAATTTTTTTTTTAATATTATTTTTTTTTAAAAAAATAATATGGTTACGAGAATGAGATGGATTCTCTCTCTAGGTGTCTCTACCTAGATCGACCACGACCACGCTCACGTTATCGCTACTCCGTCGTGCCAGCGCTAGCTTCGTCAGCAACATCGACGCGTCGGAGCAAGCCTTGTCGGAGTTCTGGCCGCCGGCGTCGCCTCCCGGCGAAGACGGCCTCGTGCTCGACGTCTGGGATTTCCCCTTCAGGCACATCCTGGCGACTCCGCAGGCCGTGTCGTTAGAGACCACGTCCCAGAGGCCATCGCTTGCGAGAATCAAACAGTCGTCGTCCGCCGTCCGATCGATGATTGTGATCTCCGGTTCAGAGCTCACGTATGGTTTCAGGTAATTATCACCTGTAAATCAAAAATAATAAATTATATATCTATATATAACGGCGGCAGGTGCTATCGTGAGCTAGGTGTTCATGGAAATGAGGTGTAGGTATCGTCGCTCCTACCGATGGCTCTTGACATGGCGAGAACGCCGAGGACGCGTGGGCCGTCCCAATATATTACTCTACCGCCGGCGGCCTCGATCCGGCTGAGTTCATCTGGACGATCCGGCTGTTAAAAATTGAAATCGGAGGAACGATCAGTAATCGAATCAGAAAAACAAAATCGGTGAAGAAGCATTGTTCATAGATAATTGAACTACCTTGTGATCAATGGAGAGAGGTATAGGTTTACCGCCGCGGCAAAGAACGGCTCTAGAATCACCACAGTTGGCGACGATGATCTTATCAGGCGTTACGATTGCAACGACGGCGGTGGAACCGACGGCATCGCATTCCGGCGATTGAAGCTCGCATCGGCAAGTGGCTCCCAACACGTCTTCGTTCCTGGCAATTACTTCCTTATCCATGCGATTGAAGCTTCGTTCCATCGCCGATTTCCACTCCGTCGATTCGTGTTCGTTCTCCAATTCTTCTCTCACGAGTTCATGTAAACGATCTCTACACTTTGTTGCAACCTAAAAAAAATGAAATTCAACAATTTCAATCAAACATAATCCCTAAAAATCAATAGCAGTGAGAAATTGAAGGTTTCATGTTGTGTGCGCACGTACATGAGAGCATCCATGGCCGTCGTAAACACCAAAATAATGAAGTTCAGCGGAATTTTCATCGTCTCGCCGGGAAAACGAAGGATGAACTGCAACAGCGTCTTCCATATCTCTCCTCCTTCCACAAACCGACGCTACACCGTACCTCGGATACGATTCCGGACCAGCAAGCGTCGCCGGAAGCAACGGAGTCAACAACGGTAGAGAATCACTTGAACTCGGTACATCTTTAATCTCCTTTTTTCCATTTTCCGATTCTAAACTCCCTCCTCCTCCTTCTCCAGTTGTCCAGTTATCCGCGGCGTTAACGCACTGCCTCGGACCGGAAGCCGGATGGAGCTCGAGCCTCCGACGCTTCAATCCGTTCTCAATTTCCGGCGTCTCCACGCCGGAAACGAACTTAATTCGCCGGATCTCCATTCTCCGTCGCCTCGCAGCTTGCGAAATCGGCTCACAAGAGGACGACGACACCGTCACCTCACTCTCACTCACTACACCGCAGCAGATCTCCGCCATTCCAAACCACCTCCACCACCAATCAAAGATTAAAAAACAACGTGAATCTTTCAAATTTTTTGAAGCTCCAGTTCACAGAATTCTTCGAATCAAAATCTGGCCGGAGACATTGAAATCGGAAGACAAAAAAGGAGAGAGAAGAATGATGAGAGAGAGAGGAATTGTGGAGAGGGAGGTCCCAATAAAAGGACTCTCCCAACCCCCCCTCTCTCTCTCTCTTACGTAAGAGAGAGAGGGGAGGTCCCCCATGTGGCAGACGGAAGCTTTTGGGCATTGCCACGCTATAGGCTGCCCGCTACCCGTTACCATATCGGTCAGTCTGTATCTGCCCGGGGGTGGCCACATCACTACCGCGACCCAGGCGGAGGCGGTAAAGAACTAAAACCCGACTTTTTCTATTTTCCAATTTTTTTTAAATAAAATAAAATTAATTGGTAAATAATAATGAAACCCATGTTGTATCTCTCCCAGTTCAGACAACTCTCTCAGCTCAGGATCTTGTAAAATAATACATTTCGGATTGATTTACTGACGTTGCACCTCTAGTATAAGAATTAGTCGTGTATTCTCAAAAAATTTGGACAGAATGTAAGTTAAGAAAAAAATGTGTACCTCAGCTGGCGAAAGACGTTACAATCGCTTCCGAGTTAGAATGGTGACAGCATCATGTCTCCTGATCGAGTTGATGTTAAAGTCGATTCGTTCAGAGCATAGCCCCACTGGGGATAAGACTCTTCCCGGGGTAGCCAGATTAGTCGACTAGGAGCACACTCTGATCCCTCGTGCCTGACATGTGGTAATAATTTAGGCCCTACTTGATTTCCTCTCACCAATACCAGCATAGATTTTTAATTCAAACTCCTTTTTTTTTGGGAAAAAATTAGGTTATTTAATATTTTTCAAATACTAGTTTTATAAAAAAGGATTATATATGTTAATTAATTTTAAAATTTATAAGGATAAAAATTAAAAAAAAATAATAATAAAAATTATTATAAAGTATATATACAACTAAAAAGCTATAAAGTATTATTAAATTCAACTGCTTTAAAAATGGTTTTAACATAAATTTTCTCTGAAATATTTGATTTGGTCTTTTAATTAACTCATTGAGTGAGTTGAGAAAGTTATAGAAATTCAAAATTAATGAGTTGAAATATTGTTCAAGTTTAATCTCAACTATTTATGTTTTAAAATTAAATTTGAATCGTTAAAATATATATATATATATATATATATATATATATTTTAATCTATTATTTTCACCAACAATATGTAGTTCAAGTGGTAAGATACATTTGAGTTTATGTAAAAACACTTGTTGGGAGGGATAACCACGGAATCTCGAACGATATTAGTCTTACATTCAAAAATAGTGTAGGAACAGTCGTGAGAAACCAAAAAAAATAAAAAATACTAAGGATTTCCAGCACGCTCTATATTGATCTTTTAATTTGTAGATACAAATAAAAAATTTCAAATGCACAAAATATAATTAAATTCAATATTAAAAATTTTAGGCGAAATTTTCTCTTTTTAAAAAATTTATAATCCAATCTCAATCGTTCATTCTTCTCAAATCAATCCAAACCATTCAAGAAAAAATATTTCAAAAAATACATCCTAATAAATAGATAAATAAGTTAAGCAACGCGTATTTGGATGAGATTTGTGGGGGATTTATCAGACGTAAAAATTAGAGTAAAATTTTGACCGTTAAATCTAAAATTGATCCGATGATTTAAAATATGGACACGGTTCAAAATCTACTCAATATTCCGCCCAAATAGTTACGTATTTAACATATAGTGGTTACCCGCCTAAACCGGCTGATCTCCGCCGTCCATCTGTCGCCTACTCTTTCGCCACCCGTCGATTTTCATCGAACACGTGTACAATCAAATCCCTCCGCTACACCTACGTGGCCCAATAAGAATCGAGCACGATCTAGGGGAGAACATGTTTCCGTACTTGACATCGCATGTGCTCCTTAGGTGAGATTACGACACGTGCCGTGATCGTGGAGTACGAGATTACTCATTATAATTGAATAAAAAAACTAATGATGGGGTCCACATGATAGATTGTCTATACGGAAGGGGGGTCTTGATGTTGAGATGTGGGACCCGCATGCCTGTTAGGACAACCTTAAGCTTCCAAATGGCTTTTTTTTTTTTTTTTTAATATATAACTATTTTATTATTAAAGATTATTTAAAAAAAACCCAACCTAATTATAACTTGTATTTTAGTCCTCTATACTAAAATAATAGGAAAGACCGTGCTGTATTTTCACAATTATATGTATCTAATTTCTGTATAAAATATTTATTTGATGTAATAAATATTATACAAATACGTAAGCAAAAACCTGTAACTCATTTTATACAAGTATGAAAACATGCAAAATTAATACGTAAGCAAAAACAAATTTAAGAGACGAAATCAAAATTTATATTTTAAATGAGACTAATAACAGATCACACCCGTTATTTGGAACTAATAATCAATTATCCCTTTATTTTGCCATTTTGTTTTCGAAATTCTACAAAATCCTTTTGTTAATAATAAGGATTAATTTTGGTGGAAGCTCACCTTAAGTATTTCAAAATTGTCGAAAAAAAGAATAAAGAGTAGCCACTCTTCCCGGTGAATTTTAAAGAAGAGGATGGTTCTCGAGATCTCCCACGACTCCAACGTAATCAAAGAAGACGGCCTAACCATAATCAGCGACTCCGTTACCTTTATAGAACACCCTTCTACCATCTTTCTCCTTTGACAGCTTCTGAATATCTCAGGTGACATGGGTGACTCATGAACGTATCAGAGCCGCTAATTATTTTCACTCTTCCTAGGGAGCCACTCTTCCCTACCGATTTGAGACAGAGAAAGGGAGAAAGACTAACGCAATCTCCCCCGGATTCGACGTAACCAAACAACATGTTCAATTCATCTGTCGCCGCTAACTCCGCTTAACCATAATCAACAGTTCTGGTATCTTCATGGATCATTTTCATCTCTCATCTGATAATTTTGAAATACCTCAGGTGAGCTGCTATCTAAATTAATGTCCATTATCAACAAAGACCTCGATCGAATTTCAAAAACAAAATCGAAGGTCAGATTGTTAAAAAAAAAAAAAAATGAGTAGGACAACCACGTAAACAAATAATTGTAAGTAAGAGGATCAAAATGTAATTTGTCATTTTTTATTCTTTCCTAGCACACAAAATCTTAAAAAAGCAAAAAAAATCATCCCTACATTAAAAAAGGGGCTAAATAATTAAAGTGAAAATGATAACGACCCTAAGAAACAATCCGCAGCTGGCATGCACTTGTTAATAATACTGCGCCCTGCGTGCACGATAGTGACATGGAGCCAGCACATGGAAACGCCACGTGTTCGCTTCACAGCAGAAATGTCAGGCTCTCACTCGTCTGCCGGAATTACTTTTTCACCGGCAAGTCCGGTTAAAGTCTCCGTCGTGGTTGGCCAACCTCCACCAAACCAACAAACCAAGTATAGAATCTCTATAATGATTCTATGCTAAATATCTCTAAAATTATTTTTCCTAACGTTGTTTGACTAGAAAAGAGAATTCTCGCTAACACGTGCATCATCTATTTTATCAAAAAATCTCTCGCTAACAGATATATCATCTACTGTCCAGAGACCTCTCGCTAATAGACGTGTCAACTGCTGTATCAAAATGACACACACTTTGGATATAAATCATATTTGTCATAAATACAAATCTAATAAAATTTTTAAAGAGATGTCACTTAGAGTTAGTTCTTGTTCCAACGATAATTAAATAAAAAAAATTAAAAAAATAGTTTTGTTAATTTTATTTCATTTGTGTTAGTTTTGATTTATAATTAAGTTAAGTTATAATTTAATTTGACCTGATTTATTTAATTTAATTTGATATATGTAGATTCAGAATTTAATCATTAATTTGATACATCTAAATATATAATACTAATTGAAATTCAGAATAAATAAAAAATGACACTATTTTTGTCACAAATGTTAGAGTACCCATCTTAAACTACACTTTGTCATACAACTATTCATGTGTCATTTTCTTATAAATGTCACATCAAATCTAGCACATCTATTAGAAATACTTTTACTTACGTTGAAAATATAAAATACCACATAAGTTACTAGTAATACCTTGACTTAAATATTTAGACCACGTAAACTTGGTCCAAAACTTACAAGTTCAGAGAGTCGCATGGTGTATTACAAATAGGGGCAAAGCTATTTAGTACACGGGAGACACAAGTCCTTACACATTTGAAGTTTTTCACCATTACTCCTATGATTGTAGAAAAAAAATCTTCCAAATTTTATATAAATAAACCACTCCATAAAAATATCTAATAACCTCCCCCTCAACAAAATAAGTCTCCCTTGACCAATTTTCTAAAATCACCATTGGTCACAATTGGCATTAAAACCAACCCTGATCCAAAAAGCAACACTATAATAGTGCTGATAGAGTACATGTTCCAGATAGTGATAGATTACACTAATGAACTACTATCTACACCATCAATCAAAGGGACAAACTAGGTCAAAGATAACATCTTATCTTTAAATGGAGAATATTGTACATCTGGGATCCGAATGGAACGATCCACGAAAGGTAAAACAAGCCTTATTCAACTAAGAGACAAGCAAGGAGACCAAGCCACTCAACTCACCGAGGGAAAAAGATTATCAAAGTAAAATATCTAATACATAAAGTACCATATCAGCTAATATAAACTTTACATTAAGTATTTTGAGTCACGTAGATTTGATCCAAAACTTACTGGGTCAGTGAGTTGTAGCTTACAACAACAACAACTTTTATCCAACTTATATAGGGTTGACTACATGAATCTATTTACACCATAGAGATCGATCAAGAGTCATTCTCTTCGTCAGGATTATATCGCCAAATCATTTCTAATAGTCATAGCTTAAGAACCCAAAATAAACATTATTTTTTTTTAATTTTCATATATTTTTTTATTTGAAAAAAAATAATATTTGAGTTCCTTCCCATCAAAGATTTTTCTTTGCTTTGAATGTGTATTGTAACACGTGGGAAAGGCCGGTGAAGGGGGTGGATACATGACACGTGGTAGGAACCCAGATGGAGAAGCCAACTCATTGTGGTGATTAGTGGCACCGTTACGTGTTGACGGCAGAGAGAACCGTGGCTTAACGGTGGGCTGTTGTTTTCCTAGGATCTGTTCACAGTCTCCTACGTTTGAAATTAATAAAAAAAATGATTAATTACCTTTTCAACCCCTTATATTTTGGTTTAATTTCATTTTAGTCACTTTACTATAAAACCCTACATATCACCCTTTTATAACTTTTGAAAGGGAGAAACCAACATTTTACTAAAAAAAAAAAAAAAAAACAAACCTTTTCCCCTTTAAATTCAAACTTAATATTAAAAAAAAAAAAATAATAGAGTGAACCGTGGGTAATAATGGTAAGACTGTTCTACTATGACCTAGAGATCCTAGTTTCAAATTGATTTCTCTATTAAATTGGGGCTCAAAACAATTGTTTGGATGGTGTTACATAAGCTCGACTCTGATCTGGCCTTCCCAAAACCTCGCAATAGCATGAGTTTTCGTATTGTCCTTTTAAAGTTAATAAAATAGAAAAATGAATATTTTCTTTCTATTTTTATTTTTTAATAAAAATAAAATAAAAAATAAAAATATAGGGTAGTATTCTCCGTTGGAAATTCCCTATTAAATTGGGGCTCAAAGCAATTGTTTATATGGTTTAAACATAGGTGTCCAACCCTGATCTGACCTTCCTCAAATCTCGCAATAACAATAGAAAAATGAATATTTTCTCTCTATCTACTTCTATTTTTTGAATAAAATAAATAATAGGGTAGTATTCTCCATTGGAAATTTTAATTTTATTCATTTTTTAATATATATTCAATTGGGTGAAGCCAAAAAAAAAAAAACAAAAACAAATTTATGATAAGGAAAGGGAGATAAAATATAAATTCTTAAAAGTATAGGGGAGCTCAAAGGCAATTAAGTATTGATCGTCGAAAACATGGGAAGTACTACGTTAGGGTCTTCGAATGACTCATGTTGACAGCCGAAAAATGAGAAAAAAGTCTCATGTATGATAGATTACGTGATGATTTGAATATATATATATATATATATATATATATATATATATATATATATATATATATATATATATATATATATATATATATATTTGTTACAATTCTTAATTTTTATTTGTTTATTATTTGTTATTAAAAAATGAATTAATTATGATTCACATGAATTATTTGAAATTAAAGATAATATATATTTATACTTAGTTTATATCTTGTGTTTGAAATTACATATTCTAATTTAAAACAAAAAATAAAATAAATATCAATTTATTAACTCTTCGAGAACGGAGAGAGGAAATTAATGAAGGGATGGAGAGCAAAGAGAGGTGCGCGTCAATGGAGAGAAGTGAGCGCGATCAACAATAGGTATAACATCAAATCTGTGTGTGAGAGAGAGAGAAAAAAAAAAAAAACTTACACAAAACATGAAGAGATATGAGGTAACAATTAATACTAATATTAAAATATTATTTGATCTCAATCGTTGAACTAAAAATTTAATTCAATAGCATAAAATACTTCACAAGATAAAAACTGAGCCGTTTTATTATATAAAACAAGTGTACATCATGTGCCAAAAATCACATATCTAAAAAAATAAACAAAAAAATATGTTTAGACATTATTCAAAATTTCATTAGTTATTCCTCAATAATCCTGCTAAAATATAATAAAAAAAGGTAAATAATTAGTGCATCAAAAAACGATAAAATAAAAAAATAAAAATAAAATAAAATTAATTTATGAGTCAAAAGATAATTAGAGAGACACTCTTGGAATATCAGATATAGTTTTGATTGTTTAGTTATTTTTAAGTATTACAAAGCATAAATTAACGTTTTAACGTAAAAATAGAATTGAAAAATATTTAACATTTTAAATTTAAATTTTAAAAAATAAATATTTGAGAATAAATTTGTGCAATCTCTCGATTCA
Source organism: Eucommia ulmoides (assembly GCA_016647705.1). NCBI lineage: Eukaryota > Viridiplantae > Streptophyta > Magnoliopsida > Garryales > Eucommiaceae > Eucommia > Eucommia ulmoides. Next base: position 1,223,588 of record CM028338.1, read on the forward strand.
TTAATTTTAATTTTTTTCACATCAAATAAATTATTTAAGAATTTAATTATATTATATATACTAATATATATATGATTAATTATTATTTATATTTATTTCAAAGAAAACTTAAATTATTATTATATATATAAAAGTATGATTTGATATATAAAAGTATGATTTGAGAGGTGGGATTTCTTTCTTGCGTAGGTAGGCGTAACCTAATAAGACTAGATCCAGAGAAAGAGAGTAAAAGGTTAGCCGCAATTCGGGGAAAGGTCTGTGCAGGGGGAAAGGCGTGGTGGTTTCATCTTACAACCTTTTTGATGAATTCAATTCAATGGTTGTTACAGTTTCGCAGCGACTGATGATTGCTGTCGAAGGCAAATTTTTATTTTCTCACAAATTTTAAAAAATAAAATAAAATAATAATAATTAAAAATATCAAAATTATAAAGACTTTGCTACGGTACAACGACTATACCGATACAACTAGTAAAAGTTACAAAGTTATTGTAAAAAAGTCACAAGATTTTTGACGAACTTGTAACTTTTCGAGAAAAATTTGTGATTTCAATGAAATAACTTGCAACTTGTTTAGGCCTACCTTGTAATTTTTCGGACTGTATCCAATACAGCCAAAAGGCCGTATTGTAGCCAACCCAAATTATAATTATACACTTAATAATAAATTTTTTAATTTATTATTGTAATATATAAGAGCAAAATAGTAAATGATATTAAAAAAAAATTATTTTCTCTCATTTCATTTTTTTTTCCCAACCAAACAACATTAGGAAAAATAAATTTTCTTTCACAATGAATAAAAATATTATCATTTTTTTTTCATCCTTCAAATAAAATATATAAAGAATTTATAAATAAAGAATTTCAAAATCCTGAACTTTAAAATCTCATTACTTACAAATATCTTATTTAGATAACTATTTTAGATGAAAAATTTGATTGTATAATTTTATAATTTCTTTTTTTGGATAACTACCATCACCATTGTGGGAATTGGCGACGGGGGTGGTTGGCGGCGGCAGTCAGATTTGAAATCCCACCTTAGAGGAATTTGTAAATGCACATAGTTTAAAAAGATTTTCAAATCCCTCATTCACCACTATATTTTAATTAAAAACATTTTACAAATCCTTTTTCATAAATACCCAAACAAAATATTTGTTAAAAATGAATTCTGAAATCCCTTACTCAAATCAAATCCGTCCTCCAAATCCTTTTACCCAAACAAAACCTTAATTCAGATACTTGTTTCTCTTTTTCTTTTTTGAATTATCATTCATTTTTTGGTGTTTTAATTTTATTTCATTTATCAAGTTTATATTTTAATTCTATTTATTATATATATATATATATATTTTAATTCAATTTAACTTTTTTCATCTGAAATTTACCTTCGAATCTTCCTTCAAATTAAATGAAAAATTATAGTTTTGGTCACCAAAGTATGAGATAAGTGTCTAAGATTTATTTAATTATATATATTCAAAATTTTATATTTATTTTAATTTCATAAAATTTTATTCCTTCAAATTTTATATTTATTTCAATTTCATAAAATCTAAAACAATAATTTTGGATAAAAAATACCACAAATATGTTTCTAATATTTTGAGATTAAAGGGAACTTATCTGAAATTTTAAAAAGTTTTAATTGATTTTTTTTAAAAATAAAAATAAAAAATAAAAAGGGTTCATTTTTAAAAATTATTGGGAGGTTTGAGTCTCGCTTGACACAAAGTGGCTCCGCAATTGTCACTTCACTACTACAATAAAAGAATAAACATTGTATAGACATGGAAAATGTTTGTACTAAACAAGTCAAAGGTAGATAGATACATGAGGATTACCGTTTTCTTGTCGTCTCTCATATCAAAATTGTTTACAGACACATCAAAATTGTTTACAGACACATCTGCACGAGTCAAGCTCAAACATAGTATGTTTAGCTCGGCTCAAACTCAGTTAAAAATTAACATAATTTATACAAGTATGCACATTTATTGCTTAACTTGGCTCGGCTCGACTCCGACTCCGACTCCAATCAAAAGTAACTACCTATAACCTTCTCTCCCTTATACATAGTATGGAAGATTAAAGGGGGACTTGTATGAAATTTTACAAGTTGTAATTTTTTATTTTTTTTTCTAAAAATAAAGAGATAAGAATGTAAATTTTCAAAAATAAAAGCGACACTTGACACAAGGTGGCTTCGTACTATCACAGTCTATTACTGCAACTGAAGAAAAAACGTCGTACAAGAAAAGTCAAAGGCAAGTAGGTGAGGGTTACCGTTTTCTAGTTGTGTCTTAGGTTGAAACAGTTTACAGACATCCCTCTGTCTCGAGCTTAGCTTGTTCAAAATGAATATAAATAAACAAGCTTGCACATCTACTGCTCGATCTGTTTACAATCCCAATCAATAATAACTACCTACCACATTCTTTCTTATGTATATGGTATACAAGATTAGAGGGGACTTGTATAAAATAGAAGTTTTAATTGATTTTTTTCTAAAAATAACGGTGTGAAAGTGTACGTTTTCAAAAATTAAAGGGCCCTCGACACAAGGTGGCTTTACCACTGACACAGTCTACAAATACTATAACTAGAAAACAAATGTTGTATAGATAGAGAATATATTTTAAGTAGATTTAGGGTTACCGTTTTCTAGTCGTGTCTGGGGTCGAAGCCATTCACAGACATCCCACCGTCGACACAGATGATTTGGCCGGTTATGTAAGATGACGCCGGCAAGCAAAGGAAGGCAACGGCCGACGAGACTTCCATTGGATCTCCGAGACGGCGAAGCGGGGTTCGATCGAATACCTCTTCTAGATATTCTTTGTTAGATAGTACCTAGAGATAGGAAGAGGTCTGAGAACATAAACAATTAGGGACAGTTCGGTTGTCCTTCAGTTCGCAAAAATTAATTAGGGATAGTTCGGTTGTCCTTCAATTCACAAAAATTGTATTAGTTTCCAATTAGAGTCAATTTATGAATTGTTACTTTCACGTTTGGTTGTTAAAAAAACAAAAAATTAAATTGACTAGCAAACAGATTTAGTTTTAGTTCAGATGTTGTTCTATCGTGTAATTGAAGTGAAAAATATTGCTTTTAAGTAAACTAAAACAATTTTATATTTTTTGCAGATTGCACTATTGAAATTTCGGATAAATTTCACTTTAGCTCCTGAATTTTTAATTTGAACATATTAAACTTTAAAATATTCAAACTGTGTCAAGTCAGTCTAAATCAGTAGCAAAGTTATTTTTATGACGAAAATCAGTCACATAGATAAATTTCGTCTTGAATACTTCAGAATTTAATGTGTTCAAATTGAAAAGACACAGATCAAAGTGGGATTTAATTTTAGGGGTGTAAAATGCAAAAATAAAATTAAATCAGTTCATAAAAATAAGATAATTTAGACAACCAAACGGACCCTTACTAATCTGACTGTTGTGCTTTGAAATCGAATGGGTATATATAATAATAGAAGCAGAAACTCAAAGACATATGTTTGAGAACAGAAGTTCATCATTCATCCTATATAACTGCGAGTGAATTTACCAATGAAAATTAAAAGGACCCTTAATAATCCTAAAAGTATTTTCCCAATTCGATATTGAATAATTATTAGAGATTTTGTCAGTGTACTTTCAATTTTTGAACACTTTAAATCCTAATGTGTCAAAATTGTGTCGAGTGAGTCCAAATCGTTAATCAATTATTTGTTTTTACGGAAATCACCTACGTGGATGATTTTCGTGCTTGCTGCGTGGCTGATTTCGGTAAAAAATAATGACAGGGTTAGCGATTTGGACTAATATGACACAATTTGGATACTTTAAGATTTAGTGTTCAAATTGAAAGGACATGAGCTAAAGTGAGATTTCTCCAAAACTTCGGGGTGCAAAGTGCAAAAAACTCTTAATTATTATTTTTTTCCCAAATTCTTGATTAATTTTTTTGGATATAGAGCTACTTTCTTTATCATATAGTTTGGAATTTTTTATTCTAAAATTTTAAAAAAGCATTAAATTAACTAATTATAGTTCGACAGTTAATTTGCTCCTTCAGTAATATAATTTAAATTTTCTGATAAAAATTAAAAACCATGTATAATTTTTTTTTTTCTCATTGTGTAAAAAGGTTACTCTGTATCTTTGGCTATTTTAGGGAAAAATATATTTTTGGCCCCTAAAGTATGAGGCGGGGTGTCTATGTGAACCCTGAGTGTTATCAAATTGCACATTTGATCCCTCAAATTCTGCATTTGTTTCAATTCCACAAAATTAAAAACAATCTTAATGATTTTGGATGAAAAATGGGATGCACTCATCATGCGGCCTCTTAATGAGGGATATTTTCATCATTTCATTACTTTTGGTAAACTTTAGATATTTTTCCATAACAGCGATGCAAACTTCTCTTCCTCATTCCTCAGATGAGTCATTGTAAAGAAAAGGTTAAGGAAAACGTCTCATGTTTAATGAATTGATGAAATGACAAAAATATTTCCCCAAAGCCCAATCTATTTTTTATCCAACATTGACAATACTTTTAATTTTGCGGTGTTGAAACAAATGTGAAAGTTGACAAAAAACCTCAGGATCCATATAGATACCCACACCCCATACTTTGGGGACTAAAAATATAATTTTCACTATTTTTAAGGAAAAAAAAAACAAAAATTATATTGAAAATATATTTTTTCCCCTCTTCTGCAATAAATTTCTGACTCCAACACTGTAACTAGCTCAACAACAAGAAGGAAAAGAAACTAACTTGTTCCACCAAGGAGGTCCTGATGTACCAAGGTGCCACAGCATTACTCCTTATGTTGTCCTTCGCCCATTCACATGCCAAATACTTTGTAAGTTGATTAATTGCTCCTGCAAATACACAAACCCCGACAAGAAGATCATATAAAATGGGGTTTTGATACTATATACCCCTAAAGTTTGACCAATATTTCACTTTCGTATCCATAGTTTCAATTTGAACATATACAACAACAACTAAGCCTTTGTCCCACTTAAATAGGATTGGTTACATGAATCCGTTTAGGCTATAATGAACTTTCAAGGGTCATCCCCTCAGTCAGGTTCAATGTTCAATTCGAACATATAATACCTTAAAATTTCTTAATCATCTCATTGCAAAAAAAGAACAAAATTGAACCACCCGATTCTAGGCATGAAAAAGTTCAAACGGTTAGGCTTGGTTCGGTTTAAAAGAGAAAACAGCTTACTTTGATTTTCAAAGATTTTGTTCAATTCAAGCCTAAGCAAACTGTGTGTGTTTTTGTGTGTGGAGTTTACTTTTTTAATTGGTATAGACTTGGAGGTCATTGGTTCGAGTCGTGGAAATAGTCGCTTGCAAAAAAAAAAACAAGGTAAGGCTGCGTACAATAGATCTAAGTGATCCGACCCTTTCCCAGACCTTGCGCATAGCGGGAACTTTGTAACATCGGGCGGCCCTTTTTTATGGTTTACTTTTATAAAACATCCCAATTAATATATTTTATTTATTCTTTTGTTTGTTTGTTTAATTGGTATATATAACAAATAAAAACAACAAAAACCATTTAGATAAAAAAAATTAAAAAAAATAGCACAACCCATAAACCGAAACTGAATGGTTTTGGTTTGGTTAGGTTTTCTTAAAATTTACACCGAACTGCTTTGTGGATTTATGTTTGGTTCAGTTTAGTATAGGTGGCAAAACCGAAGCATTTACATCCCTACACGCAAGTGACTACTTTTATGGAGCGTTATGGGCATTTTCAGACACCTTTCTCCCTCCTCTCATTCTCCTTCCTTCCGAAATAGTTAGAAGTCAGAAATATAAATATAACATAACACACACACACCACACACACACACACATATATATATACGCACACACACATGTATACAGATATTTTAATAGAAAAATTGTAAAGGGTAATAAAAGAAGAGGATGAAAACACCATTTGTCCACTTAAAAATAGTTGGGTGCACGGTAGGTAATAAGTTTCCATCCAAAATTATAACGAAACTATTAATTTGGACTGAAGTGGGGATGATAGATCACACTCAAACATAAACCGATTGAATGGGAAATATAGAGAAATTGATAGAAATATGTAGTAGAATTCACTGATTCAATGAAGAACAAAATACAAAAACAGTAATGAAGAATGGAAAACTACAGAAAACAGTAAATGAATGCTAGGATTTTGAGAGCCTAGTCCCTCCCAGTTCTAGGATTTTAGGAGCCTAATCTCTTCCAATTCTTTTCCCAATTTTCAGATGCCTAGCCCCAAGCCCTTACCTGCTATTTGTTCACTTCAAACTAACAAACTCCTCTAACAAACAACTCCCTAACAAACTCAACAACTAATCAAGAGAAAACTAGAACCTTCTCAACACACACTTACTAATTGGTCTATCATGGGATCATTACGTAACTTCAAGGTGTCATGTGTTCAAATTGAAATTACAAGGATCAACATGAAATAATGGTCAAACTTCATGGGAAAAATTGTCAAAACCCCATTCAAAAATGTCCTCCCATTCTCCTTCCTACCCAAATATTTAGAAATTAGAAATATAGATATAACATATATATAAATGTATACAGATTTTTTTTATAGAAAATTTGTCTAAGGCCAAAGAAGAGGATGAAAACACCCTTAAAGTTTGCTTAGAAATAGTTAGGTGCATAGTAGGTGACAGTTTTCCATTCAAAATTATAACGAAACTATTAATTTGGACTGAAGTGGGGATCATTACGAAACTTCAAGCAGTCACGTGTTCAAATTGAAACCACAAGGACCAAAGTAAAATACTGGGCAAACTTCAGGGGTGGGTGCAAAGTGTCAAAATATCAAAATTAGAGGTCGAAATTGTAGATTTACCTTTGGTTGCTCCCTGGACAGACATAGACTTCAGTGATACAAAGCCAGAGACAGAAGAAGTAAAGACCACGCTTCCTGTTGCTGATGCTTTTAAGAGAGGATAAGCAAGTTGACACATGTGAAAAGAGGATTCAAAATTTGCCGCCATCAGCAAGGAAACTTCTTCGGCTGTGAAGTCAACCATGGGTTTTCGAATGTTTGTTCCGACGTTGTTTATCTAATTGAGGTAAGACCATGCATGAAAGGCACTTCAGTTGATAAATAAACAAACGGTTATTTACACTTTGTCTCCTGTAGTTTGACCGAATTGTACTTTATATCCCTGTAATATTTTTGTCAACATTTACCTAGTATGGTTTAGAGTTAAACAACTAACAAAATTGCATAAAATGATAAATGTACACTTATAACAGACTCGGGATGTAAATGTCAATTAATATTTAATAATTTATCAATTTGACTTTTTAAGATTTCACCGTTAATTTTAACGAAAAATATAATTGTTGCACTTTAATCTCAACCACAAGGGATAAGTGTTTACAAAAGTACTACAAGGAAGTAAAGTGTCATTAACTCAAAAGAAATGATAAATAACGGGAAAACATGACTTCTCTAGGTGGTATTTTGTGTATCTACTAGGATATAACCCATGCCTTTGATAAAGATACTTAGTCTTCATTGTCAAAAATATCACGCCTTACCAACTCCCACCTTCTCTTGTTAAAAGATGACATTTATTATACCAACCACTCTCACTTTCTTTTGTTAAAAGATCTCCTTATTATACCAACCTACTCAAGCCTTTAGGTCTCGAGTACCTCATTAATGCCCACTCACTCTCTCCCCTCACTTATTGTTTCCAACATTTGTCTATTAAATCTCTCTCTCTCTCTTCACTTATTTCTATGATTGCCTCTATCTCCAATTCACTCCAGCTGCATTGCCATTACTGCTGTCATTAATGCCGAACCATGCCAAGTCCCTCAATTTCTTCTATGTCATTTATTGTTGAAGACTTCATCAGTTTCAATTGTGTATATAGATAGAGTTGCATGTGTTGTATATTGTGTTGTAGTGTATTGTGATGTATTGAATTTTGATTAGAGATTGTATATATATACAATTTTATTGAATGTAATATATGTCATATTCATATCCTTTCTCTTAGCTTTAATATGGTATCACGAGCTTAAAGATCCAGTCCCACCCTCCTTCCCAACCTTAGGCGCCAACATCACCAAGAACCACCGTCGTAGATTCAGACCGGAGTCTGCTGCTTCAGATCCAGTTCGCCATAGCTCATTTGCCGTTACCGATTCTGCTCATTAGATCCAGATCGGAGTCTGCCGCTGCCGCCTTCCTTTGTCCATTCATCAGATCTGTGATTCGTTCATCTAGATCTCAAATTTCGAACTGAACATTTGCACAGATCTTAGATTTTAGCAAGATCTGAGATAATTATTTATTTATTTTTTTTGGAGAAGAAGGGGTTTCTCTCTCAGACCTAAACACGTGATATCCAACCTTGCCTCTATTCAACCTTTTACTTTATTATCCTTTGTTGTATCTTTTTCTCTTAAAAAAAAAGGTGTAGTTTCCCTAGCCACTCCAATTATGTCTATTGAGAACATCGCCATAGCCATACCTAATAACCATGAACCCATACCTATCGAGAACATCGCCATAGCCATACCTAATAACCATGAACCCACACATCCCCTTATAGCAATCAACACGCACAACACGGTAAAACTGACACCAACGAATTACCTCTCCTGGAAATTCCAAATTGAATTCACACTCTTTGGCTATGATTTACTCAAGTTTGTAGACGGCACCTACCCATCCCCAACGCCATTTCTCCAAGACAATACCACACCCAACCTCGAATACATCACGTGGTCCCGTCAAGATCGCCTCATTCTTAGTGCCCTGGCTGGCACCCTTAGCCCACCCCTTATCCCACTTATCACTCAATCTCGCACTTCCCGAGAAGCATGGCTTGTCCTACATAATACATATGCTCGCCCATCTCGTGGTGATATCAAACAACTCAAAAGGATCACCAAGGGGTCAGACTCAATCACCACCTACATGCAGTCCATCAAATCCAAAACCGATGAACTGGCGGTCCTTGGTAAACCCCTTGATCACGAGGACCTCAATGAAAAAATCCTCGACGGCTTGGGTGATGAATACAACCCGGTGATCGACGTCGTCAATGCCAGAGACAACCCATCTCGTTTGATGAATTGCACGAGAAATTGATCAACCGTGAGCTCTCCTTCACAGTGACCACCCCTACGCCAACCCCCTTACCGATGACTACACACGTCGCCACCTCCTGCCCCACCAACTGGCGTCCACAAAATTGCAACAACTAACCCCCATGGTCACCCTTGACACCACCCACATCTCAACGTGGTACCCGCAACCCACCACGACCATATCTTGGTCGTTGCCAATGGTGTCGTGATTAGGGCCACACAGTTCCACAATTCCCAGTGTTCCGGCAATTGCAACCAAAACTTCAACCACCTCCACTTGGCTGTCCTTTTTCAGCACCTCAACAGCACACCAATCCTTCTTGGCAACCACGTGCTAATGTTGCAATAACTGACAACTTCGACGGCTCAAATTGGCTCCTTGATAGTGGTGCGATACCCACATCTCAACGTGGTACCCGCAACCCACCACGACCATATCTTGGTCGTTGCCAATGGTGTCGTGATTAGGGCCACACAGTTCCACAATTCCCAGTGTTCCGGCAATTGCAACCAAAACTTCAACCACCTCCACTTGGCTGTCCTTTTTCAGCACCTCAACAGCACACCAATCCTTCTTGGCAACCACGTGCTAATGTTGCAATAACTGACAACTTCGACGGCTCAAATTGGCTCCTTGATAGTGGTGCATCGCACCATGTTACCGCCAATCTGAGTAATCTCTCCATTCATGCTCCTTATTCTGGGGCTGACGATGTTGTGATTGGTAATGGCATGAGTCTCCCTATTTCGCATACTGGTTCTACATCTCTACACACTCCCTCACATACTTTCTCACTTCATAATGTTCTTTGTGTTCCCACCATACACAAAAATCTTATTTCTATTTCTCAATTTTGTAAATCTAACAATACATCCATCGAATTCTTACCCTCTTCTTTTCTTGTGAAGTATCTTCGCATGAGGGCAACACTTTTATGAGGTCAGACTAAGGATGGTGTGTATGAATGGCCGGTCAGTTCTATGAAGTCCTCTCCTTTGGTAGCTTTCTCCAGTGTCAAGACCACTTCGTCTGAGTGGCATCATCGCTTAGGTCACTCGTTATTGTCAATTCTTAGGCATATTGTCTCTACTTTTCAATTAGAAGTCACAAGTCTGTCATCTCTGAATTTCAATTGTAATGCGTGTCAATGCAACAAAGTCACAAGTTGCCTTTTTCCATTTCCACTATTCTTTCAAATTCTCCACTTGAAATAATTTTTTCTGATGTGTGGACCTCTCTCGTGCGTTCCATTGATGATTTCAAATATTATGTTATTTTTGTTGATCATTTTACAAAATACATATGGTTTTATCTACTTAAAAGAAAATCTGATGTCTATGATGTTTTTGTTCGCTTTAAATCACTGGTGGAAAACTAATTCAATCGAAAATCATCACGTTTTACTCTGACAATGGGGGGGAATATCAAACACTTTCATCATACCTCAGTTCTAGTGGAATATCTCACTTAACCTTACCACCACACACTCCTGAACACAATGGGTATTCTGAATGTCATCATCGTCATATAGTTGGAACAAGCTTACCACTCCTCTCACATGCTTCCATGCCTTTGGTATACTCGTCATATGCTTTCTCCACTGCTGTTTATCTCATTAATCGTCTACCCACTCCCACACTCCAACTTCTATCACCGTATGCAAAACTCTTTGGCACACCTCTCAACTACTCCAAACTTCAAAGTTTTGGTTGTCTATGCTATCCTTGGTTGCGTCCATATTCATCTCACAAACTATCTCCCCATTCCAACCCCTTGTGTCTTCCTTGGCTACTCCACCCAAAGTGCCTATCTTTGTCGTGACCCCGTAACTACCTGTCTCTACACATCTCGTCATGTTAAATTCGTTGAGTCGATTATGCCCTTCAAAACCATTCAACTCAATCTTCCTCGTCCTTCCTCTTCCACGTCCGACGTCTGGTTCCCTTCCGAGTCATCGTCTCCGGCCACCATCATACCATCTGTCAATCTCAAACCTATCCCTCAGGTGGATTCCACTCAAGACACCACAACTATAACCACCGCAATCATTCTATCATCTCAAAATACCTCTCTCCCACCAAACCTGAGACTCATTGCCGCGGATCTACCTTCACCACATCGTGGTACCCAGTAGCCACCCCAAACCCCACCCTCTGAACCCAACTCACCTGTAACCTACTCACCACACCCCCCAGATCGGACACCTAGTCCTCCTCCACATCAAGGTATAGTTATTCGATCCAAAAATAATATCCACAAACTAATCCAAAAACTCAATCTCATTGCACAACTTTCCACCAACCCGAATCTTGAACCTTCTACGGTGACCCAGGCCATCAAAGATTCCAAATAGCGTCAGGCTATGTCTGAAGAGTATGATGCTCTTGTTTGGAATGGGACATGGGACCTTGTTCCATCTCATCGGTCCCAAAATGTCATTGGTTGCAAGTGGATTTTTCGAACTAAACGTTTATCTGATGGTTTTGTTGACAGGAACAAAGCACGTTTAGTTGCCAAGGGGTTCCACCAACGCCCAGGTGTTGACTACCATGACACCTTCAGTCTTGTTGTCAAACCAACAACAGTATGACTTATTCTCTCTCTTGCTGTTACTCGTGGTTGGTCACTGCGACAACTTGATGTCAATAATGCCTTTCTCCAAGGCTCTATTTCTGAGGACGTCTTTATGGCGCAATCACTAAGATTCATTGACAAAGACCATCCTCATCATGTCTATAAATTGCGCAAAGCAATATACGGTCCCAAACAAGCATCTCGTGCATGGTACCATGAGTTACGTCAATTTCTCATCACTTCAAACTTTAATAAGTCTCATGTAGACACATCACTATTTGTCTACAATACTTCAGGCATCATGATATATCTCTTGGTCTATGTTGATGACATCATTATCACAAGCAACAACGATGCCGCGGTACAAAAGTTCATTCATCTTCTCTCTAGCAGATTCTCCCTCAAGGATCTTGGTCTGCTTTCATATTTCCTTGGAGTTGAAGTTATTCCATATCCGCAGGGTGTCTTTCTTTCTCAGCAGCGATATAAACATGATCTCCTTACTCACACTCACATATCTAATGCCAAGCCCGTGTCTACACCACTTGCCACTACTCCAACTCTTACTCTATACTCCGGATCATCCCTATCTGATCCAACCGAATACAGAGCTATTGTTGGCAGTCTCCAATACTTATCACTCACACGACCGGGCATTGCTTACACGGTTAACAAGCTATCTCAATTCATGCACTGCCCCAAGATTGATCATTGGAATGCAGCAAAGCGTCTACACTACGGTATCTCAGTGGTACTATTGCTCATGGTCTTGTTTTCTACCATAATTCACCACTGTCACTTCATGCATTTTCGAACGCAGACTGGGCAGGAAACAAGGATGACTTTACCTCCACAAGTGCTTATCTCATCTACATTGGTCGCAATACAATCTCATGGAGCTCAAAGAAACAAAGGATGGTGGCCTGCTCTTCTACCGCTGCTGAAATTCGTTGGATTTGTCTCACCGAGCTTCATGTGTCTCTACCTCAACAATCGGTTATCTACTGTGACAACGTTGGTGCAACAAATCTATACTCAAACCCGGTTTTTCATTCTCGCATGAAACATGTTGCTCTTGACTATCACTTCATTCAGGAACAAGTTCAAGGAGGCTCTCTTCGCATTGCCCATGTTTTCTCTGTTGATTAATTAGCTGCTGCGCTCACCAAACCTCTTTCCAGCTCGCACTTCCAACAATTGGCGAACAAGATTAGAATCACCTCATGGTGCTCCATCTTGCGGAGGCACGATAAAGATACTTAGTCTTCATTGTCAAAGATATGATGCCTTACCAACTCCCACCTTTTCTTGTCAAAAGATGACATTTATCATACCAACCACTCTCACTTTCTGTTGTTAAAAGATCTCCTTATTATACCATCCTACTCAAGCCTTCAGGTCTTGAGTCACTCATTAATGCCCACTCTCTCTCTCCCCTCACTTATTGTTTCCAACATTTGTCTATCAAATCTCTCTCTCTCTCTTCACTTATTTCTACGATTGCCTCTATCTCCAGCTCACTCTAGCTGTATTTCCATTACTGCTGTTATTAATGCTGAACCATGCCAAGTCTCTCAGTTTCTTCTATGTCATTTATTGTTGAAGATTTCATGAGTTTCAATTGTGTATATAGATAGAGTTGCTTGTATTGTATATTGTGTTGTAGTGTATTGTGATGTATTGAATTTTGGTTAGAGATTGTATATATATACAATTTTATTGAATGTAATATATGCCATGTTCATATCCTTTCTCTTAGCTTTAATAGCCTTCAGATTTGGGTTTTAAATTTTACCGACTAATATGTACAATTTCATCTTTAATTTAGAATACATGGTAAAGAACATGGAATTTGAATGAACAATATAACACTTCAATTTAGAAGACATTAAAAAATTTAACAAAAATTGACAGCGGTTCAAATTTTAGGGTTGTTATGCGGGGTGGGAGTTTTGTTTAGGGGGCAGATTAGGGTTAGGGGTTTGATCAACGGTCCAAATTGCCTCCCGAACAATGTGTAGATCGAAGGTCCAAAATGTCTCAAATATAAAATATGTACAAACTTATTATATAGATGGATAATTAACAAAATTTAGTAGCAAAATCTCTCATGTTTCTTTTGGAGGTACAAGGTAATCCAAAGAGAATATTAAACCAGAAAGAGTGATTCAAGCAGTAGCCTAGGGGTAAGGTTTATTTCTCCGTCTGGGGTTTGAATCGACTTCTGGTTCTACTCTCAAAATTTTGGGATTCATGTAAAAAAAATATTTGGTAAACACGTTTATGTTCTTAAAATTTTGGGTGTACTTTCTAAATTCCTTAAGAATCTGAGAAACAAAAAAATATTGATTCTTATTCATTCTCACAAAACTATTCCTATTACCACCACCATCACGCTGGCCACCATACATTCAAAGAAAAAAAAAACAAATGTTGCAACCAAACATAGTTCTTGTTTCTATTCTCATAAATTAAAAAAAATAATTTAAGAACAATGTTTCTATTCTTGGAATACTCCAGAATGGAAACAGAATTCCCTTCCTAATTTATTGGAAGTAGAAATAGAAAAGCAGAAACACTAACCAAACGCCACCTAATTAATTATCTTGTTGTTTATATATCTGCCTCAAAAAATCCAATCAAAGAGCAGAGAGTTGAGCTTAAAGTGTACATAATAAGCTCTATTAAAATCTCGTGAATGTGTGAGTTCTAAATTAAATTCCAGTTTCGACTGTGATGAAGCATAGTTTCATACCAAAAATCCAAATCGAAGACAATGAACATTACCCACCGCTTTGTAAAGTAAGAACACAAAATAACTGAACGAGAGACTCACTAGAATTTGAAGCTTCCCGTTGAACGCCAATCCCACATTTTCCATTAGTTTCTCTCGTTCGTTTCTGGAAGACACATCGCAGACTGAACCAGTGACTCCAAATCCCTCATCTTCCCAATCCCGCAAGCATTTATGGAGCTCCGTTTCATTCCTCGAACACGTATGCACCGTTGCTCCCAATCCTACCAGCTCCTCCACAATCGCGTGCCTATACAATCCACAAATGCAATCAAATTAGAGCTTTAAACAAACCAAAATTACGTCCATGTAAACACATTTTTCGCATGAATGTTAAAGAATAGAGAGAGGAGAGGGAGATCAAATTAGAGCATTAAACAACCAAATATATACACAATTTTCGCAACATTGCTAAAAAATTGAAAGAGGAGAGGGAGATCAAATTAGAGCTTTAAACAACCAAACACACACACAATTTTCGCATAAATGCTAACGAATTGAGAGAGGAGAGGGAGATCAAATTAGAGCTTTAAACAACCAAATATATACACAATTTTTGCATAAATGTTAAATAATTGAGAGAGGAGAGGGAAATCAAATTAGAGTTTTAAACAACCAAATATATACACAATTTTCGCAGAAATGTTAAAGAATTGAGAGAGGAGAGGGAGATCAAATTAGAGCTTTAAGCAACCAAACATATACACAATTTTCGCCAAAGAACTAAGAGAGGAGAAGAAGATCAAATTAGAGCATTAACAACCAAATATATACACAATTTTCGCATATATGTTAAATAATTGAGAGAGGAGAGGGAAATCAAATTAGAGTTTTAAACAACCAAATATATACACAATTTTCGCATAAATGTTAAAGAATTGAGAGGAGAGGGAGATCAAATTAGAGTTTTAAACAACCAAATATATACACAATTTTCGCAGAAATGTTAAAGAATTGAGAGAGGAGAGGGAGATCAAATTAGAGCTTTAAGCAACCAAACATATACACAATTTTTGCATAAATGCTAAAGAACTAAGAGAGGAGAAGGAGATCAAATTAGAGCATCAACAACCAAATATATACACAATTTTCGCGTATATGTTAAATAATTGAGAGAGGAGAGGGAAATCAAATTAGGGTTTTAAACAACCAAATATATACACAATTTTCGCAGAAATGCTAAAGAAATGAGAGAGGAGAAGGAGATCAAATTAGAGCTTTAAACAACCAAACATATTCACAATTTTCGCATAAATGCTAAAGAATTAAGCGAGGAGAGGAAGATCAAATTAGAGCATTAAACAACCAAACATATACACAATTTTCGCATAAATGTCAAAGAATTAAGAGAGGAGAGGAAGATCAAATTAGAGCATTAAACAACCAAACATATACACAATTTTCACATAAAGGCTAAAGGATTGAGAGAGGAGAGGGAGATCACCCGATGCCTCTGGTTCCACCGGTGACGAGAGCGGTCATGCCGTCGAGTGACCATCGACTGGATCTGCTACTGGATTTCGAACGCGACATTGTTGCAGTGGCAATACAGCAAGCAAATCGATCCGAGCATCTGATTGAATGAATTCTGAGAGCATTGATTACTGAGAATTGACGCTTGGGTAGTACAGTGATGAAGCGGGAAGACGAGAGAGGGGTTAGGGTTCTCGACATTTGAGCGCCAAAAAACCGTTTTCGCGGTACTGTGGGTTTAATTGGTATTTATAAGGGGTAATACCACTTAGACCCCCTCAACTATAGTGAAATTCCACATACGCCCCTAACTTTCAAAACTACTACAGCAACCCCCTGCCAGATAGTAGAATGTCCAAATTACCCTTCAGCCCTTTACTTTTCCTTTCTCTCTCTCTCTCTCTCTCTCTCTCTCTTTTTCTTCCCATCTCTATCCTTTTTTTTTTTTTTTTTTTTTTTTTTTTTTTATCCTAATCATCTTCATCTATTCACGCCTCTTCCTCTTCA
The DNA here is from genome assembly GCA_016647705.1 of Eucommia ulmoides. Lineage (NCBI taxonomy): Eukaryota > Viridiplantae > Streptophyta > Magnoliopsida > Garryales > Eucommiaceae > Eucommia > Eucommia ulmoides. The sequence continues at coordinate 1,240,115 of CM028338.1, forward strand.
TCCATGTCTTCTCTTCTTCATCTCGAACTTGGTTTTCAATTTGGAATTCAAATTTGAACTCGTCACTACGTTTCAATTTCTTGAGAGCACTGGTCACGACTTTCAACCCTAATTTCTTTCGATTTGTTTCTCTAGCGTTTCTCAATTCTTGAGCTTAACTTCATTTTGTCAAAGGTATTTTTTTTGAGCTCTAATAGCCTTCTCCGACAATGGTCGATTCAAAACCGATGGCGTTACCGCCTGAAGCTCCATCCCCAAGAAATCAATCTTCTCATAAACCTTGTTGTGAATTTTTTTTTTTCATTTTTTCTTTTCCTTCTTCGAAGATCACCCTCTCTCCTCCAATCCATTTTTTGCTGCCTTCTATCTTTCTTAAAATTTCCCTAGATATGAATCACCGATTAAGAAGAGAGGAGACAAATTATTGTTCCAGAGTTTGAATCACCCAACTCCAGCGTGTTTTCCATTGGCGAATCTGTCTGAATCGGCCATGCCGCATCGGGGGAGAAAATGGCATGGCGGTGTATTTCAGGGCCGATATCGACACCTTAGCTCTCACGAGTCGGTGAAGGAGGTGGCGTCTCGGTTTGTTAGCATTGGCTACCGACAAACCAACTTTTGAAGTACAACGAAAATGGTCCTCTTTTCTTTCGGGGACGAAATGTATCCTACGATGAACACCATTCTTGCCACTGCAACAATACAAACAACCATCAACACCATCCTTGCCTCTATCAAAACTATCGAAGAATCAATCCATTAATCAAAGAAGTTTCGATTTAGAAAAAGAGAGAATCCTAAATCAAAACTCAAAGCAAATGCCTAAATAAGCTCGAGAATTTGATTGTTTGTTCCTCGATGTAAGGAAATTCCATTAATTCCACCAAAACAATGATCGAAAATCTATTTTTCCTCAGTAATTCTCTTTGATGTTGTTTGATTTGTGATTTTATATAAATTAATGTTTGGATTGTGTAAAGCCAGGTTGCTGCTTTGTCGCCAAACATTACGGCGATGGGCGAGCTCTACTTCGCGGTTCCGATGGCCAGAGTAGTTCTCTGCACACTCAACATCTACCACGATTTATCCATGGTTTCTCTCTTGCTCAAACATTCCGAAGCCAAGATCCTATTTGTCGATTACCATCACCGTCGCTGTGTAGAGCTTCGGTGGTAATGTCTGTTTCGGTTGTGTTGTTCGGCATTATTGTTATTCGTTTTGTTTGTGGTGTTCGATGATAGTGTTCGTCGGTTACCATCACCGTCCAAGGTTCGTCCGTCGATGGTGAGGGATGAGAGAGAGAAAACGATGGTGAGAGGATGAGAGAAAGAAAAGTGTTGAAGATGAAGAAGGGTCCAAGGTTATTTTGGACTTTTCATAATGAAACTGGAGGTTAATTTGGTAATATGAATAAAGTGAGTTGAAAATTTGACTTTTCAAAGGGCATTGTCAGAATAAAAAATGACTTGGGGTTTATGTATCCTTCGACCAAATAGTTCAAGGGGTGTTTCATGTAATTTGAAAAGTTGATGGGATTCCCGTGGTTTTGGTCAAAAGTTGAAGGGGTCTAGGTGGTATTACCCCTATTTATACCATAGTTAATGGGTTAATTGTGTTTTCCTCCTTGATACTTTAGTTGTATTTCATTTTAACTCCTATACTTTAAAATTTTAATTGTCCCATCTATTATTTATAGTTAATATAAAAGAGACAGTGAGCTATTTGAATGCCAATTTTGTGATTTCTCTTCAATTTTGTCCATAATGATATTTTTCACCACTTCAATGGTAATTTGGTGATTTTCCCTGTTTCTTTCCATTTTGATAATTCCTTTAGTCATCATTTGATAGACCTCAGCTATGTCCTTATTCGCCATTTCATATGTTTGGACAATCTAACCTACACCCTAATGCTTGGGAGTTGTTTGCTCAATTCACATTAGGTTCTTGACTCCCGAGCTCACCTACTACCGTAGACCTCCGAATTGCCGTTGGGAGACAATAGAGAGAATGACGAATCGGCGCTTGCAGAAGTGTCGGCGATAGAGAGAGACATGGAAGACAGAGAGAGAGAGCGGCGCCGCGAGGTGGCTCCGGCGGCATCCCACTCGATGACATTGTCAGCCTTCTCGCCCCTAGTGCCGGCAACGGCGGATTGCGGCGTGACTGCAGCGATGTATAGATAAAACTCTCATTCTCTCACTTTTTTTTTTCTCCCTCTTTTTAACTCATATTATTTTCAATTCTTCCCATTTGTCCAAATCTAGATTTCATTTTTGGCTACATCTTTTGCGAAAGATTAATTTTCTCTTTAGTCAATTTGTTTGTGCGAAAGATTAATTCTTTCTATTTCTTCATAATTTACTCTTTTTTTGTGCTACCAGAACCTAAACTCCAAGCTTCAGTTTCATTTACTTTGTATCAAGAAATAAGCCAGTGACAATTCAAAATCTATGTTGTTGGTGATTCCTTTCGATCCTTTTCTTATAATTTGTATCTTTAGGCTATGAATTCGAACAATGTTACGTGTCACGGTCTAAGCTTTTTCAGTGCTTGTTCTTGCACATGGTCGCTTGCCCGTGACTCTTTTTATTTGTGTTCTCGACTCGTTTAGCTTATTTCATTAATTTTTTGTAAAAATGCCCCATTATATCTCTTCGAGCTTAATAATATCTATTGTTATCACTTGTATTTTTTTTGCTTAAACTACTTATAAGGAGACTTTCCTTTTTCACGTGATTGATATCTCTCCATTGATTTGGTTGTAATTAGTTGTAATTAGCTTTGACTAGGATTTGATTATAATCTGCAGTGTGTATCTTTGGTAGTTTCCTAATTCTTGTCTAGGTTTTCCTCTTGACTTCTTGTATATATACTGAAACTATTCTATGAATAATGAGTGAGGGATTCCATCTTTATCTTCCTATATGGTACCAAGGTGCTCGCCATACGACAACTCTAATTTTTTTTCCTTCTTCCGCCATGGCCTCTCAATCTGCCAGCACCACCACGCCCATACCTATGGAGTATTTAACTACCCAACCAGTCATTGCACCAACAATGACCATTAAGAGGTCTATTTCCCATCCACCAGTGGCACCGTCAACACCGTTGGTGGCCATTCATCTGCTACCGTTTCCCACCACTCCTTCAGTTATCTCTACCCTTCCATGCCTTCCTTCTATTCCCAATATCCATTCCACTGTCATATTATCCATGCCATTCACAAACACCATTATACCGTAAAGTGACTAACAACTTATTTCCATTAATACCAATGCTCAAGCCCCTCTGAAACTTTCTTCCTCCAACTACCAACTTTGGTACTCTTTGTGGTGATCTATCTTGATTGGATACAACTTTACTTCGTACGTTGTTGCTCCGCCCATGGAAATGCAACTAAGCTCTTTGGTTGGGTTTGACAAGACCAATTGTTTTGGAGCGCACTCGTCGCATATCTTATCGAAGATGTGGCATCCTATGTGTTATCCGATGCAACTTCCTATGCCTTGTGGACTACCTTTCACAATCTTTATGTCCGACCATCACGTGCTCGTCTCCTTACTCTCAAGGATTCTCTTGCATGAGTTAACAAAGGCACCAAACCTATGACTGCCTATCTTCAACATGTGAAGCAGCTTGTCACAACTTTGAATGCATCTGGTGTAAATCTTACCATGGATGATGTTACTATCCATGTTCTTAATGGCCTTCCCTCTGAATATAAGATGATATCTACTGCGCTACGCACTCGATAAACTCCTCTATCTTTTGATGAACTTCATGAAAAGCTTTGTGATTATAAGAGTAGTATTACTCAGGACATTTCTTTCGTTTTTATTCCAATAACGACAAACTATACTTCTCGCAATGGTGGATCTCACAATCGCACCAACTGCACGAATCGTCCATCGGCCTCCTAAGGCCAAGCTTTCTCAATTCCGCGGCAACATCAATCATGTTCGACATATAATCATAAAGATGGTTCCGGTGTGATTTGTCAATACTGCGATAAGCTTGGACACAAAGTGAAACAGTGTTGGAAGTTGTTTCCTTGATCTAAGTCGTCTTCCATGAGCGGCTCGGGTTTCTCCACTACCAGCAACATAAGGGCTCCACCAGGAGCAAATTTTGCTGAAACCTCCACAATAATAATTCCAATTGGTTGGTCGACTCGGGTGTGTCTCGCCATGTGACTGCGAATTTTTAAAATCTTTCTCTTCATTTTGACTATGATGGTGGTGAAGATGTGATGCTGGGTAATGGTAAAAATTTGGCAGCAACATATTCTGGCTCTGCCTCTCTACCTTTTTGTTCTAGACCTTTATATCTTAATAATATTCTTTGTGTCCCTTGCATGAAAAATAATCTTGTTTCTGTTTATCAATTATGCTCTACAAATAATGTAACTATTGAATTCTCACTTTTTTTTTTTTTGTTGTTGTTGTGAAGGATTACTGCACGGGGGAGCCTCCGGTAAAAAGAAAACCTGAGGACGGTGTTTATGAGTGGCCATTACCGCAAGCATTATCTACTTCTTCTGCACCAACTGTTAACTCCATTGAACTCTCTACTGTTTAACAATGACATTGTCGTCTTGGTCACCTTTCTTCTCCTATGTTGCGTCACACTTTACATTTGCTTGGCATATCTATTCCATCAAACACTTCAAAATTTTTCTGTAATTCCTGTAAGTGCAATAAAATGCACAAGATCCCTTTTCAAATTTCTTCAATAACATCGACTTGATCTCTGGAATTCATTTATTCTAATGTGTGGGGACCTTCTCCTATAGATTCTGTTGATGACTTTAAAAAGAATCTAATTTTTGTGGATCATTATACAAAATATGTCTAGTTCTATCATATGAAAAGGAAATATGAGGTTTCTCATATCTTTCCAAAATTTTGAGGCTCTCGTGGAAAAATTCTTTAATCACTCAATCGTCTCCTTTTATTCTAACAATGCTGGTGAATTTATTCATTTGGAAGAATTCTTTGCCTTTAACGGAATCTTACATTTTTTAACTCCTCTCCATACTCTTGAGCACAATGGCACAACTGAAAGACGACATAGACATATTGTTGAAATAGGCATCACACTTCTTCATATCGCAAATCTTCCATTATCTTTTTGGTCATATGCATTCCAAATTACCACATATCTGATAAATAGAATGTCCACTCCTTTATATAATGACTCACCATACCTTCGAATTTTTGGATCTATTCCAAACTATAAAAAACTTTGTGTTTTCGGTTGTTTGTGTTATCCTTGGTTGAGACCATATGCACAACACAAACTAGAACCTCACTCTGCTCCATGTGTGTTTCTTGAGTATTATCTCAATCAAAGTGCATATAAATGTTATGATCCATTCACCTCAAAGATTTTTTCCAGACATGTGGATTTTGTTGAGCATGAGTTTCCATTTAAAACCATACACCTTATTGCTACTCGGGTCCATGATGCTATTGTTAATAATTGGACTCCTCATTTCATTGTTCCATCTTCACCCACTTCAAGACCGCCAGTTTGTTCCTCACCTACTGACGGCCAACGTTTATTTTCTAGTTCCTATTTGGTCACTCATGAATTTTCTTCCTTCGGTACACCTGCTTCCAGTGGCTTTCAACGACTGTAACCTGTCATCAACTGAGTCCTTAAGACCATCAGTGTATGATTTAGGTATGCGCTCCTCACTAAATTTATGCACCACTTTTTTATCTTTTAACCTGGACAAGAATCCTCCAACAAACTCTCATCCCATGATCACTCGTGCAAAGAATAATACCTATAAACCAGTTAAAAAATTATGCCTAAACACCTCTACTGCCCACTGTGTTCTACTGCCTAAGCCAAAATCATTGCCTGACATCAAATCCGAGCCAAAATATGTGTCAAAAGCACTAAGTGATCCCGATTGAAAAACAGTTATAAATGAAGAAATTCAGGCCTTATAGAAACAAGATACGTGAGAGCTCGTTCCTTCTAATGTAAAACATAAATTAGTTGGCTCCAAATAGTTTTTTCGAGTCAAGCTCAATTCGGATGGGTCCTTAAACAAATATAAAGCATGTCTTATTGCTCAAGGATTTACCCAACGATCGAGAATTGATTATATTAAGACATTCTCTCCAGTTGATAAGAACACTACAGTTAGAGTTGTTCTAACTATAATTGTCACACTAGATTGGTCCTTATAACAGTTGGATGTCAATAATGCCTTCTTATATGGGCATCTGACCGAAGAGGTTTATATGGCTCAACCTAGAGGCTTTGTTGATCCTACAACGTCTACACATGTTTGCAAACTCAAGAAGACAATGTATGGTCTCAAATAGGCCCCACGGGCTTGGTATTCGGTGCAAGATTGGCATTTCTGATCGCCCGCCATTTTGAGGGGGCGTATAAGGAGACTTTTCTTTCTCACCTGATTGATATCTCTCCACTAATTTGGTTGTAATTAGTTGTAATTACCTTTGATTAGGATTTGATTATAATCTGCAGTGTGTATCTTTGGTAGTTTCCTAATTCTTGTCTAGGTTTTTCTCTTGACTTCTTGTATATATACTGAAACTATTCTATGAATAATGAGTGAGGGATTCTATCTTCTTCATCTTCCTATAGTATTATGTGGGAGGACAAACTCTTGAAGTCATTCAAGCCTTTCATAATTTGTCCCCTTTGATATTAATACAATTGTTGTCGTTATTGTAATTGTATTCTTACTACATTGCCGACATGTGTTGTAGTAAAACTTGTTGTTATTAAAACCGTTTCCGCTATTCAAGATTATCTGATCTTCAGACTTGCTACTAGGCGATCCCCTAGTTAGTGCCGGAAGCTATTTTAGTTGCCTCTTCCTTATTGAAGAAACGTATAATATACTAAGAAAACGTATTCGGTTTGGATTTAGGGCAAAAGAGGCATATTCGACTTCGACTTATGAGGTTGCTTTCTATTTCTTTTTTCATTTATTATTGATAAATGATTGAATAAATTGATTTCTTTTTATAGGTTTACAGATGTCGTCGAAGGCAGTGTATTGGACAAGTATATTTGAAAAAACTAAGACTCAAATTACTTTTTTTTGGGTATTTATTTGTTTATTTAATTAATTTGAATTTTAGATGATAGATTATTGGGTTAATTCTGTCATTGAATTTTCATTTCTCACTCTGCCATCGTCACTGCATTCATTCCTCATTGATATTTTTACAACCTATATATATAATAAAGGAAAAAAAAATCTCTCCGTACATATTTAGCGGTATGGGCTATAATGAAAAATCGAATTTCTTTTGCTTTTTTAAATCTTTTTACAATAGATGACAAAATGGGCTACAAATTTGCTGCGACATATAACGTTGAGTGTTAAGTTTTTCATTTTTTTTTTTTGGGTAGAAAGGAAAGATACAACAAACAAAAGAAAAAATAAAATAAGATTTTCGAACGCATGTCAAAAGCTCTCTTGTCCATCTCTTGGAAGAGAATCTCCTTAATGTCTGTACTTGGCATATCAAGAACTTTGAGGGCACAATCTTGGTGGGCTCTTTTCTTGGCCAAAAAGTCACAACGGTTAGTCTCACGAGAAGAAAAATGAAGGGTGTAATTCTTAGATAACAGTAAACTCTTACACATCTCAATAAGATCTTTAAATCTATAATTTTCTGGACATGAGTTATTGATTAAAAAGACAGCTTCCGCTGAATCAATATTAATCTGAACTCTAGAGAAATTTCTACTTGCTGAAATTTTGATTCCTTTAACAATACTCCTGAGTTTCGCTTCCAGCACTGTGCATCAATCAATATGACCATATAAACCTCTCTTCCAAACATCCAAGTGATCTCTTAACAGACCGCCAAAACTACCTATGCCTGGATCACCTTTCACACTTCCATCCGTATTGAACTTGAGGAAACCTGTTTTAGGAGGAAACCAAAATGCAGCGGGTCTTTTGAAGTCATTTAGAAGATTTGATCCTAAGAAAAATTTAGAGAGATCTTGAGAGAATTTTGCAATTCTTGCCAGAGTTGAATTAAGAAGATTATACACTCCCTCAATAACCTTTTTATTTCTATCTTTCTAAATTTTTTTCAAATGGTAGTAATAAAAATATAATAGGAATGATTCAAAATACTACCTTTAAGTTTATTTTTTATCCAAACCCAAATATCGGAAGAATGGGTATTATACTAGAAATTAGACATATTAACTGTATCCCAAATAAGGCTAGCTTTGAGACAAATATGAATGGCATGCTCAATAGTTTCAATTTCCTCATTGCATCTATGGCAAATGTTAGAAATATTAGCACCGTGAGAAACACAGAAAGGATTTTGAGAAACACAGAAAGGATTTTTCAAAAGAAGAATTTAAGATTTTGAGGAATTTTACGTTTCCAAATCCAACACCAACCATTATTATGCACAACAACTTCATTATTTGGGTTGCTTAACTTATAAGCCGAATTTATGGAAAATATGTGAGAATTATCAGGCATCCAAAGGGGTTTATCAATAATATTAAAGACAGGAGATTGAATATTCCTGATTTTTATCTCAGTATCATAATTAATTAAATGTAAAATAGGATTGAGAAACCAAGAACCATTAGCATTAATAATATTTGTCACTTTAAGATCCATGAAATTTTAGAGATCATGACAATCCAAGGGTTTATCCTCACACCACCAATCCAACCAAAGATTAATAGTAGTACCATTCCCAATTTTTCATTTAATCCCTTTGGTTAAGGTATCATTCACAGAAAGGATACCCCTCCAAATATGAGAATTATCATTAATCTTTCTCCAAGTGTTAGGATTATTCTTAACAAAATATTTGTAGCGAATACTCCTAACCCACAAGTTTTGATCATTACTAGCAATTTTTCAACCAAGTTTGGCTAAAAAAACCTTTATTATTAGTTCTCGTTTTCTAATTCCCAACCCTCCCACATCTTTATTGAGGCCAACTTTATCCCAATTTATCAAATGGTATTTTTTCAAATCGTTCCTATCACCCCATATAAAATAACGGTTAATCTGATCAATCTTATCACAAAATTTAAGTGGGATGAAGATAATTTGCATGGAATAATTAGGAATCGTAGCAGTGTCTGATTTAATTAAGGTAGTTCTCCCGGCTATAGATAACATGTTAGTCTTCTACTTGGAAAGTCTCGCTTGAATTTTCTGAATCACATGATGGACATGAGAATTATTTAATCTCCCATGAACTAAGGGAAAGCCAAGGTAGACACCAAGATCCTCAGTCAGTCCAATATTAAGGTAATTACTAATATCTCTCACTTTCCAACGGGGAATGCAAGGGGCCACAAAAAGCTTAAATTTAGAAAAAATAATTTTTTGCCCCTAGATATTAGCAAAGACATTCAAAACATTTAGAATATTAGCAACTTGAGTATCGTTAGCTTTAGCAAAAAGAATAAGATCATCTGCAAAGAAAAGATGAGAAATGACTGGACTACTTCTCCATGCCCTCGGACCCTTCCAAATACCTCTATTAGATTTATCAATAATCATGTGAAATAATCTCTCCATACAAAGGGTGAAGAGATAAGGGGATAAAGGGTCCCCTTGTCTAAGACCCTTGGAGGATTTAAATTCTTCAAGAGGTTCACCATTCAAGAGGTTCACCATTCCACAAGATGGAAAGAGAAGCATTGGACACACAAGACATAATCAAATTGATCCAAAGGGTGGAAAAATTAGAATTGTTAAGGGTATCTCTAAGGAAGTCTCAACTAATGATATTGTAAGCCTTTTCCAAATCAATTTTAATAATGATACCACCGTCTTTAATCTTGGACTTTCTAAGCGAATGAATAATCTCTTGAATAATAATGACATTTTCTGTGGTCATATGACCTGGCACAAAGCTATTTTGAAACGGGTCCACCGATTTATCTAACATCGGTCTAAGTCTAGTAACAAGTAATTTAGTAACTAATTTATAAGTAGTATTACAAAGACTTATGAGATGAAATTGACTAATATTTTCTGGCATCTCAATTTTCGGAATAAGGATGAGAGTTTTATTAGAATTAGTAGGAATGGAAGCATTAATAAAGCAATTTCTAACAAAAGTACAAACATCGGACCCCACTATACTCCAGTTACTTTTAAAGAATATCGGTTGGAACCCATTGAGACTCGGAGCTTTTAAGTCTTTCATGGTTATTAAAGTGTGCCAAATCTTAGAATCCGTAGGCATGCAACAAAGATTCTCATGATAGGAATTCTCAATTTTAGGGCAGGGAAGATTAGATGTAAAATTATTTATAACAGTCTTATCACCTAAAAAAAGATTTTGAAAAACATATTTGACATGGGTTTTTAGCTCATCTTTATTGCTAACCCAAACATTATCTTTTTTTAGCGTGGTAGCTTTATTTTTCCTTATTCTATTGAGAGTTATGCAATGGAAAAATTTATTATTTTTATTACCAAGCTTAAGCCACTGAATTTTAGATTTTTGTTGCTAACGAATCTTTTCTTTAACAAGAATATCTCTATATTCTCTTTGAAGATCAAGTTCAAGACGATTAAGGTTATGAGTAAAGAGTTTGTCTTGCAATTTTTGGATGCCCTTAAGTCTATTTAAAAGATGTCTCTTAATTTTGAAATATTTCCAAAAGTTTTAGAATTCCACTCCCTAAGAATTGAAGTGAAATTTTTTTGGTTTTAAATCCAAATTAGAATCGTCATCAGCCCAAAAATCAAACATAAGATTTTTGAAGCCCAAAAATCAAACATAAGATTTTTGAAGCCATCATGGGTTAACCACATGGCGTAAAAAACGAAAGGGTCTATTATGCGGGGGGAGGAGGGGGGGGGGGGGGGAAATCACAACAATAAATGAGTAAAGGGGAGTGGTCAGAGTATATATGAGGGAGAGTTTCCACACCCGAATTTAGATAGGCCTCATTCCATTTATCATTAGCAAGCGCATGATCCAGTCTTTTACCAATTCTGATACCACTCCTAACCATACCCGTCCATGTCATTTTAGGTCCATTGGAGCCTAAATCCATTAAACCATAGTCATTCAAGTTACAGTTGAAGTAGTTGATGCGGGCAATATCAGAAGGCATACATGAGCTAGTTTTCTCGTTTTGGGAGGCAATATCATTTAGATCGCCAGTCACCAACCACGGGGATGAGGTTTGATGAGAAATATCCTTCATATCTTTCCAAAGTCCCTATCTCATTCTGGGATTAGGATTAACATACACAGTAGACAAAAGTCAATCATCATGATTAACACAGCTAACCAAAGCATGGATAGCTTGTTGTTTAATGGATATAGTATTTAGACTAACTTTATCGTTCATCCAAAGAATCCAAATACCCTCAGCTCTACTACAAGGGTCAATGTGACTTGAATCAGTATAACCGAGGCTATTAAAAAAAGTTCTCATAGAATTTAAATCTAGTTTAGTTTCAAGTAAGATAAAAATATCAGGTTTATAAAACATAAAAATATATTTAAAAGTTGATTTGAAAATAGGGTTACATGCATCTCTACAATTCCAAGAAATGATTTTCATGGTACTAAGATTTAAAAGGGTTAGGGTCAGATCCATGTTATGAGTTCTTAGGAGGAAGTTACACCTCCGGAAACTTGACTTCCATGCTCTTGATGGTTTTATAAACACCCCCAAGACTGGGGGTGAGAGTGGTTTCATCTCTAACACACTGACTGCCAACCAGACATCCTTCAACAACTAAATTATTTTGAGAAGATTTTCCAAGACCAGGGATTTTTGGGTCACCATAATCCAAAATAATAACCTTAACTGGAGGTGGAGTAGATGCTGGGGGTAGAAAAAGAGTGATATGGATCAGAAGGGGGAGGCGAAATATGAGAAATGGGAAAGACATGGAAATTTTTTGAGAATGAAGTACCAACAACATCCATATTTCCGTTGAACAAAAATAGGTGCACATTATCTGAAGCAATTTCTGGTGTGGGAAAAATTCCCGAGGCAGTAGAGGCTGTTGGAGTGGTATCCAAAGCAACAACCTGCGTGGAGGAATCTTGCAAAGCATCAGACAAGGTGGGAACATGTCCCCAAAAAACATGGGAATTTTTCTTTCCCAGGCTAGAATTAGGTACAACTCTATTAGGGATGGATTCGTAATTAGAATAAGAATTCCCATGTCTAGCATGATTTTTCATAATGGGTTTTTGTTTTTGGGATGGGCCACCTCTCTTAGTATTTTGGGCTTGAAAATTAGATTTAAACTCAGGTTGGGCAAGAGTTATGAAATTAGGAGTAGGCTCACTTCTAAGGGTTTTTTTCCCCCCTATTCGGCCTAACTCGAACAAATTTATTATACACTTTAGTAGGCCCATTAGGCTTAACTTTATAGGAATTAAACTTCCTCGTTCGTTTAACTAGTAACCAAGGACCAAAATGAGTGTCGTCTTGAGTCTTATTTATCCCATCCGATTCCATCACCTTTTGATCCCCAGTTCTAATATTGATAGCATTGTTCTCACTTGTGTCCCCATTAGTATTATTAACACCGACACTTTGCTCCAAAACCAACTGTTCCACATTACCATTAGTGTTCGCATTTGAAGAAATGACGTTATTATCAACTTGGATGTTCACCAGACCTTTAGGCTTTGGTTAGGGAGTTTCACCAGAGTGTCTAAAGGGGAAAAATTCCGTTCTATGAGACACTCTACCACAACAGTGGCAAATCACATGAATACTTTCATATTCAAGTCTAAACCATTTATTATCCACTTCAAACTTAGTAATAAAGGTTGATCCAAATCGATTTCAATGCAGACCCTAGCAAAATTCCCACGAACTGACTTAGCAGTGTTACCATCTAGTTTAATAGGATTTTTGATGGGTTTAGCAAGAGAATACAAAATAGAGGATTCATATTATTCAACAAGGAGTTTAGGGAATCTAATCCAAATTGTTGTTCTAGAATCTCTACCCTCATCAGGATGAAAATTAGGTTCCCACTTCCTCACAATTAAATAATGATAAAAAATTACCCAGGGACCCTCTGTGAGGACATGAAGCGCATAAGATATTCTAGCAAATTTAACCAGAAAATAACCAGAGCTTAAATTGATAAGATCAAACTCACCTTGGCACTTCCAAAGTGCCGTCACCCTTGGTAGAAGGGTTTTATAGCCAATATTTCTACCGAGAAGGCGAATGATAAGGGAGTCTTGCCATGAGAAGGAACTCTGAATCTGGGAGCAGGCAAGCAATTACCCCCATTCAAAGTATCCTCAGTGTAATTAAAGGGTTTCATCACCGGATCTTCTTCTGGATCGAAGTAGACATCTTCAATCTTGTGCTTTATTGAGTCTTTATCACCATTTAGAGCATCTTGGATGGATTTGGTATTTTCTTTATGGATCGATTCCGGCGAAATCGACGCAGAAGGATTCATCAGAGAATTGGGTTTTCAACAGCAGTTGATTCTTTCTCCTTTGTAGAGGTAAGAGATGGTTGAGCTCCGTTGGATTTTTCACCCATAATCAGTTCAGAGGATGAATCAGTTGGATGTGTTTCGATTTCCATATCTGAGTTGGGACAAGTAAGGGAGGCATGCTTTACCTTCTTTGTACTTTTGGCTAGACAATCCTCCTCTTGAATGGAAGGTCCTTTCGGTGGATTAACTCTCTCAAGAGAGCAAGAGAGCTCATCGAACATTGAAGGCGCACGAAGTGCAGAAAACCTTAGAATTGTGGGCGGCGATGGTTACCGGGCAATGTTGATTCCCAGAACGGCGGTGGTTAAGTCTTTCACTTTGAACATTGACAAACGATGTGAATTACATTAATGCAATTACTTATATCTAATTTTACTTGCATAGTTTCCTCGATTCTTATGATAGGTGTCTTCTTCATCAATAGCCATGCTTCTTGGTACATAGAAATACTATTTACAGAAATGGTGTCCTCCAAATGAAAACGGAGACACTATTTAGTTTGTTTCTCTTCGAAGCACATAAATATTTTGACATTTCTATGACTAAAGTACTCTCTCCGACGGGTACGTGAATTGCATGTATCGATCCCTAGTGAACTAAAAAGAAGATGAAATGTCTTTTTTTTTTTTTTTTTTTTAATTTTAATTTAATATTTAATGGTAATAAAATAAAAAAATAAATATTTTTCTCTCTAATTTGATTTATTTTTAATCAAAAATAAAAAATGGTGGTTTTATCCATTTAATTTCACAATTTTTAACATATTTTATTAATTTAAATAATAAAAAAAAGAATAATTTTATTAATTTATTAAAAGTAAAAAGGAGCAAAGTGTAAATTTCACTATATTTTTTAACATATACCATTGAATTAAGGGAGAATTGCCTTTTATCCCCTTTACTTTGTCGAATTATCACTTTATTCTCCATTCCAAAAAAATTATATTTTAGCTTTTTTTTTTTTTTTTTTTTTAAAAAGTGAGAAACTATTTTTTTTTTCCGTTTAAATTAATAGAATCTGTTTAAAAATAAACATTTTTTTTTCCAAGTTTTCGATTAAATAAACAAAATTATCTCTTTATTTTTTAAAATAAAAAAAATAAATCAAAATTAAAATAAAATGACCAATTTCGTCTACTTAATAAAAAAATTGGTAGAAAAATTAATTTTATCTATTTTTAAATATATTTCGCTAATTTAAACAAAAACAAAAAAAAAGATTAGGCCCCGTTTGGTAACCATTTCCATCCCATTCCATTCCCAGATTTTTGGGAATTCTGTTTGGGAATAGCGTTTGGTAATTTTTGTTTCCGTTTCCGTTTCCATTTCATTCTCATTTGAGAATTGTGCCTACTTTTTTCTTAAGAAATGAAAAACAAAAAAAAGTTGTTTCTCATTATTCCCATTCCATTCCCAAAACCCATGGTCACTATTCATCTACCGGCCGACCACCGCCGACCACCGTCCGCCGATATTCGCCGGCGACCGTCGCCGGTCACCGTCCGGCCGGAAATTTTCCGGCCACTTCCGGCAGTCGCCGGCGACGGCGCCACCGCCGTCCGGTCATCGCCGGTGGGGGCACCGCCGTCTCCGACGCCGGAGAACCGTCGGCGGCCGTTGCCGGAGCGCCGCCGGAGCACTGGCGGCGGCGGGGGCATCGCCGGAGCACCGGCGGCCGGCCGGCGACGGCACCACCGCCGTCAGGCCAAAACAGAAAAGAAAAAAAAAAAAAAAAAAAAAAGATTTTAGGATAAAATCGTTACCAAACACAATTCCCTTCCCAAAACAAAAAAAAAAATTATCGTTACCAAACGCGATTCTACTCTAAAAAAGAAAACAAAATTCCCATTCCATCTCATCCCATTTCTATCCCACTGCTGGAATGGAAACAGAAACGGTTACCAAACGCCACCTTAGTTTCTCACTTAATTCAAAAGTAAGTAACTAAAATGTATATTTTGAAGTGGAAGGAATAAAATGAAAATTAAGTAAAATAAAGGGGATAAAAGGCAATTTACCCTTGAATTAAATAACAAATAATATTTTTTAATTTATTATAAATAGAAGGGCATAAAGTGACATTTTTAAAATAAGAAAGACAAAATAAAATAAAATAAAATAAAGTATAGGAGGGTAAAAGGCAATTAACCTACTTAATATTTATTAAAATGTTCGATAAAAAAATATATTGTTCAATAAAAAGGATAAAAAATTAAAATAAAATATAAAGAACTATATAATAAGAATTTCAAAAATAATTAAATCAGTAAAATGTACCTTAAGTTGTATTACATTTTAATTAAGAAAATACAAAATACTTTTCTAATCGATAAAAATACCTATAATAATAAAAAAGAAAAAGAAAAAGCCACATGCGTTTTTAGGCCACTATTTCATCTTTCATGCAAGCCCTAAGCTTGACTGTCGTAGCATTCATCCCAGCCAACTGTACAACATCACAACATTCTCTTCTAGTTCCGACCTGAAAATAATGATAAAATTAAAAAAATCAGTGTTAATTGTCGTTTGTAATTAACTTTTTATTTTTGTCTTCTTTCGTGTTAATCTGTCTACGTTAAAAATCTACGCACCATCCTGTCTAATGTGGTCTAAAAGACGATTAATCCTAGAAACATGTTCGTATCTACTCACCCCACCGGTCTTCCACACCGGTGACAACACAAGAATCTCCGACACGTAATCCGCGGAATGGTTTCCGCTCGACAAACAAGCTAGTAACTGCCTCCCTGACCTCCGGCTGTACCTCGTAACCCTATGATTCCATCTGACAGCTTCCTCTGCCGAATCAAAGAACAAAACATGAGGAACCTCACACGGATCATTACCAACGAATCTCGTATTGAACATGTAAGGAGGCCTCGCGCCCCTTCGCCACTCGCCAAAGGTCTCGATGGGCCTTTGGAGGACGCTCGGAGGCACGATTCTTTCGTAGATATGGACCGAGTAGCCCCAGGCAACAGAGATAGTCCAGTTTTGGGTCTTCAGATAACAGACAGATTGTTGGAGGAGCCTCGAGTGGTCGATTTTTGCGGCTTTCATGAGGTGGTTTACGGAATCGTATCGGTCCATGGTGGGGAAGATGGGGTCCACGACATCGAGGTGGTGGAGGGAGATGAGAGGTGACTGAGGATGAGCTGATAGGAGCCCTGATATGTCTCTGTGTAGGTCAATCTGATAAAGATAAAATGACTTAGAAAAATTGATTTTTTTTTTTTATTTTTTGTCGCATCAACATGTCACGAGGTTATTTTAGTTCACTGTGATAGAATTGTAGACATATTTTTAACATATTTTATTAATTTAAATAAAAAAAAGAGTAATTTATTAATTTATTAAAAGTAAAAAGGAGTAAAGTGTAAATTTCACTATTTTTTTTAACATATACCATTGAATTAAGGGAAAATTGCCTTTTATCTCATTTACTTTGTCGAATTATCAATTTATTCTCCATTCAAAAAAAATTACCTTACCTATTTTTTTAACAAAGTGGGAAACTAATTTTTTTTAATAGAATCTGCTTAAAAATAAACAAAATTATGTGTTTTTTTTTTTTTTTTTTATCTAAGTTTTGGATTAAATAAACAAAATTATCTCTTTATTTTTTAAAATAAAAAAAATAAAATTAAAATAAAATGACCAATTTCGTCTACTTAATAAAAAAATTTGGTTGAAAAATTAATTTCATCAATTCTTAAACATATTTCGTTAATTTAAACAAAAAAAAAAATGTTAGTTTTTCACTTCATTCAAAAAGTAAGCAACTAATATATATATTTTTAAACTGGAAGGAATAAAATGATAATTAAGTAAAATATAGGGGATAAAAGGCAATTAACCTTTGAATTAAGCAAAAAATAATATTTTTTAATTTATTATAAATAGAAGGGAATAAAGTGACGTTTTTAAAATAAAAAAGACAAAATAAAATAAAATAAAAGTATAAGAGGGTATAAGGAAATTAACCTATTTAATGTCTATTAAAATGTTCAATAAAAAATAAATTGTTCAATAAAAAGGATAAAAAATAAAAAACTATATAATAAGAATTTCAAAAATAATTAAATCAGTAAAAATGTACCTTAAGTTGGATTACATTTTAATTAAGAAAATACAAAATATTTTTTAACCGACAAAAATACCCACAATTAAAAAAAAAAAAAAAAAAAAAACAAAAAAACAACGCATGTGTTTTTAGGCCACTATTTCATCTTTCATGCAAGTCCTAAGCTTGACCGTCGTAGCATTCATCCCAGCCAACTGTACAACATCACAACATTCTCTTCTAGTTCCGACCTGAAAATAATAATAAAATTTAAAAAATCAGTGTTAATTGTCGTTTGTAATTAACTTTTTGTTTTTGTCTTCTTTCGTGTTAATCTGTCTACGTTAAAAATCTACGCACCATCCTGTCTAATGTGGTCTAAAAGACGATTAATCCTAGAAACATGTTCGTATCTACTCACCCCACCGGTCTTCCACACTGGTGACAACACGAGAATCTCCGACACGTAATCCGCGGAATGGTTTCCGCTCGACAAACAAGCTAGTAACTGCCTCCCTGACCTCCGGCTGTACCTCGTAACCCTATGATTCCATCTGACAGCTTCCTCTGCCGAATCAAAGAACAAAACATGAGGAACCTCACACGGATCATTACCGACGAACCTCGTATTGAACATGTAAGGAGGCCTCGCGCCCCTTCGCCACTCGCCAAAGGTCTCGATGGGCCTTTGGAGGACGCTCGGAGGCACGATTCTTTCGTAGATATGGACCGAGTAGCCCCAGGCAACAGAGATAGTCCAGTTTTGGGTCTTTAGATAGCAGACAGATTGTTGGAGGAGCCTCGAGTGGTCGATTTTTGCGGCTTTCATGAGGTGGTTTATGGAATCGTATCGGTCCATGGCGGGGAAGATGGGGTCCACGACATCGAGGTGGTGGAGGGAGATGAGAAGTGATTGAGGATGAGCTGATAGGAGCCCTGATATGTCTCTGTGTAGGTCAATCTGATAAAGATAAAATGACTTAGAAATTTTTTTTTTTTTTTTTCGCCGTATCAACATGTCACGAGATTATTTTATTTCATTGTGATAGAATTGTAGACAAGTCATTCATGTCGATTAGTACTTTTTCAAATTCTATTTATTTAATTTCGAAATATTTAGAGTCAAACTCGAACTCAACACATTTAGTATCGCTCGAGCTAGAATTCATAAACATAATTATGTTTTATATATAATGGTATATATAGTACAAGTATATTTATTTGGAAAAATACTATAGTATTCACGGATATATTTGAGTTGTTCGTGAACAAATTTCAATTCGATTGAAAACATTAAATAAATGGAAAATTGAGTTTAATCTCACGTTGTTTAATAAAAACTTGGTTCGTCTGTAACCCTACCTGGTGAAACCCTCTCTCTTGAGTGAGTGAGACTCCCAGGTCAGCAATACAGGACTGTAGAATGTGGTCGCTCCCGAATAGCGTCGGATACCTCTTGATGCAGGTATCCATGTTCTTTGCGACGGCTTCCGCCAACGGATAGCTCAGCGCGTACCCAGCCCCACCAAACGCCATCTCGAATGAGTTTCCGAAATTAGACACCACGCACTCTGAATTCATCCCTATATAGAAATACTTCGTGTGATCGTACCTCGAGAGAACCTCGATCAGGTTATCAAGGAACAAGACGGTGTCGTCGTCGGCCATCACGTACCACCTCGCACTGCCGCCGTTTGTCGCCCTGAACGTCTCCTCGATCACCCGAACCATTCTGACGGCGAATGGCATAGGGTGGTGGTCGTAGGCGGCGTAGGCAGTAGTGGAGGTAGAGATGCGGAAGGGCGGCGAGGAGGGCAGCCACGGGAGGTGCTCGACCGGAGGCCGGTCGAGGAATAGGTATCCGCGGGTGGAGTTTGGCCGCCACCACGACTCGATGTATCGTCTCTTCCTTTCCCATGTGTTGGAAGAGCCAGCGATTCCGAAAACAAGGTGGGTGATGTCGGTGGTGGCTGGAGAGGAAACTTTGGCGACCGGAGAACTCCATTTTCCGACCAAAATGGGAGGTGATGGGTTTGTTGGGAAGAAAAGATAGATCAAGGAGAGGAGAAGGATGGAGATGGCGATGGGTTTGAGAAAATACTTAAAGTTTTTTTGTTGGAAAAACATGGTCGTTGAAAAAGAAAAAATTAACATGAGATTAAAAAAAAAAAATGAACTTGATTTATGAGAGTTGGATGCAACCTTCTTCATGTGATGTTTGGGGGGGGGGTGGGGGGAGGGGGGTATGCATGCATTTTTTACAATAGCATTTTCACGTATATTCCATGGTTAAAAAATATTAGCTTTAACGGAAGACCACCTCTCACTCGAGCATTATTATTGCAACGGCTAAATTTAGAGAGAGGGGCGCTGTATAAATTAGAGAGTGTATCTAATCGCCGGCGCCGGAAATTGGCGGCTCAACACCCGCGGTGAAATAGGGAAAGAGGAGAGAAAATTTACTAAGTTTAAACACTTAAAGAACAAATTTACCAATTTTCAATAAAATTAATGTGAATGGTTATAAGTACAAATTAATTAAGCGGAACATAAGCTAATAAACAGATAATCAACCACACGCAAAAACAATAAAAGAAAGTAAGAGGTATAAAGATCTTATTGAGAAATGTAAGAGGTTACTCCAGCTTTACGATTACACTATTCAATTTGCTCCTCGTGAGACAAACCGCTGCGTTGATATTTTGGCGAAAGGAGGTGCTAAGAAAAATTTGGACATCATGATCCTCGATACTCCGACAACAGACATTGAAAATATTCTCTTCCAAGAGATAGACAAGAGGATTTTTGATATATGCCCGGAGCTAGAGGTTTTTTTTTTTTTTTTTTTGTCTTGCTTTGTTGTTTTTATTTTCATTTTTACAAAAAAAATAAAAAAAGTTGAGTCCCTTATTTATAATAGGATTAATTATATTTTACTCTTGTAGTTAGGCCGTTTTATACTTTGTCCCCCTATGATATTTACTTCACCACTTACCCCTTGTGGACTAAAGTACAATGCTTAAAATTTAACAGGGTAATTGTGTCATTTTATTTTGAAATTAAAGGTAATTAGTCATTTTGTTTCAACTAATTCAAGGGGACTTATTTGCAAAAATTTCTAAAATTAAAAGGGCCAAAATGTATTCTTGATAACCCAATTCCCTCAAACCCCTAGTTCTCTCACCGCCACCGTTCCACTCCCCATCAAAACCCGAATTCCCTCAAATCCCCAATTCCACTCATGAGTTTGCTGCGGGATGATCTCGAGTACGGCGATTACGGAATCAGAGATATAGTCATGTTCGGTAACGTGGAGAGGATGAAGATCGACGGCTATGACCGCCTCTACGATGTGTTTCTCGATCACCGAGTCAAGGTTCTCGCCGGCTGTTTTTCGTCGTCGACCGATTGGAGGGATAGCGATGATGAAGCTTTGGTGTGAATTCCAGTAGGTGGGAGTAGTCTATTTCCTTTGGCATGTAGGGCTTTTCTCTAATCTTGGGATGCCGCGGTTTGAGTTCGGCTCAGTTTTATACAAAACCAAAACCGTAAAATATATATAAAACCAAAACCAAATGCGGTTTCTTTTAAATGGTTTTAAAATCGGACCATTTAATTTTATCCAAAAACAAAACCAAAACCGCAAAACCGTTTAAGATTTTTAAATTTTATAAAAAAACAAAATCAAAATCAAAATCGCAGACTATTGTTTCTTATATATTAAAAAAAAAAAAAACATAATTATAATATAACAATAGTTTCCAAATCATTCTTATATAATTAATGTTTAATCCTGCAAAATTAACTGCATAATAAACAGTCTTCAAAATAATAAAAAAAATCCAAAAATGAGAAGTGAGATTTAAGAACCCAACTTATAATCATATATTTATGGGTTAATTGCACTTTACCCCCTTGTGGTTTGGCTCATTTGCACTTTATCCGCTAGTGATTTAAACGTTGCCACTTACCCCCCCTTGGTCTTGGACTTAAGTGCCACGGTTATATTTTCCGTTGACTCTAGCGGTCAATGGACGGAAGTCAACGAAAATCCGTTAAATAGTATGAAATGACATTTATACCCTTAAAAAATTGGGTAATGACTATTTTAATACAATTTGAAAACTTAAAGGGCCATAAATGTATTTTTTTCTAGATCCTTTCGTCTTCTTCGTCTGCTCTTCCTCACTGCTTCTTCGTCTTCTTCGCCATCACCGGCGCCGTCTTTGCCGTCACTTCGCCGTTGTCTTCGAAAATTTTGACCCTTTATGCTTTTGAAAATTTTGCAAATAGATCCCTTGAATTAGTTAGAACAAAATAACAAAATTACCCTTAATTTCAAAGTAAACAAACACAATTATCCTTAATTTTAACCGTGACACTTAAGTCCAAGACCACAGGGGGGTAAGTGTCGACGTTTAAACCACAAGCGATAAAGTAAAAATGGACCAAACCACAAGGGGGTAAAGTATAATTAACCCTATATTTATACTAGGGTTACTGGGTAAAATGATTCTTATAAATAAATAAATAAAATGGGGATTAAATTGTAAATTTCTTATATATATATATATATATATATCGGTTACATGGTTACACAGTTCAGATCACGATTCAGTTACGTGGTTCGGTTACACAGTTATTGGCCCAAAACCAAAACCAAAAATGGAAATAGATTTAAATGATTGTTCATAGTTCAGATGCTGATTGGAGCTCGTATTGGAGGGTTGTGATGTATAACTAACCTATAATCAATTAATCTGAGTAAGAAATTTTTAGCACATCTTCGATACCGTATTTCTTCGTTCTTTTAGGCATTTAAGCAAACAGATAGCGAGCATACAGATCGTGTTCGTCGTATCTCGCCTTCTGCCTCGCCGTTGACTGTCAGAGTTAATGAAAAATTTAGAGTTAATCAGCCAGAAGTCCTAAATAATAGATTTAATTTAAAAAAAATTCCGCTTAAAATATAAGTTTTGATTTAGTCCCTTAAACTGTATTTTGCTTGAGTTTTAGTCCTGTGTTGTAAGGATTGTAGGGAGAACTTAGTGAGTAAATTGATATTATAGTGAATATTAGTTATATGTAACAAAATTACAATTTAATTTACCTATTTCTGTGTATTTTTTGTTACACATTCTTATATAATATTAGTTATATGTTAGAATTACATATATCTGTATAATATTTGTGACATCTAACAAATATTACACACAAAAATTACTTTAATATTAGTTACATGTATTTGTGTACATTTAGTTACATGTAATTAATTATATGTATTTTGTGTGATTTTTGTTACATTTAACAAATTTTTATACATAAATTAGTTACATGTTATAAAATACAATAATATTTGTTTAAAAACTTATACACAAAGTTGTTACATGTAACCGCGCGTGTAGTAGACTTCCGTTTTTTTAAATAGGCGAGATTAAAATACAAATTGTTTTTTGTTTTTGGGACATTTTTAAAATTAACCGTTTATAATAAAAGTTTTTATACCATTTACCTCTCTCGTAATTTTTTCCCAAACCACAAACATTATTTGTCTTTTGAAAAATACCGGTCACCCCATTTAATCAATTTTTCGTTATAAAAAAACATGAATACCCTTAAAAAAAATTATACTTTATTCTTTAAATTCACTAACACCCCATATTTTTAATAATATATTTTTACTCCTAATTTTTAAAATAATTACATTTACCCCACCATCCCGCCATTGCCACTGGAACATCCTTCAGGAACATTTGCATACCGAATGTTCACATTGTTAGAGAGAGAGAGAGAGAGAGAACAAATTACAAAAGGTTGAGAGAGAGAGGGCGAAATCAAAGAAGAAGAACAAAGAGCGAGCCCCTGCAACCCCTAAAATATGATTTTTTTTTTTGTTTGAAGAGTTTACGAAATTAAAATTTTAATTCATATAATTTACATGCTATAATAACTTTTTCAAAAATCTAAAATTATTGTAAAAAATTATTGTACTTTATAAAAATTACTGTAATTTTTATGTATTATAAATTATTTTAATTTTTCTAAAATATTATAACGTGTAAATTGCATGGATTAGAATTTTAATTTTTTATAGTTTATTTTGATTTATCATCTCCATTAAATAATAATGTTTTTTAGACTAACTCCCAATATTAATCAACATATTAACATGGGCCATCTTAAATCCATTTATTCATTTTCAATAAAAATCCATTTTTGCTTGCTCAAATAACATGAAAAGTGTTAGAAATAGAAGGATTTTGGTTGATTCAATTTTCCTTTTATATTCATATTGTCCTAAGTTGCAAAATACTTCATTGTCAAGTGGGTTCTTTGATTCGGTGGAGATCAAGTATTGAGGCGGCAAGTGTTTCTTGGCAGTAAAGTTCTTCTAGTGGGAAAGAGAGTTGACGACAAAATTTTCCAGCAACAAGGATGTCCACGTGGAGTGTCTCAACGGTATTTTATGACAACAACACCTGAATTGTAAATTTTTGTTATGCAACAATTTTTTTTTATGGATATGATTAAATATTTACTGCCCAAAATTTTATTCTTAACACAAGTATCAATATGTGATATAAAAATTATTGCACCATTGATAGGTGATATAAAAGTTGTTGCACAGTAATAATTATTTTAATTAATATGATTTAGTTTTGTAAATATCATTGTACAATAAATTTTTAGAAACTCAGTATACATATTTTGTAACATGATTTAAAATATTGTTGTTCAGTAAATATTAGTGATGAAAGATGAGTTTTTATCTAAATAAAAGGATTTTATCAAATTACTATTGGGGGTCCATAAACTTGAGGAGTCAAAAAGTAAACCTGGGTACTATTTTCTATTATCTTAATCCTTAAGATATTAGAAAATAGTATATTCTTTCCTTAAAATGTCATAAATACGTACCCTTATATACATTTTTTTTAATATCCCCTTAATTTTATTTTCAATAGAAATTCCACTATTTTTTTAATTCAGAATATATAATTTTGTTAAAATACCTTATATATCTCTAAAAATCACTTACATAAATTCACTTAATAATTAAATGAAAATGCATTAAAAGAATCAAGTAGAACTCCACTAAAAACTATAGAACCAGAAATTTATATTATGAATAAAAGTATTCAAAAATCGAACCACCATCAAATAAATAAACACCTTATAACATTCTCATGAATAAATCCATTGAAAATTAAATTGAGAACCCAAATTCATTGAATTCAAAAATAAAAAAACTCAGAAAATAAAAAAAAATTCCACTGAAAACAATTTAAGAAGAAATATCTATTAAAAAAATCAAGTGGCAATCTACTAAAAATCATAGAACTCAAAATTATAAGTTTTGAACATAAGAATGCAAATACTGATCAATGATCAACAAAACCATAACCTATCATATTCTTATGAATAACTTAATAAAAAAATTAAAAAAAATAAATCAAATGACTCACTTATCCACATAATAAGTGACAATTCACTAAAAAATAAGTAGAAATCTACTAAAAATTTTAGAACCGAAAAATATAAGTTCCATATTGAAGAATTCAGATATCAAACCATCGTCAACCAAGAACCAAACTCAGATTTACTGAATTCAAAAATTAAAAAATATAGTGAACTAGTTATAAATAATCCCAGGATTATGGATTCCTTATGCCAAAACTCGACTCTTCCTTCTAGCAAGCCTGGGAATCAGACTGATTTTTCGATCAAAAATAATATGTCGTATTTGAGACAATTAAAAAGAAATAATTTCAGATAATGATCGTTACCAAATATATTTCTATTCCTGACATAATGTAGAATGATTTTTTTTTTATTTTTTATTTCAATTTATTAAAAATAGAAATAGAAAAACAAAAACACTAACCAAACGACACCTTCCGTGTAACGCAAGAGTGGACTTGAGGAGTCAAAAAGTAGACCGGGGTACCATTTTCACTATCTTAATGCTTAAGTTTCCTATATAAAGTATAATCCTTCCTTAACATGGGAGAGGGGGACTTGGAGGTCAAGAAAAAAGTAATGTACGGATTTCTCGTCTTTTTAATGAACCCTCCTTTCACTATCTTAATCCTATATATATTAGTCTTTTTTTTTTTTTTTTGGTTGATAGCACTTTACCCCTATAGTTTGACCAATTTACATTTTATCCCCTTATAATTTAAATTTTTTCACTAACCTCTCTGTTGTTAGATTTTCAAACCACTTACTTCTGATATAGGGGGTAAGTGCACTTAAATCAAGACTACATAGGGTAAGTACTAACACAGAAGATAAGTGCAAATCAACTAAACCACATATGAATAAAGTGCTATTAACCCTTTTTTCCCAAAAAATTCTACAAGTCCGAGGGTATGTTTGATTAATGAACCCTCCTTTGTTGTTTGTTGTATGTATGTATATTTTAGTGTTTTTTTTTTCCCAAAAATTCTACTAGTCCAAGGGTATGATTGATTTTGAAGGATGAAAATAAAAATAAAAATGAGAGGTTAATATTTTTACTAATTGTAAAAGAAAAATTATTTTGTTAGTGGTGTTTGGTTGGGAAGAAAAATGAAAGGAGGAATTTACTAATTTGCCTTATATATTATAAAAATAAATTAAAAAGTCTATTATTAAGGTTATAATTGTAGTTTTATTCATTTTCCATGACTTTCTTTCATTTTTTCCCCAAATTTGTGAGAAAAAAAAATTATCACGAAATTTGTGTTTCTTCCATCATATTTTATTTTTTCTTCCATTTTCCATCTAACTAAACAAGTTTTTTTTTTTTTCATCCATTTTCCACCTAACCAAACGCCACTTAAAAAAAACTTTCTAAGGACTATTAAAATTAGACTTATTCAAGAGTACCAACATATTTATTATTCTAATATTACCCTTCGTTTATATACACAAAATTTATTTAATTTTTAAAATTTCACTCTTTTTTTTTTTTTTTTTTTTTAAATTCCACTTAATTTTTAAAATTTCAATGAAATTTTATTTTTAATAAAAAAATTAATTATTTTTTTTATTCAAAATTTACATTTTCATAAATACCCTTTTTCATTTTTTTTTTTGTAATATCCACTGAATTTTATTTTCAATAGAAATTCCACTATTTTTTTTAATTCATAATTTATAATTTTTTAAAATACCCTAACTACGCCTAAAAATCACTTACATAAATTCACTTAATAATTAAGTGAAAATCCACTAAAAAAATCAAGTAGAATTCCACTAAAAATTATAGAACCCAAAAATTTATGTTAAGAATAAAAGCATTCAAAATCAAACCACCATCAAGCAAACCAACACCTTATCATATTCTCATGAATAAATCTATTGAAAATTAAATCGAGAACCCAAATTCATTAAATTAAAAAATTAAAAAAATCATAAAATAATAAAAAATCCACTAAAAATAATTTAAGAAGAAATCTACTAAAAAAATCACGTGGAAATCTACCAAAAATTATAGAACCAAAAATTATAAGTTTTGAACAAAAGAAGGCAAATACTGATCAATCATCAACAAAACTATATCCTATCTTATGAATAACTAAATAAAAAAAACATTCAAAAAAAATTCAAATCACCCACTTATCCACATAATAATTAAGTGAAAATTCACTAAAAAAATTAAGTAGAAATCTACTAAAAATTTTAGAACCCAAAAATATAGGTTCTATATAGAAGGATTCAGCTATCAAACCATCGTCAACCAAGAACCGAACTCAGATTCATCGAATTCAAAAATAAAAAAACAAGAACCACAATGAAAATCACAACAGACAATCGCAAATAAAATTGCAAAAACATATATTCATAAAATTAAAATTACTTAGATCTATCTGTTTGTTCATCGTCATCACTTTTTTGTTGGTCTCCGCACTTCGTCGCGTCGTTTCGCCTTTGCTCATTCATCGTCGTCATTGCGTTCATTCCCTGACTTCGTTGTTGCCATCGCACTTTATCATCTTCTTGCTCTTATCTCGTTGTTGTTGTCTTCTTTCCCTAAAATATCTATAGATTCCCTGGCTAAATTTATAGATTTAGCCAGATCTGATTTAGATCTGCAACGAGGAATTAGCGACGAAGATAGCGATGATTGAAATGGAGATAACGACAACACAAAGACGATGGCAGAAACAGTTAGCGAAGCGGTGACGGCTGCAATGAGAGAACCGATGATGACAATTAGAGGTGGCGACAACGATTGCGATGACGATGAAGCAACAACAACTTGTATAGCCTGCGGTGGCGACGAAGCAACGATCGAGGGACATAGAGTGGCGAGAGATAATGTGGAACACAGGCAACGACAGTGGAAGTGATAGGATTTTGATGTTGCCAAAAAATCTCCAACACATGTAACAACTTCATACATGCCAGAAACCTTTCCACCTTCTTCTTGTTACCTACAAAACTGTGAGTTCTAATGGGGGACACTAGTGTGGTGTTGGCCAAAGAACATCTAGCATGAGAATAAGTTAGTCTGGTATATTGAGAAAAATGTACACAAATTGAATCGTGTTAATTACCAGTGATATCTACCATTTTTATAGGCTCTAAGATATGTTGTCCTTACTTTGGAAAGGTCACCACTCCCTTGATATGCTCTTAACGGCTTGGAAGATAACCAATACCATCATGATCTTAGGAGAGATCTCTATAACGACCCCCATTAATTATGGGCCGTTACAGTCAATTTGACTCATCTCCTCAAGTGTAGATGAGTTGTTCTTATAGAGCTGACCTATTAGTTCCTTAGCCTTGGACACCGTGTGTTTGAGTATTCCCAAATATGGGCCTCCTTATGAGACCGTGAGTCTTGTTCAGAAGACTGATGAAGTTAACATCCAAGTGGGCTTGTCATGCTTTGGCCCAAATAACCCATTGGGTCTGTCTAATCTGGATCAAAGTTCATACCCTATCCAACTCGTTTAAGGCTAAATATCTATATCAGTTTTGAGCGGGAGTATTCCGATATCATTTGCCCTCCTGACTTTCGTAACGATTCATGAGAAGAGAGACGAAAGATCACTTTTATCTCGCATAAGTTCTCTTCTTTATCCTTCAATAACACTTTTATTCTTCATATTTCTTTTGTATTTTGATTGTTGTTTGTCTTATTGCAAAATATCATTGAGTCAATCGAATAATCATGTCGAAGCCGGTTTGTCGTTAAATCCTATAATGGAACAGACGACGACGACTCAGACTACTCGATCCTCCAATCCTTCAGAGAACAAAGAGGGTCATAGTGCAAGCAAATTTTCACAGGAATGGCTTTCACTATTTAGGGATCAATATTGCATTTCTTTGTCGGTGTCGATTAGGGTTTTGTTTGAGGAGAAACGCCCTCATGACGCTAAGGGAGACAAAATATGCCTTTATCTATGGATGTTTGAATACAGACTCACTCTTTATTTTTCCCCATTTGTTCGTAATCTTATTCATCAAATGGAGATTACTCTTGCCCAGTTAACTCCGAATAGTTTTCACCAAATTATGGGAGCCATAACTCTTGCTAGATTAAATGAGATACCCCTCATTGTTGATACAATTAGGAGTATTGGTCACCTTAAATTCCACACCAGTACCAAAAGGCATTACTTTTTTACTTCCCAAAAAGTTTTCGTTTCTCATCGATCTTTCAGCTAAAGTGAGGGACTGACAACCATAGTACATTTTTTTTTTTTTTTTTTTTTTTTTTGTGACTGGGAATTCCTTCCTGAAGAAGTGGAGCACCCCTCAATTGCGCCGAGGCGCTTCAATACCCCAAGTAATTTTCCATTATTCAGTTAACAGTCTGTTCTTATTTGAAATTCTGCTTAAGTGATATTAATCTTCTTTCTGGGATTTCAAATGATGGTAATAGTACTTGTCAAAGTCTCGGCCTCAGATCTAGAATCACAGAAGAATTAGGAAAATTGTTGGTCCCAACAGAGCGTTTCTACAAAGAATTAACTTATCACCCATTTAACAAGCCTGGAATGGATCTATTCCGCTTCAACGAATTGGCTGAGCTTCAACTAGGCACAAAAAAGAGGAAGAGGCCAGCCAAAAAGACTGGACAATTGTCATCCCAACTTGCACCCATTACTGCCGCTAGTCCAGCGATCCCTCATTCTTTTAAGATTAATTCTATTCTAGAAGTCCATCAACGAGTCCATCATGTTGAACCAGAAACTGCTGTGTTGGATGATGATTCTCAGCCTCTGAGCATGCATAGGAGGAGAATAATTTCAGTTACAGTCCCGTCCCTGACAGCCCCCAGCTTGCAAACACATAAGGAGCCAGAATCTGTTTTGAGATCAACAGACATTCCTATTGCCGATCCTCTTTCCATCGGTCATCAGACCTTCCCAGCCCCTGCTTCCAACCAGAGGACTTCCAGCGGGAGAGGTATGATGAAACAACAAATATGCCAACTCATTGATGAGGTTGATCCTTTTGTCCCAGGTTGCCATGCCATTTTTTATGACGCCATCAAGTTTTTGTACAAGCAATCTTGGGACAAAGGCAAGAAAATGACTGAGGGCTGAACAAGCCTGAGATATTCCGAATGATGATTTACGCTCTTCTCTAGATAATTATACAACTCTTATTTCTTTTTTCCAATTTTGTCAATCTGCTTGGTCTGTAAGACCTCGATCTTCGTTATACGTATAATTTAAGTTGCGTTTTAAAATATTTTGGAAATAAAGGGATAGATGGTGTAATTTATTATTTTATTTAAATATTTTAGGGGTTAATTGGTAATTTTCAGAATATTAAAATTGGAATTTAGGTTTAATTAAAACTTTTTGGGTGGAATTGCAATTTAAGAAAATATTAAAGGTGAATATTGGACTAAAAAGAGGATTTCAAGAAAATTGGGGGAGGAAAGAGTATTTTGATCAAATGATTATTTAATAATTGTGCGTGGGTGTACTGTGAAGACAGCCGGAGAACCGAAAGAAGAATCGAGATCCATTGATGTGGCAAGCTAGGAACAAATTGATCTATTACTCTCATGCATATAAATTACCTTATGCGAATCATGATCTCAACTCTCAGAAAGGAGGAGAAATCTAAAAACAAAATAAAAGCAGAGAACGGCGGAGAAGAGAGAGACTCGGAGGTGGGTTCGCCGATGAGTGTTCGAAGGTTGGCGATCGTGTGGGTTTGTGTGTTATGGGTGTGTGTGGGTGTCCAATTTCTATATGTGTGTGTGTTGCTCCGGTCGTAGGTGAGTCGCCAGAGTTCGTTGGTGGTAGGTTAGAGAGAGAGAGAGCTTGCCGGCGGCGAAAATTCAAAATAGAAAATAGAAATACAACGTGGGTATGTGTTTGTGTTCTTCGTGTGGGTGTGTGTCGTCGTCAAATTTCAAAGAGAGAAAGAGCGGTTCGCTCCAATGGGTGTGGGATCGCCGTTCATCCGGTGGTGCGTAATCATCGTCGTCGTTCGGTAGTGTGTACTCTGCTTGATGTCAGTGTGATTGTGTGTGTGTAGGTCGTCTCTCTGGTTGTTCCTCCGACGGACACAGTGTGTGTGCGCTCTTTTTTTTACCAACAGTGTGTATGTGTGTGCGTGTATGTGTGTGGCTTAGTGTGTGTGTACATGTGTTTCGTTTATGTGGGTATGTGTTTTGCTCCTCCGTTTGTGTGCGTGTGTTCCTCCGATTGTTTTGGCAATGGCATATGTGCATGTGTGTGTGTCTGCTCGTTGATGTGCATGTAGGTGGGGGTGATCAGAGTTGGTTGGTGGAGAGTTAGAGAGAGAGAGAGAGAGCAGTGTGTGTGTCACTATTGCGTGGGTGTGTGGCCGTCGTTAGCTTGCGATCGTGGTGGTGAGTGAGCGAGCGTGTGTGTGTGCTCATTCGTTCAGTTGGCTGGTCGACCAGTGGTGGTTGCGGTGGGCTGAACGGAAAACGCAAATAGAAGCAGGAACGGGAGGAAGAAGAAGCGGGAAAAAAAGAGAAAAAGAAAAAGAAAGAAAAAGGAAAAAAAAAAAAAAAAAAAAGGAGAAAATTGCACAAACCACCCCACTAAAATCCGAAAAATTCAATTTCGATGCCGGTGGAAAATCCGGGAGAGGTAGAATTCTGAACTCTTTTCATATATGCATTTAATTGTCGCATTGTGTGAAATTGTCTGATAAATTATCGTGAAAATTCTGCCTGCTATATTACATGAATTAATTTGTACAATATGGAATTTATGTGACGAGCATGATTACGTAGTTTTATGTGTTTAATTAAATGCACATATTAGAGGGGTTGGAGATCTACTGAGCATTGGCTCACAACCCCATAGTTTTTGGATTGCAGGGTCGGCTGGGAGAAAACGAGAGAGAGAAGAATTTATTTGAAATTCGAGTTGTAATAATTGTAATTATTATTTATTGATGTAATCGGAGAAAACGGTAATATTAATTATCATAGTTGTAAAATATTTCGATGAATATATTCGGTTGATAAAATGTTGGGAATATTTGTTGGTTGAAATTATGATTTCGGAAATTAATGATAAATTACTTAATTATTAGTTTTGTTGCTATTATTACTTTAAATGAGAAAGATTTCCAAAGATATATTGAATTTTATAAATATCAAATTCGCTCGATTGGTTTTCCAAAAATCTCTAAATTTTGGGAATTAATAAATATCCGGATTTTCGATTATAATTAACTAAATTAGTAGTATTGTCGCCACTATCTATAAAATCCGCGGATTAGCTATTAAAGTAATTATTTGGATTTAAATGGTGACTCTTAGATTTTAGAAATTTTCGTCGTAAAATTGGCAACAAGAATGATCGCCATTTATAATAAATTTGCCGAATGTTGTACATTGGAGAGTTGACGAGTCGGTTTTAGGTTAGGAATTTCTTTATAGGAGAAACCATAGTTCGACCTTGGGAAACCGGGGCGTGACATGGTCAACCACTATTTTTATGATGTTATTGTCATAGTGTATGCATATTGTCACGACCCGCCCCGGACACCCGTCATCTCAGGGCCGGCGTGATGATAACATGACATCACCTATTACATATACTACTTCTTATACATCAAAACGTGCATACATTTCTATACAATTCAATAATCAAGACATACATAATCTTTTTCTTTCATATGGTTCACCTCTTGACAGCTCAACTCAAATTTTTCCCAGATGACTCCACTTAATGCCAGGAGGGGACCGTTTTCTAAAAGATTCACCTGCGAGTGTACTGCATTCTTAGTAAAAACCTTTTTTTAATATAACAATAATACATTTTAAATAATACAACATTTAAATAGATCAAGCGTAAATATATATCCACCACACAGTTGGTAAAATCTCCAGTATTAAAATAAGCAGTGAAAGTAAAGCAATATAAATAAGTTTCCAAACACCATAATCAATAATAAATCACCCAATATGTATATAAAACACCCCAACTCAAACACACATCTCAATCCCATACCCACCGGCTAATCCATAGTGATCGTTTTAACCTCACGATTGGGAGTTGCAACGGTACCGTAACCATCCGTAAGATATGCCTTCCTAGCGGACCTAACTGCGCAGATCACTACCTACCGGACGTCTCCGGAGGCCAAATATAAATCACCAAATATATCAATCACCATACTAAATATCCATCTGCCGGACTACTCTCCGGACAGACCATAATATGAATCACCACCTGCTAGACCACCCTCCAGACAGGACATCATAAACTATGACCAAGTCAATTCAATAATATCATCACCAAATCACAATTAAAATATCCATCTGCCGGACCATCCTTTGGACAGACCATAATATAAATCACCATCTCAACCATACCGTCAAAATCACCAGCGTCCACCTCTTTTTCTCAAAATCAACTTTTAAATTCGAAAATCATATTTTTCACTTTTGATTGAAAACCGTCTAGTTTTAACAGAACCATTTTCCCCTCTCTATTTTTATGAAAATCAAATGTTTCTATTCTCTTTTAAAACCACCAAATTTAACAAAACTCATTTTTCAATTTTCTTTTAAAGCCACCATATTTTAACGAAAATCTATTTCCGCCAACTCACCCCAAAATCCCACGAAAATTATTAAATATCCTTTTTTTTCATAGACCCATACAATTCCTCAAAAATTCGTTTCATCAACTCACTCCAACAAAACCCGCTTGATCCATTATCATTTTGAAATCATACAGTGGAAACAAACACATATTTCATCATATGTATATATATAAAAATAAGTTGGCAAGAAGACAGTACACTCACCTGATATCCGCTTTCGTAAACTTTAACCGACTATCCCCTATCCGAACTCCAGTGCCTACGAACCTAACGGTGACATGGCCTAAATTAATATTTTTGTATAAAACAAACTAATCACGCCATGAAATCCTAATTTCCTTAATTTTCTATTTTTCATATTTTATTACGAAATATAACTATTCAACTAGTATCGTTTCGTTACGGTTTACTATATATAAACTTTGTTCTTATAAGCAATCTCATTATTTGTTTTCCATCATTTCGACAACTTCGACGCTAGTAATTAAATTAATAAAACACGAAATTTTAACGAGAAACGTTACCCGCTCCGAATCAGTTATCGACCTCAACACGAATTCCTTGATTTTTGCTTACTGCTGCCTATCGCCTAAGCGGACGATCCACCGCCTCGGCGAACGAGCTCCTTACAGTTCTAAGTTACACACTGATGACCTACCGCCTAGGTAAGAAACTTCCACCTAGGCAAACTTTCTCTTATTCTGCACACTGATCTACCATTGCCTAGGCGAACTTTCCACCACCTAAGCGGGCGCTCCTCCTCCCTTCTGCTCTGTTTTGTCAATTTTTTTTTTAGACGACTACTCTTTCTCTCTTCTCACCAACTCCGACGATCATTATCTCTGAACATCCCTACACACAGAGCACACCCTAATGGTCAATACATCCACCTACCTACCGTCGGTTCCACCCAACTCCACTACTGTCACCACCTTCGGACCCAACTCACGCCCATGGCCACCCCTGTCTAGCACCCATTGCTTACCCCCATCACACACCCACAAACACACAGCTGCCCAAACAGAAACAGAACACACGCACACAACACCGCCACCACTGCCGACGGACGATCACACCTTCACACATCCACAACAACGGACAGAAAACAGAAAAAATAAACACCCTTATGGTCAATCAAATACACCCTTACCGATCGGCGATGATGATTACGCACTACCGGACTAACTGCCCTTTCTCTCTCTTCGGTTTACTCTCTGCCGAACGGCAACCCATCGCCGGTCACTTCCTTCCTCTGCTTCTCTTCTTTCCCTCTCTCTCTTGCCCAACCTTTCTATCTTTTTTTTTTCTCTTCCTTTCTCTCTTCGGTTCTGGACCTTTCCTCCCGTCTTTATCATGTATGTGTATATATATATATATATATATATATATATATATATATATATATACGCGTGAGAGCTCACCGACCGGACAACTCTCTGCCATCCCCTTATCCCTTCACCAACTCCCCTTCTCTCAATATATATATAATTAATTGAAGATATTTTTTTGTAAAAAATACACAAACCTCCCCTTATGTTATGGTAAGGTAGCAATTAAACCCAAATTATGTTTTAATGTTTATACAAAATTCCCATACACCCTCCTAAAATTTTAATTCATAAAATAATATCGAAATCTACCCCAATATTTTTGAAATATTTAAAACGCGGCTTGAATTTTATATAGGTCAAAAGTCGGGGTCTTACAACTCTCCTCTCCTCAAAGAAATTTCATCCTGAAATTTTCGCGTCAAACTAGCAGAATTTCATTAACGTTTTGAGTTGCACCGCAAGGTTATGCTAGATACAAAGTCCCATAACAAGAAGTCACCTTAATTCAAAGTTGTCAATTTCCGCTTCAATATCCTAATCTTCTTCTTGTAGAAATGTCGACATGATAATTAGCGTGCGTCTTAATTGGTAACCCTCATTACTGACAAGCAATGATTTCATATTTCTAATGTTTCCGATGCGCTACTCTGATAAAATAAAAAATCAGTAACAACACTATATGCTGAAAATATTTCAGTTTATTGAGTCTATTTCATTCCGTCGTAACTGGCACTTATCCATTTCATCCGACATTTTCTAGTCGCCCGTTGCAACAACATTTTTCATTCACATTTAACTCGACAATAAACGCCACTAGTCTCATAAGCACAGATAGCTCAGATATCTTTAACCTCGATACCTACCTCCACTCTTTAATACTCATATCGATATCTTTCATAATACCTAAATATCATCAATCCACATAACTACAACTCAAATATATCAAACAGATAATCTATAAGAATTTCTTTCATGCCTCCACATTTTACCAAGTCCCTAACATGGTCACGTGCTTCAAGTTTCGTTTCCACCTGCCTAACATGCTTCAAGCATATAACCACGTATATATATACAACTCAAAAGACATAGGTACACCCCAGTCACGAAGAAATCGATACATTCTAATAATTACTAGTTACTAACCGTAAAATATTATATCATGAATACATATTATCTCAAGGATATTTCAAATTCTCCTTGTCCCATGACATCTCAATAACTTCCAAAATGCAGCCATATCGGGCTATTTCTAAGTCGCACAAAAGTTTCGTTTTCCTATCTCAGTTTAGTCTATTAGACCGGAATTCTATATTATTTTCATATAACGCTTTATGCAATACCACCACGATTGACGACAAGATAGTTACTAGCATAAATAGATTTTATTAACATTGCACAATCATCCCCCTTACCAGAAACTTCCATGATGCAACCCCTCCACATATCTTCCATCACCTGCATTGTATTTCCTGATAAACCGTTAATTCACAAATGAAATGAGGTATGAATTTCTAATTAAGCACCTTAAGAAGTATGAAAATTTGACCCGAACGATAAAATAACTATCAGCTTTTGTTATTACCGTTTTTCCTATACAGCTTTTCCAATAAAGAATTATTACTTGGGATTTACTACCCAACTTTAACACCCTTCACTACTATATGAGTTTCCTCCACGGACTGTTCATACACTGACAGCTTACTTCATTTTGATAACAATTATTATCCAGATCACAATACGGCGATAACACTTATGATTTCAGAATTTTATTTCTAAAATTTTGAATAATCGATTAATAAAATTCCAAGTCACTAATCCTTATCATTTTTTTTTTTTTGATTTAAAGGAATATCTTATCCCATCTTAATTTAATATTTTCATTGAATTGGTGCATCATGCAATCGAATAATCCCATCAACACATATATGTATATATACTGGGTATACGCATTAGGAGAATATTCCTCGAATTACTCTCCCCTTTTCCTTCTGGAAGAGGTCAAAGTTACAAAAACCCACCTAGAGATTACACTACCTTTCAACCTTAACTTTACTAACAAATAAAAACGCCTAATTACAAATACTGCGATTTTCCATTTCCGTTACAAATTAATAAAATACTTATGCAATTTCAATAATTTTGCATCACCGGGCATTGCATATAATTATTCTATTCACCTCTTTTAAGGTCTCTTCCGTTAATTGACATTGTTAACCCTACACATTTTTAATTTCCAAAACCTCACAACTTCATTATTCGTTTGGACATACTTATCAGTTCTACAGTCAAATCCCTATGGTATCTCAAAACCTTCTTAGCTGAATGTCCGACTCTCAAATCAATGCCGTTTTCGAAACAACTTTCACACAATATTACCATCTGACCAACCACCCACTAAACTTATAAAGGTCTCAACTCAACTCATAATTTAGTATAGACAACCAACTTACCAACTTTCGACCCAAAGTTTTTGCTATAGTCAGCCCTACGACTAAAGCACAAATCCCGCCATACTAAAAATGTCGCTAAACATCAAAACAATTACAATCACTACTAGCTCCAAAAGGTTTCAAGTTCCAGTCACAAGTTCTAGATCTTCTCTATATTTCGTTAACCCATCACTTAAACTCCCTTTGTATTTACTTGAATACTATGCCTTAAGAGCACCAGCTCCAAAATTACCACTCCAACCAACCAATACTCATATTTATTACATTTAGCATACAATTTGCTTTTCTCTCAGCATTTGTAACATACTCTAGAAATGTTCTATAGGCTCTTTTCTACTCTCGACCGGATTACTGTTTTCACCACGCCACAATCTCTAATCCTCACTTATAAATACCTCACTCAAAAATCTAACACTATACTTTGTTGCAATTGATTTTTTTTTTTTTTTTTTTAACCCATCCATTCTAACTGATGAGTTACCAACATCGAATCTTCGTGAAGCAACACCCCAGGTCTGTGTAAATCATGAGTTGATAATCTAACTTATTGTAACGACCCGTTTTCCCTAGGGCCGTCACTAGGTTTTTCCTATTAAAAACTTTCTTATTATGAAAATCATCTTTAAAGTTCCAAAGTTATAAATTCAAAACTCAATTTCCCACGTTTTATCAACACGAGTATAATTAATCAACTTAATGAGCCGAATGTTCACCTCCTCAAAATTATAGAACTTATTTAACAGCAACTACAATTATTAATCATGCCTACTAGCACCTCGTCAATTTCTCGGACCTACATAGGGAAATCCCTATCTACTACAGTATCCACTGCCAAAACTTGTTTGAACTGATGCCTAGCACCTGCATACGGAACTACCGGACTAGCGGAGGTAATAGATACGCCTTTCCCACGATACATACTTTTATTCATCACAAATTTGACTTCACCCACAACTTTATATTACTCACTTAAAGAGATTATATTTGCACGCACCCCCTATCCTTCCAGACCCACAATTCTCAGTTACTTTCTACATATCATCTTTTATTTTATCTGTTATATTTCCTCATTCCCACACTTTTACTCTACCTTTTTGTCAACCCAAAACATTTTTTCTTGCCACAACTTTCTCACATTCTTAGTTCCAACTATTCAACTTTCCTTCTTAATATTATTTTAAGATTCTTTCTCTTCAGTGTTCTACTATACTATTTAGTAATTAAGAACGACTTACTAAGTGCTACCGATCGTTATCTTATTCTTACACCATTTGCATATAATTGTTTCTCAATTATCAGCTTACATTTTTTCAATAATGTATTCTTTCACCATCACAATGCACCTATTACCCTCACTAACATCATAACATTACTCAAATTCGCTACTAGCAATATTACCACAGGTCGTATCACTGTTTGTCAACAAGACAACCCTCTATGCACCATACCAAAGCGCAAACTAATGAAATGAAAAGCCTAATACTCACACACCAAACTAACTTATTGACTCCCTATTTCAAGTCCCCTACTGACTAGACTACTGGCACGTCCTCCTATCTCATGATCTTCTACTGACACAACCACTGGCAAGTCTACAGAACCTATAACCTAGACTCTGATATCAAAATTATCATGACCCACCCCGGACACCCGTCATCCCAGGGTCGGCGTGATGACAACATGACATCACATATTACATATACTACTTTTTATACATCAAAAGGTGCATACATTTCTATACAATTCAATAATCAAGACATACATAATCTTTTTCTTTCATATGGTTCACCTCTTGACAACTCAACTCAAATTTTTTCCAGATGACTCCACTTAATGCCAGTAGGAGACCGTCTCCTAAAAGATTCACCTGCGAGTGTACTGCCTTCTTAGTAAAAGCCATTTTTTAACATAAAAATAATACATTTTAAATAATACAACATTTAAATGGATCAAGCGTAAATATATATCCACCACACAGTTGCTAAAATCTCTAGTATTAAAATAAGCAGTGAAAGTAAAGCAGTATAAATAAGTTTCCAAACACTATAATCAATAATAAACCACCCAATATGTATATAAAACACCCCAACTCAAACACACATCTCAATCCCATACCCACCGGCTAAGCCATAGTGATCGTTTTAACCTCATGATCAAGAGTTGCAACGGTACTGTAACCATCTGTAGGATATGCCTTCCTAGTAAACTTAACTGCGTATATCACCGCCTACCAGACGTCTTCGGAGGCAAAATATGAATCACCAAATATATCAATTACCATAATAAATATCCATCTGCCGAACCATCCTCCTGACATACCATAATATGAATCACCAACTGCCGGACCACCCTCCGGACAGGACATCATAAACTATGGCATAGTCAATTCAATAATATCATCACCAAATCACAATTAAAATATCCATCTGTCGGACCACCCTCCGGACAAACCATAATATAAATCACCATCTCAACCATACCGTCAAAATCACTAGCGTCCACCTCTTTTTCGCAAAATCAACTTTTAAATCCGAAAATCATATTTTTCACTTTTGATTGAAAACCGTCTAATTTTAATAGAACCATTTTCTCCTCTCTATTTTTATGAAAACCAAATGTTTCTATTCTCTTTTAAAACCACCAAATTCAACAAAACTCATTTTTCAATTTTCTTTTAAAGCCACCATATTTTAACGAAAATCCATTTCCGCCAACTCACCCCAAAATCCCACAAAAATTATTAAATATCCTTCTTTTTTATAGACTCATACAATTCCTCAAAAATTCGTTTCATCAACTCACTCCAACAAAACCCGCTTGATCCATTATCATTTTGAAATCATACAGTGGAAACAAACACAGATTTCATCATATATATATATATATATATATATATATATATATAAGTTGGCAAGAAGACAGTACACTTACTTGAGATCCGC
This sequence comes from Eucommia ulmoides, assembly GCA_016647705.1. Taxonomy (NCBI): domain Eukaryota; kingdom Viridiplantae; phylum Streptophyta; class Magnoliopsida; order Garryales; family Eucommiaceae; genus Eucommia; species Eucommia ulmoides. Next base: position 1,280,456 of record CM028338.1, read on the forward strand.
TTTCGTAAACTTTAACCGACTATCCCCTATCCGAACTCTGGTGCCTGCGAACCTAACGGTGATAGGGTCTAAATTAATATTTTTGTATAAAACGAACTAATCACGCCATGAAATCCTAATTTCCTTAATTTCCTATTTCTCATCTTTTATTATGAAATATAACTATTCAACTAGTATCGCTTCGTTACGGTTTACTATATATCAACTTTGTTCTTATAAGCAATCTCATTATTTGCTTTCCATAATTTCGACAACTTCGACGCTAGTAATTAAATTAACAAAACACGAAATTTTAACGAGAAACGTTACCCGCTCCGAATCGGTTGTTGACCTCAACACGAATTCCTTGATTTTTGCTTACTGCTGCCTACCGCCTAAGCGAACAATCCACTACCTCGGCAAATGAGCTCCTTATAGTTCTGAGTTACACACTGATGACCCACCGCCTAGGCGAGAAACTTTCACCTAGGCGAACTTTCTCTCATTCTGCACACTGATCTACCACCGCCTAGGCGAACTTTCCACCGCCTAAGCGGATGCTCATCCTCCCTTCTGCTCTGTTTTGTCAATTTTTTTCCAACCAACCACTCTTTCTCTCTTCTCACCAACTCCGACGATCATTCTCTCTGAACATCCCTACACACACAACACACCCTGATGGTCAATACATCCACCTACCCACCGTCGGTTCCACCCAACTCCACCACTATCACCACTTTTGGACCCAACTCACGCCCATGGCCACCCCTGTCTAGCACACAACACCGCCACCACTGCCAACGGACGATCACACCCTCACACATCCACAACGACGGACAGAAAACAAAAAAAATGAACACCCCTACGGTCAATCAAATACACCCTTATCGATTAGCGACGATGATTACGCACTACCAGACCAACTGCCCTTTCTCTCTCTTCGGTTTACTCTCTGTCGAACGGCAACCCATCGCCGATCACTTCCTTCCTCTGCTTCTCTTCTCTCACTCTCTCTCTTGCCCGACCTTTTTTTTTTTTTTTTTTTTTTTCTCTTCTTTCTCTCTCTTCGGTTCTGGACCTTTCCTCCCGTTTTTATCATGTATGTGTATATATATATATATACGCGTGAGAGCTCACCGGTCGGACAACTCCCTGCCATCCCCTTATCCCTTCACCAACTCCCCTTCTCTCAATATATATATATATATATATATATATATATATATATATATATATATATATATATATATATATAATTATTTGAAGATATTTTTTTGTAAAAAATACACAAACCTTCCCTTATGTTATGGTGGGGTAGCAATTAAACCCAAACTATATTTTAATATTTATACAAAATTCCCATACACCCTCCTAAAATTTTAATTCATAAAATAAATATCGAAATCTACCCCAATATTTTTGAAATATTGAAAACGCGGCTTGAATTTTATATAGGTCAAAAGTCGGGGGCTTACACATATGTCCTCTACCTTGGTCAATTGTGCTGAGGATGAAAATGAGCTGGACACCCATCTGATGCGTCAGATGACTGAGTTAAGCAAGATGGAGGAAAAGAACCAATCCTTAGAGAATGAGAAGCTGAGACTAGCTGCAAATCTTGCACTGGCTAGATCTTCTCAAGAGCAATATAAAATATAGTTGCATTCTACTAATGAACAAATAGAAGCCCTGCAGAAAAGCAACGCGCTCTTTTGCTCAGAGAATAGAGAGCTCAAAACAGAAATCACTGCCGAACATGGAGAGTGCTTGTCTTTAAAGGATGAAGCTCGCGCCTTATCTGAAGAATTCAGCTCAGCTCGCTTAATAATCGATCAAAAGGATGCTGATCTAAAAGATAAAGATGCTACCCTTTAGACCAAAGACGATGTGGTTCAGGAGAAAGGGACCGCCTTTAAGCAACTAAAATTCGAGAAATATCGCCTGATGGTCGAGCTATCAGTTGTGACCAAGAAGTCCCAACAGGACTTTGAAAACCTTTGGCTCCACTTCAAGGTCGAATCAAAGAATCTTCAGAAAGTCGGCCTCTTCTACTGCCAAAGGTGAGTATCAGAGGAATTCCCTAATTTAGACATTTCTTTCTTGGCGGTGGAGCTTGAAGATGAGCCAGTAGGAGAAAATGTTGAAGAAAGTGAGGATGTGATTGCTGAAGACGAAGAAGAATTACCCATATTGATAGCTGAGGTACCAGTGGAGAGCTCAGTGCAGACCTCAAACCTCATCGGCTGATGTTACTACCGTGCTAATGTCAGATCAACCAAATGTCACTTATCAGAGCACTACTCTCTGAGCTATCTTTCTGTCTTTTCAACTTTCTTTTTTGCACGTCTCTAATTAATTTTTAGTAATGATAATACTTTACCATCATGGTTTGTATCTGAACGGTAACTGTCTTTTTAAGTTTTGAGAATTTGTGATAATTATAGTACGCATTTTTCAGTACACGTCATTCACACATTTAATGCATACTTTTTGATGCTTCATTTCATTCTTTTTCTTTGTTTAATTGGCTATTTAAAGTGAGAACAGGTATTTGATAATTCTTCACGCTTCCAAAAATTTTCCTTTTGCATCCAGTCTTGACTTTCCAAGAATTTATTTCCCTTTTACTACCAATAGTTATGGGATCTTCCTCATGGATCAACCCTTCCGCCTTTACAAAAATCCAATCTGAAAGATGCAATGAGATTGAATTAGGAGAACATTTCCGTTCCTTGATGCTAGTAGCAAAAACTGCTAAGGAAGATCATCCACGTTTGCATACCCTCGAGGAGGCTTCTGCGGTCTTTGCCGATATGGGAGCAACACACTTTTAAGCCATCTCCTGTCTTTTTGAACTCAGAGATGAACTGAAAGAAGTTGAGAGGAGCAAACGAGACCTAGCCGCTTACTTCAACTACCAGAAGCTCTTTTCCGATACAATAAAGGCATAACAAGACAAACTCCTGGAGAAAAATGAGCAGAAGAGGGCTAAGATGTCACACCATTCCCTGGGCCCCCATCTCCCGAGGTCGGGAGTAACGTCGACTTGACGTTACCTGACTGATCAACAAATATATATATATATATATACATACATACATGCACCGCTATATTTGTTTTCCAAAATATATTTACCTACGCCAAAATTCGGGAATATACGTGTCTCAACTATTCATAACAAAACTACAAATTTACAATCCAAAATACTAAAAAGAAACGGAACCTTCCACGGTTCACACCAGTCCCGCAAATTCTCCTAAAACGACATTACCTTCGGACTCTACCTAGTGCCAGTAGTGGACCCGTCTTTAGCTGCGACACTTGAAATCAAATATTTTATCGGTGTACTATATTTATAATATAAAAATAATTTATGGATCAAGTATAATTATCAGATACTACTTTTCAAACATAATATAAATATAATCACACACTGAGCCAAAATGAAATTCCACAGCTATCATTGCAATAAGATAATGCATTTAAACCAACCAGTAAAATTGTTCTGATATATAATAAAATACTGCACATATATTTTCCTACTAGCCATAAGATTGTTTCACCTCACGATCGGGAGTTACAACGGTAACGTAACCTGTACGACTGTGTCATCTAAGGTGGCTATTAGTGCCAGAGCCCTTTAATATCTCCAATGGTAGGAATAACCACCCTGTAGGACTTGCTTGACCGGTAACAACATATATCCACACTTCAGGACTTAATTGACAGGTAACAACATATATTTACCCTGCAAGACTTGCCTGACAGGTAACAACATATATCCATATCTCGCATTACATGCCCTCTTGACGAGAAGACAACTATGGCATAGTCAGATAATAAAAACTATTTTTCACATTTAAAATTTATTTGATCTGCGTAAAGTTATAAAATAATCCATTTTAATAAACTTTTTTTTTTCCACATTTTAATATGAAAATATAATTTGACAATTTCTATAAAAGACAGTACACTCACCTTGATTTTTACGCTACTACAATACTATGTTAGAATACTACGAGGTTGGTGTCGCTTATGAACCTACCAAGCAAAGGGCCTAAACTAAGAATTTCACTCGAGATCCATTAATTTGAAGTGCAAAAACCAGTGTGATCAACAAACTACGTCAAGCAGAGAATAAGCTCACAAAATGTACCTGATTAGGCTTGAGTGGTGACTGCACCCCTTGTTCAAATCTCTGCCAAAAGGGGAGCAGATCAAATAATCGATTTGAATCCCACGGCTCGGTAGCCACTTCTGGAATTTGCTTCGCCGGTGATGCTCGAATAACCGATTTGAGACTCTGTATGGCTCGAATAACCGATTTGAGACTCTGTATGGCTTGAAATCGCGATCTGCAAGATGAAAACCTCCAACCCAAAATAGAATAGGAAGCAAGTAACACGAGGCAGACAGAGAAGAGCAGTCAAATCTGGAGCAATTAATGGTGAAATCACGGGTTGCCGGCGACAAGGAGGATTGGAAGAAGATTTGAAATTTGGGCACTTTCCTTCACAATTTTAATAATAATAATAATAATAATAATAATAATTATTATTATTATTATTATTATTACACCTAACATGAAATTATATAGTATTAGTTATACATAACTATTTTTATGTATAAAAAAAAGGAAAAAAATTTTAGGGGTCTTATTTGTTCAAAAAATAACTTTCAGGTCTCATACTTTTTAGGCTCATTCCAAAGTACCATCATATTTATTCTTCCTAAATTACCCTCAATAGCTATAAAATTTACAAAAATGCTATTTTGGCCATTTTTTTTTTGAAAAATTTCTTCAAAGTCTCATCTTATAAAAACATCATTTTATGGGGTCCTATAACAGTAATTTTTTTACATATGAGATGGGACCTAGAAAGTGATTTTTGAAATCTTGGGACCTTTAATTTTTTTTTTCTTTCCAAAACTCCTAAAATTTATATATATATAAATTTAGAATTTCATTTGTTTTCAATTCTTTCTCAATTTTTATTTTTTAATTAAAAGTTTCAATTAATTTTATTTTTCTTAAAAATAATTTTTTTTGTAAAATATCATAAATACCCTAATTTTATTTCACATAATTTTTTTTCAAATTTAATTTATTTTTTTAAATATTCTATGAACATTTTAAAATATAAAAATTTAAATATTAAATTCTGTTTAAATTAAAAATTCCTTAAACATATTTAAAAATCAATTAAGTGGATATCTACTTAATTATATTTGGTAGATATCCACTTAATTATATTTAATAAATATCCACTTACATTATTTTTCACTTAATTTAATTTCAATTTTAGTTTATTTTTTTAAATATTCTATGAACATTTTAAAATAAAAAGAATTAGAAAATCAGAAAATAAAAAATTGCACTAAATATTAATCTTCAATTACATTCCACTAGAAAATTACATAAATCCACTTAAGCCCTAAGTGGAAATCCAAAAAAAAAAAAATTAAAGTGAAAATTCGCTAAAAATTAAGACGATTGACGTCTGTCGTCTTTGTTAATCGTCACATCGTCGCGCTCCCTCCATTTTCATCGGTCTTCAATAAGTAGATAGGTAGATATCTACTAAAAATCATTAAGTAGATATCCATTAAAACAATTAGTGGATATCTACTTAACTAAAAAATAACACAAACATTTTACACAAACAGTGGATAACTACTGAATTAAAAAAATAACACAAACATTTAAACAATCAAATTAAACAATCGGTGGATATCCACTAAACTAAAAAATAACACAAACAATAAGTAGATATCCACTAAAAATAATTAGTGGATATCCACTGAACTAAATAATAACACAAATATTTAAACAATCAGTGGATATCTACTGAACTAAAAAAATAACACAAACATTTAAACAATCAAATTGGGCTATCCTAAATAATATCAAAATTCTAATTCAAATTCGTTTAACCAATAAGTGGATATTTATTAAAAATCAATAAGTAGATATTCACTAAAAAACAATCAGTGGATATCAACTGAACTAAAAAATAACATAAACATTTAAATAATAAATTTAAACAATCAGTGCATATCCACTGAACTAAAAAATAACACAAATATTTACACACAAAAGATAAAAATGACAAATAAATCAAGAAATCGTTAGAACTTATTTGAATCTAATTGGGTTATCTTAAATAATATCAAAATTCTAACTCAATTTCATTTATCTTCCTTCACCTATCAAGCAACCAAACAGTTGAAGCGCATAATTATTCCATCAATCAAAATTCAAAGCGAGTGGATATCTACCAAAATTCAAAGGAAAAAAATCAAGTGGATATCTACTTAAAAAATCAAGTAGATATCCACTTGATCCTGCCATTGGAGGTTCTCAGAAATAAATCAAGTACATATTAAGTGTTTTTGTTCTCAGAACACTTGAACTGGAACAGAAAATTGGAAACAATGCTCTCATGCTCCCAGAAATTTGTTCCAAAAATCTAGAAGTAGAGCAAAAAGAGTTTTTCCTTCTAGTCCCATATTTACATTTCTGTTGGCCTGAAAGCTGGGAACAGGAACAGAAACACTAGACACTAGAACAAAAACACAAACAATTGCACATAGAAATGCATATACTGAACAATAACATTAATCAATGGATATCCACTTAATTGGCAACCAAACTGTCACAACCCGTCCCGGACACCCGTCAGCCCGAGGCTGGCGTGACTACAACATGACATCACCAATACCTAATAGTAATAACCAAATTAAATAACAATATACACCCACTGTATAATATAAGCATCTATTATGGGGGACACACCCGTCCCGAAATTTTACTAACAAAAAGTATTTATCCATGAACCTTTTATAGGTTCGCCTTTGACAGTCTTTCCCAAATGCCTAAATGACTTCATCACGTAGCTCTACCTAGTGCTAGTAGGGAACCGACTCCTAGCCGTTGTACCTGCGAGTGTACTGCCTTCTTAGTAAAATATTTTTATGGTAATAATAGTTTATTCTGCAACATATAAATGGATCAAGCTTAAATATGTAAACATTACGTAGTTCGCCAAAGTTTTCATAATATTAGCGGTGAGAATAAAGCACTATATATAAGTTCCATGCAAAATCACTCAGTATACGAATAATGCCAATCATCATAATAAATCACCCAGTATAAGCAAAATACCACATCTCAAAACATCCTCTCAAACACCCCCCCACACACACGCTGGTCAGCCCTAGTGATCGTTTTAACCTCACGATCGGGAGTTTGCAACGGTACCGTACCATCCGTAGAATATGCCTTCCTACGAACACCCATCACTCCGCCGAAGCGGATAATCACTGCGCAGTATAAACGTCTAACATCACTCTACCGAAGCAGATAAATATTACTCCGCCGAAGCGGATAACATCACTCCGCCGAAGCGGATCACATCACTCTGCCGAAGCCGATAAATACCATAGCATTGTCAAATTAATAACGTCATCATCAATTCATAAACTAATATTTTCGTCTAATCAATGTCGACAAATCTCAATCATCACTCTCTATTTCCAGAACTGATTTTTAATCCAAAATCATATATTTCTTTTACTTAAAAAAACGTCTGATTTTTTTACCAAAACCATTTTTCCACTCTCTTTTTAAACTACCGAATCCAATGGAAATCATTCTTAACTTTATTTCCAAAACTATTGTAATTTCACGAAAATCCATTTTTACTCACTCATCCTAAAACCTGCTTGATCCATATCGTCTTATAAAATCATTCAGTCTCAGTACAACTATTTTATATGAAAAATAATTTGACAAGAAGACAGTACACTCACCTCGTGATCCGTTCCCAAAAGCTTTTGTTAACTACTCTCTACCGAAACTCCGGTGCCTGCGAACCTAATAGTAATAGGGCCTAAATTAATATCGTATTTAAAATAACCAAATTAGATAAATGCAGGTCCTAATTTTCCATAATTTCCCCACATTTCATTACGAAAACTATTATTCGTTTAATTTCGCTCTGTTAAGTTTACTGTACCAATTTATTAAAACTAGTGATTATAAAAATGTTATCACGATCACGACAATTACTACTACGAATGCGAGAAAAATCTTAATGCCCAACAATTTAATTTAATCGATAATAGTATCCGATAAAAATATTACCTGTTCCGAAACGTTCACGGGCCACGGGATGAATTTCGAATTTTGTTGGGGTTGTTTTTGTAATTTCTCTTTTTTTTTTCTTTTTTTTTTCTTCTTCCTTTCTCTCTCTCTTTTTTTTTCCCGGTTCTGTTTCAGTTTGAGCACCTGCCCGACCCCCCTCTACTCCGGCCGGGCCCTCACTCCTCCCACCAAACTTTACCGCCAACGCCCATGCACACGCACACACAATGCCGAAAACATCCCATACCCACACATGCGCAGTCGCCGGAAGAACGATGACGAACTCACCAACGGCGGCAACCGAAACCCGTCACCGTCGATCCTCTCTCTCTCTTCTCTCCTTGCCAACTCCGGCGACCACCACCCATATAGCTCACCGACGATCACCCCCCCTCACATGCACGTTGAATCCGAACACCCACGTGCACACACACCCCCCTGTAACCGAAACGCACTACCCCGCCGGAGAACCTTCCACCGTCGGCGATCCCGAGCAGCAACCCTACACACCCTCTCGTCTGAACACAACAACTATGAGTACACTCTCTCACACCCACAACCGCCGGCTGATTAGACAAGATCCCTTCCTGCAGTCGATCACGAACCCCACTCCGATCCTCCCTCTCTCTCTCTAGATTTTTTGAAATTCCTTCGGATTTCGTCCCTTTTCCCGATCTTCACTCATGATGTTGGCATTTATATGCATGAACTAAATGGGTGGAGGTTTGATCCGATCTTGCCACGTCGTCGGTCTCACTCTACCCTGTTTCGGTTCAACGGTCGGCCGGCAGCGCACGTCACCCATATTTGTATATGTATAATATGTGTTTTAAAAAAAACTTTTATTTTATTACCCTTTTCTCCCCCCAACTCCTTTACATCCTTATTTTAGCCCAATGTACTATTCACAATTCCCTTAAATCGCAATTTGAACCCTCAAAATTTTTAGTTTATAATTTAAGTGACAATTTGAACTCCCTAAAGTTCAGACTAAATATTTCTATATTTTTAATTTGACCCCTAGACTTTTTATTTGAATTTTTAATTGTCTTAGTTTCACATCGAATTTTTCCAATTATTTTAAAATACAACTGAAATGACGTACATGCTACGATTGAGGTCTTACACAAACATTCTAATTCATTCTCTGTTCTAAGCAACCAAATGAATAATCATCTCTCAAATTTCAAAGCAAAAAGAAAAAAATAATAAAAAAATACCTGTAATTGTTCAAGTCCCAGGCGTTAATGGCTGTGATGAAGAGACGATCAAATAGAACAAGTGGTGGCGGCACAGCAACACAGATGGCACTGAGAATGGCGAGGGAAGTGGAGTTGAATCAAATCTAAGCTAGATCGAGACTAGATCTACCAAATCTGATTGATCTGGTTAGATCTAGGCTAGATCTAGCCTAGATCGGCGAAGAAAAAACCAAAAACATAGAGGGGTAGAGAAAACGTGGAAGAGAGAGAGAGAGGCATCGGCGGCGAGGTGAGAGTCGAAAACCATGAACAATGACGAAGAATAACGAACGAAAACTTGCGGCAATGACGGCGACCACGGACGACGATGATGATGGAGACGAGCGGTGACGGATGGAGGAAACGACGATGATGATCAATGGAACAATGATGATAATGGAGACGACGTGATGCCGACGGCGGCAAGCTAGGGTAAAGGGTGACGACGGCGAGCTAGGGCGAGAGCGACGAGACGGGCGCAGATCTGAGAGAGGGAGAAGGGCACATTTTGAAATAAGAGAAATTTAGGGTTTTTGATAATTGATATATTAAAGGGGCGCTGACTGAACAGTCCCCAAATAAGCTGAAAACTACCGATTAAACCCTCTGACATTTCATTGCACCGCCTTATCCTTTTGCCATTTTAGTGACGATACTGCGCATCTTCTGTTGCTAACCTCCTCTGTTTTTTGGGATCTATATATGGTAACGAATTCAGTGTATTGCGGATACTCTATATCATTTGATTCTCTTCGAAAAGAAGTGTTAATCGTATTTTTGGAGATTTTTTCTTGATGTAACTGATGTTACATGTAACATTTAAAAAAGATCAGAAAAAAATTCATACCATTCATTATATAATCATGTTACATGTAGCATTTGCTCGTGTTGCATGCATATCCATGGTGTGCAAAAGAATAAAAAATGTTACGTGTAACATCCAATGTAACATTACTGATTATGTGACCATGGCGATGATTTCATTGATGTTACATGTAACATCCATTTTTGAAACTGAAAAATGTGAATATGTGTCCATACGAGATCGAAATACCATATTGCCTCTTGAAATTGTCAACTACATCAACAGGGCGCATTTTCGGGTTTGTCCATACGTTATTGATCAAACAACCAGAAACAATCTCTGAGCTTATTCGTTTCTTTTTGTTTTTGCGGAAAGCAGACCCACAAGTGTGTTTGTTTACCAGATTCCGGATGTAGAATATACCATTTTCTCGCATTACACATCCGTGCACAAACCATGGGCATTTCTTTTCCTCTCTAAGTGTACATGCAGCTGCCACGCGCACTTTTTCGTTTTTTAAATATTAGAAATTGAATCCAATCTCAATTGCATACTTATTTAATACATCCCGGAATTCCCTTGTTCCCCCTTTGAATTTTTGACCCTCCTCTTGGATCCCAATAGCCCACTGAGATGACAATAATACCCTGTCATTACTCTGCTGCAAAATGTTGCCGTAACTACCTATGCAGTCAAGTTCATCTTCGCTGTCTCCGCCACTATTTAACAGTGCAGTGACACTCGTTGATGCACCGTTCGATCCACTAGAATCGTCCAGTCTTCTCTGTATGCATATATCCAACAGCTCAATGTTCTGATGCGCTGTTAGCAACATCATCTCCTCAAAGTCGTTTTGGTCAGCAAGCATGCAGTTGGAATGGCCATGCAATGCGTATGACAAGTCAAATTTTGACTTAGCTAATTCTGGCCATTTGCTTACAATCTTGTTACACAAATCGCTAATGTTGTTGTTGTTGAAAATCCTCAAAACTGCATTCACCCCCTCGTAATTGCACATGCATGCAATCGAAAAATGACCCCTGCTGACATATTAATAACCATCATAACACATGATCCCCCTCTGTTTTTTTTGCAAAACATAATATGTGACATCTAATATAACCATATATCCACACCATGGAGTACCTATGTTACATGTAACAGACCCATTCCCCATTAAAATGTAACACGGCCTAAAAATGTAACACGATATATGTACAAACGTTATGTGTATCAGTACACATTTATGCTTATGTTACATGTAACACGGCCCTTTGCCGTTAAAATGTAACACGTCCTAATAATGTAACAAGCTATATGTACAAATGTAATGTTTATCAGCACACAATTATGCTTGTGTTACATGTAACACGCTATACGTACAAACGTTATGTGTATCAGCACACAATTATGCTTATGTTACATGTAACACGGCCCTTTGCCGTTAAAATGTAACACATCCTAATAATTTAACACGCTATATGTACAAACGTAATGTTTATCAGCACACAATTATGCTTGTGTTACATGTAACACGCTATACGTACAAATGTTATATGTATCAACACACAAAATATGCTTATGTTACATGTAACATGTATCTTTCCTTGTTAAGAAAATGTAACACTCGATATGAATGTAACACGCTATGCGTACGCTGTTATGTGCATGAACACACAATTATGTTTATGTTACATGTAACATACACTTTTTTCTTGTTAAAAAATGTAATACGCCATCAAGAATGTAACATGTTGTACGTATGACATTATGTACATCAACACACAATTGTGCTTGTGTTACATGTAACTCACTATATATACAACGTCATGTGTGTTATTGTACTGCATTACATTTCGATCCAAAAAACTACTATGTATGTTGATCAACAACTAAGATCGCTTTATCATGCGTTCGTAAAGTATTTTCATACACGTATGTTCGACAACAAGAACTTTATCAACCAAATACTAGGTCTTTGTACGCGTTACTGACGAAAAACCCTAACTTGATAATCAGTATGTCCCTAAAAATCACTACGATTGACGTATATCAAATGAGAATGTGTGTTACCTGTTGTTGATCGGCTCAAAATGATTCATCAATTGCTTTTCCATATCTGCTCTGCTTCGATCGTCTCTCTCTACGTCCACGGGAAAATCGGATTGATTACTGGAAATCGTTTTCGCGTACAACGGGAGGGCAAATCGGTCACCAAAATGTGTACGGTACTCGAATTTAGGACTGATCGATGCACAGTAAATTCGGCGAGGGACTGCACTGTTCGGTAAAACATGAGCTGGTTTTATTGGTAGATTAAGGCTAATAATGAGTTCAACCGGTAATTTTCCCTATATTAAATGAACAGGGGTAAAAAAGAAAAAAATAAAATAAAATTGCCAACTTATCAAGGACTTCTCAAGCCAAATTTTTTAAAATAGGAGTTTTGATCCTCTTCCAAAAAACATGATACTTAAAAAGTTGTCTACCTTAAGAAAAGGACCTTTAGAGGAATTTTCCTAAAAAATATAACAATCTGTATCTCTAGAATTTAAGACCAAATTATTAAAAAGAATTATATGTAAATACAATTATTCACAAAAAGTTGAAAAAATAATATATATATATATATATATATGGCGTTTTTAGGATCAAATTGATTAATATTATTATCGCTCACAAATATTTACCCACAACTCAGATAATTAATTTATTTGGATTTATCACCTCCATTTAATATTAATAGTTCAAACTTCACATGGGCCACCCATGGATAATACATCATTCAACCCAGCCAAACTAAACACACAGTTCATAATCAACCTTGGTATCCAACATCAATGGCGATTCTATCAATGATCTTCTCCATCACGTCCTTCGACTTTTTGAGCACGTTGATTCTCCTGTTCAGCCGCTCCCTTTTCTCTGCAACCCCCGGCGATTCCTCCAGCAACCACCCGATCCCGCCTCCCTGCGTGCTCATCAACTCGCCGACGATCACACTCTCCATCTCCCTGTTCACCAGATTATGAACGGCGAACATCACGTGAAGAGCGGCGGCGTCGACCAATCTCTTCAGAACGACGTTCCAGTAGGCGGTGATTCTCATCTTCATGTCGTAGGCTTGGTCCCTTTTTCTCGCCGGATAATTCACCAGATGCCCGATTTCGACTTCTCCGAACCCTTCGATCGTTGTTTTTGGGTATCCATATGGTACTCTAGCAATGGCTTCGTTGAATGATCCTTGTTGAGCCATGAGGTTATTGCATGTCGTCGTGTACTCTGGATCGCAGGTGTAATCGGTGAGCTTCTCCATTTCAATGATATCTGTAACCCAGTTGAGTGATTTCTCCTTCATCTTCGCCGCGAGATGATGAGCTGCCCGGCGTATGAACGATTGGAATTGAACGTAGTTGTCGGAATGCTCCATTAAAACGGCGATCACCGCGTTTTCGATGTACTCCCAAACTTCAACGATGAACTTCGCCGGAGCTTCGGCAATGGATTTGACTCTCATCTGTAACAGCGTGAGGAAGACTGACCGAGGAGTGAAATTGGGTAAACCAATCCCCTGTGCTTCCTCTAGAACGCACATCTCCGGTTCGAGGAAATTCCCAGTAGAAATAAAAGCGCCGGAGCTCTTATGGAGTTCGTCGGAGTACTGATTGAGCATCTGGCTTAAACGTGCTGTACAGTGCATGTGTTTTTCATCTGGGTATTCGTCAAATTCACCTGTCACTAGGATTTTTCTCAGTGATTCTTTTGAAGCTCCGATCACTCGCATGAAAACGGCCATGGCTTCTGCAACTGATGTCAGACTCTGCGGCATCTTCTGCAACTCCATGATGCTTGAGTTAAGCTTGTTGCTTATCTTCCGGGTGATCTCCGGCAAGCATTTGGCGATGATGGTTGCTTGAATTTGAACCAATTTTCGAGCCAAAATCGGTATACCCACCATTGATTTATTGATTTGAGAGAGGTGCGGATGAGATTCGAAGAGTTTAGCTTCTTCGATCCTAGCTTGTCCGTATGACTCATCGCCGATGCGGTTCCTCACGCAGACGTAGCCGAGTCCGATGTTGACGTCGTCGGCGGTGACTTTTTCGAGGAGTCCTTCCGGTGATTTGTCGGATTTGGTGACGACGGCGAGTGTTCTCTGCCCTGTTTTGTCCACTCGCTGCGACATTCTGATGGATTCGCAGGTGGGGAAATCGACGGTGGCGGAAAGAACGTTCAGAATTATGCTCTCTTCCGGCGTGATGTACTCCGTAATGATGCCGGAAATTTGCTCGTATATGTTTTCCGGCTGGCCGTGAACCGGAACTCTGGTGATTCCCGGGAGATCCACCATTGTGAGGTCCGGGACGCCGTTTTTTCTGACGACCAGAGTTAACGGAGCGTTGGATATGCCCTTGCCGTTGCCGGCGATCTCGTCGGTGGCGGACTTGATTGCTTCCGCGACGTGATTTTCGTCGGTGGGGACCGTCTTCTGGTGATACTCCAGGTGGATCTCCGGCTCTGGATTGGGGTGGTGCTGGAGTCTCATGATGAGGGGCACCCTGGTGCAGATGCCTTGGCCGCGGGGGAGACTTATTCCGGCGAGGGACTCCAGGACGCTGGACTTGCCGGACGATTGGTCGCCGACAACGACTATGGTGGGTAGTTGAATGCCTTCTTGCATGACCTTGAGGTTGCGGAGCTTGTCGACGGCGTCGAGTAAGGGGCGGATGCGGTCGTTGTAGGATGCCACCAACGGGATATCGCCGTCGTGAAGTGCCGTAGCTGCAAGTGCGTTCACAGTTTCATCCATGCCGGTAACACAAACAGTGTCCTCACCCATTCTAGAGAGAGAGAGAGAGAGAGAGAGAGAGAGTAATGAATGAATATGCAAATGAATGATTGAATATGAGAGTAATGAAGCAACTATATAAAGCTAAAATATGGGGTGGGGCGTGGGGGGTCTTAGATGAGTATTTTTTTTTTCCCCTCTTTTCACATTTGGTGATATAATTTCAATAAGAGTTAAATCCATTTATCTTTTATGTCCTTTCGTACTAAAATATATATTTTTTATGTTATTCTGTATAGTCTACTCATCTCTTTTATCAATTTTTTTTTTTTTGTTAAAAGATATAAATTTTTATTTTTATAAAAATTCATTAACATTCCTCTTATTTTCAAAATTATATTTTTTACCCTTAATATTTTAAATAATTATATTTAAAAAAAGAGAGTGAAATTAAAAGATTATTTATGTATTTTAGTTTTTAATTATTTAATCATTTTTAAATAATTATGAGTAAATTATCATTACAATAAAAATTTTATTATTTTTTAATCAATAAGGGAGGTAAGTGGTCTTTGTAATACCTCAAAAATTTATATTTTAAAAAATATTATTTTATATAAGTTTAATATTTTTGGAGACGATTTTGTAAATTTGTGGTATACATATATAGTTTATAATTTTTGGAGGTAAATATTAAATTTACATTTTAAAAAAAATACTATTTTAATATTTTTAGGTTGTTTTGTATATTATGAAAATTTATAATAAATATTTGATAATTTTGGAGAGATAAGTATAATTATTAGGTTTAATATGAATTATTTTATAATTATGAGATATTAAATGTAATTTTTAAATACTTAATGGGTAAGCTAGTTTGTACCCATGTTAAAAAAAAAAAAGGAAAAAATTTTGAGGGCCATGAATTCTCATATATATATATATATATATATATATATATATATATATATATATATATATATTAAGAATAAAATAGCCATTACAAGTTATAAAAGAACAAGCCATCATATGGTTTGCATGCTACCTAGTACACGTGTAATGTTATTATTTATCTATATAATAAATCAGCTCATTTACATTCACAGCTGTTAGATGTCTCTGGATATTCATAATCGTTGGATTACTTTTATATACAACATCTATATACAATATCTATATAATAAACATCAAACATATTCCCAACCGTAGGATTACTTTTATATTATACAAATCTATATACATATTATACAAATATCTAACATATCACGTGACTTGCTGAAACTTACCATCAACAGTGGCTTGCATTTACTACTTAGGCTTACTTTTGAGACTTTCCATGATCATAGCTGCCCCTACTCAGCGTGGTTCTTCTTTTCCGCCGAATTTGTGTCGCCTCCATAATCGTAGGCTTACTTTTGAGACTTACCATCACCATAGCTGGCTCTGCTTAGTGTCGTTCTTCTTCTCCAACAATCGCCATCGCCGTTGCCTTTATCTCCTCTCTTTCTTAGTCTCTTGCGATCCACTCTCTCTCAACCTCCTCCGCCATCGCCTTGCCATCCACGCCGTCATCCTTCACTCGCGACGACGGCAAATTCTTTTTTCTCCCTTGCGACGACTTCTCCCTTCCTTCGGACAACTCCTCCAATCGCTTACGGTCCACGCTCCCGACGTCGCAGATTCCCCGGTATGCCTTTTTCTCTCTCTCTCAATTCCGAATAACCCTTCTGATTGTTGTTCACAGCTCTTGATTCGATTTTGCAGCAGTTCAAACTAAAAATCTTTGTTTTGAAATTCATCGGGTTTGATTTTTTTTTTTTTTAGAGTTTCTACAATTAGGGTCTCTTTCTCTCTTGATTTTGGGTTTCGAAACCCTTAAAATTGAAGCCCTTTCTCTGTTTTTCAATTTCTATTTCAAAACCCTTTTCCCCTCTATCCCTTAACAGATCTGAACTTTCTTGCCTGTAATGTGTTACCACCCGATTTGACTAGAGCCCAAAGAAAGAAATTCCATTTCGATTCAAAGTATTATTTGTGGGATGAGCTATTTCTATTTAAGAAGTGTGCTGATCAGGTGATCCGGAGATGTGTTCCGGAGGAGGAGATGGCTAGTATTCTCTATCATTACCATTCATCGCCTTGTGGCGGCCATTTTGGTACAACTTGGACAGCAGCGAAAGTGCTCCAATAAGGTTTTTACTGACTTTCTTTGTTTAAAGATTTATACACGTTTGTAAAAACTTATGATAGATGTCAAATGATGGGTAACGCCTCGATCGTTAATCAGTGATAAGGGAACCCACTTCTGTAACAAAATACTTAATGCTTTGTTGGAAAAGTATGGGGTTAGGCATAAGGTGGTGCTACCATACCACCCACAGACAAACAGCTAAGCTGAAGTTTTTAACCGAGAAATCAAGCTAATTCTAGAAAAAACGGTTCATACAAATCGCAAAAATTGGGCGGTGAAGCTTGATGATGCTTTATGGGCGTACCGCACGGCTTTTAGGACACCAATCGGTATATTTCTGTATCGATTGGTGTTTGGGAAGACGTGTCATTTGCCCATTGAATTGGAGTACCGTGCATTCTGGGCGATAAAGAAACTCAACTTTAACCTAAAGGCTTTTGGTGTGCAACGTCTCCTCTAATTGAATGAAATGGAAGAATTCTGGCACGAGGCTTATGAGAATGCCAAGCTATATAAAGATAAAACGAAGAGGTGGCATGATCAAATGATAGTTAGGAGGGAGTTCAGTCCAGGCCAACAAGTTCTGTTGTTTAATTCAAGGCTGAAACTTTTTCCCGGAAAGTTGAAGTCCAGGTGGTCTGGACCGTTCCGGATCAAGCAAGTATTTCCTTTTGGCTCTGTTGAATTGGAAGGCGAAGATAGACGAACTTTCCGAGTCAATGGGAAACGGATAAAGCACTACTTCAAAAACGAAGAACGAGTTGTAGAGAACATCTTCCTCGTTGAAAGCTAGGCCGGAATTCACAACGTCCAGCTAGGGACGTTAAATCAAGCAATTCTTTTTGATATGTCTTCAAGGGTATGAAACAACCCAACTTTTGTATTAATTATTTTATTTTGGAGGCTGTAAAGGTCTCGGAACATGTATGGTGATACATCTAGGAGTATGGATATTCTGGGTTGTGTTTTGAACTCAAAAGTTGATGAAATAGCAAGGTGAAAACAAGTGGTGAAGAGTTTTGTTGAGAAAAAATAAAAAAAAATCAGCAAAAGGTCACCGCTGTGGCAAGAAGCTTATCGCCGCGGTGGTGAAAATGCAGGATAGGCCATTTTTCAGCAAAAAGAGTCACCGCCACAGCAGAAAAGCCACCGCCACGGTGGTGAGACAACATAATGTTTTAAAAAAAATTTAAGTGCTTTATCGCCGCAGCAGTGAGTCCTCACCGCCGCGACAATGAAGCCGTCTGTTCGATAAAAAACGGCCCTTGTTTCATTTTTTTCGAAAGCCACCTTTCCAAAACCCAAAACCTCTCTAGATTTCTTCCACCAAAACTTTCCAAAACCCAAAAAATTTCACCTTCCTCATTCCATATTACAAATTTAAACCTCAAATCATCTACCAAATTTGAGCATCCAACCCCTATTTTCGGTTTTTTGGGTTTTCAGCCGTAGGGAGCACTTTCGACGGGTTTCAAGCCGTTTGGTCTTATTTATTCTATCCAGTAAGTGCTTTTCAACATATATTTCATGTATATGATATAGGATGATTTGCATCTACATTGCAAAAATGGTTGAATTTGGAGTAAACCCCAACCCCTAGGCCCCTTTTTCACGAAATTTCTTTTATTTATGGGTTTTTGCTTGATTTTTGGTATTGATTATCTTTCGATATGGAGTTTGTATTGTGTGTAAAAGAATTGTTAGCTACATTGTCGAATTTTCGTGTGAAAACATTGTGGTTAGTTTATGCGTATTATGAATAGGGGGTATTCATGACGATTTGGACTCTTAAAATTGATTTGCATTATTTGGTTTTGATTGCCTTATTCTATTATGTGATTGTTAGGGGACATGCCGAAAAAGGCTACAACAAAAAGGTCAATAAGAGGAGAAGCATTGGAGCCTCCTCCGGATTTCGATTCTACGAAGTTTGTATCCAAGGCTGCAGAAGAACACTACTATAGGCATGACCACAAAAGGGCTTGCATCAAACAACGTGGCTTTGGACCTGTAGCAGCTCTTCCGGTGGATTTCAAAAAAGTTATCCGAGAAAGGGGTTGGGAGCGATTCTGCAGATCACCTCCTCCAGCTGACATCATACTCGTCTGGGAATTTTATGCCAATATTTCTGTACAAACAGACACCCAAACCAGAGTCTGAGGTCGCCCGATTGATTTTAGTGTTGTTCGGTAAAATGCGCTATTGGAAGTGGTCTCGCTGGCACCATCTGATGAGGTCGTAGGCAGTTATTAGACGAGTATGGAAAGAGTCCTCCCTGCCCTAACTACCGAAAATGTCCAATGGACTACCGTAGGATCGGAGCCAGTAAATTTTCCCACAAGATTCCTAAATCCAATTCCGAAGGTGTGGCACTATTTCATTTGCGGGAATCACATTCCAACAGCTCACCATTCCGATGTCTCTAAGGAGAGGGCTCGAGTACTCTATGCAATCCAATCCAGGGAGCCAATTAATGTAGGTAATTTGATCTATTCATCGATTCTCCATGCCGCCCGATCAACGAAAGCAGGTATTTCTTTTTCATCTTTCTTGACTAAACTTTTCAGTCAAGCCGGTGTCGTAATTGGAGTAGATAATTTGTTGCACCCTATCTCTCAAATTGATCAATCATCGATAAACCGAATGTGAAAAGAGAGAGAACCGGGGCAGGGCGAAGGAAGAAGGGAAGCACGAGAAGCACATCGGGAAGCTGAGGCAGGGCCTTCTAAGGCCCCTATTCCCGAGGTGCCCATGCAAGCTCCGGATGTTTTCGCACGTATTTCTCAAGATATCCAGAATGTTCAACTAGATAATCGGATTCTACGCCAAGCCCAGTACAATACAAGCCCAGTAGATGCCACAGATGTCGCCTGATCTTTCGCAGCCGCCACAATTTCCTTTCACACCTGGCAGTGGTGGCGATGATGTTCCCCCAAAAAGACAGTAAGAGGTGAGACTTCCACGTCTCATCTCCTAGGTATGTGTTTCGACCCGATATTTTTTCACTACATGCTATATGTTGTAATTGGGTTCACTGCTTAGACAGTAGGGACACTGTCTTGTTTAAGTTTGGGGGAGTGTGATGTTTTTTATGTTATGATATGGTGTTTATATTATGATGTTATCCATAGTGTTCATCCATTTTGATTTATTTATTTTTGTAGAAAAGGATGAACAAAAATTTGACTAATTTTTTTTTTATGTATATTATATGGATGTTTATGTATGCGTAATTACGCTTTGTGGACGTTCTAATTTATAATGTTGATGTTAATGTCTAGTTAAGTTACATTTTAAATTTCCGTTTATGTATGTATAATGTTTAGTTAGTGTATGTATGCTAGTTTTAGATTTAGAATAGTGATGTTAATGAATGAAGTTGTAAGTGCATGTTGAGTTGTTGGGTTCGTCTGAGTCATGGCCTAATGATGAAAATTATCCCCTAATTGTATATTGAGGTCGGAGGTGATACTATTCATGTGTGTTTTGTGTGCTTAGCATGTCGATTAGGTGAAAGTTATTTTGATCCTAAATCGTACAATCGCATGGACTCATTATATAATTAGTTGAACGATTTGACGACGATTATTTAGTAATAAGTTCATGACATAAATAAGGAATCTAGAACTTGATTGAGGGAGACTTGAGGTGAAATTATAGGGAGGTAATTCCAAAGGCATGATATAGGCCTTCACTTTTATCGCTTGAACCTTTTGAATCTAACCTGAAAAATTATTCCCTCGTTCCCCTGTCGAAGCCCATAAACTTTTCAATTCTGAACTCATTTCTATACATATGCCAATTAAATCTTTCTAAACCGTTGTCGCTAAGGATAAAAGTCAAAAGTGAGTGAAATTAGGTAGCATTAGTTTATGCTACCTGAAGTAAGCGATTGGGGTTTCGGAGGAAATATTATTGGTTTGGTATTAGCGTATTCACTTGTCAGTCTTTTTAGTCTATTTGTATGCCCTTGAAATGTACAAATTTGAATAAGTTTGGGGGTTTGTCAAAAAAAAAAAAAAAAAAAAAAACCTATGTGAATATAGTTTTTAATTTCGGTTGTAGTGACAAGTGAATACAAGTTTATTAAATCTTGTTCAGGGTTGTATTTTCAACGTATGGGGTCACGAGAGAGATTTAACGACAAACGTTTGTTCCTCGGATATCGTTAGATTATAAAGATTTTCTATTTTCTATGCCCACTATACCCTTGGTTGTTCTTCAAAACCAAGCCAAGCCCTATTGATCTATGTGAATGTCCAAACCTACATTAGTGGATAGTTGAGCCCAATCAAGCATATGGTTTTCTTGAATCTTTTAAAAGTTTAAGTTATGAACTTATTTATTGAATAATCCAATTCGGAGTTTGATTCGTTATACATCTGAGTTTACACACATCTAGAATGGTTTTAACTGATATTGAGTATTGAAATTCTAGAATACCACGTGGTGTGTGTTATTCCTTAACTTGATCTGATTACGGGCTATTGAGGGAAGACCACATGGTCTCTTCGATTGAATTTGAATCTCACATGTGTTTATTTCCGATTTGTTAATGCTTAGTTATTTTTAGTTTAGAAATTAGCTAATTAGAGTAGTTAGTTTAATTTAATGTTAGGATGTTTTGCTCGAGGACTAGAAAAATTTCAAGTTTGGGGGTATTTGATAGGTGTAAAATACCTATCTATTTTTAAATCGAATTTACCAGTTTTTGAGTGTTTTATTAATCTTTTATTGTATTTTTGTTAGTATTTATGTTATTCAGGTGTAGGGACATAAACAAGCTATAAACAAACAAAACGGTGGGAGAACGACGAAGAAACGAAGAAAAAAGAAAAGGTTTCAAGACAGCAAGTCATCGCTGCGGCGGCGAAAGTGCAGAGAGTTGTGTTTCCTTCAGCAAGCTTCACCACTGCGGCGGTGAAATAACAGAGAGGTCTGATTTCTGCTCAAAGGCTTCATCGTCGCACGATAGAAAGCCACCGCTGCGACGGTGAAAAAACAAAGAGTTCGTAAAAAACTTTACCGCCACAGCGTGATTTCATCGCCGCAGCGGTGTACTAACCGACTCAACCCACCGCCACGGCGGTCAGCTCTGCACAGAGGAAAATATCTGTTTAGATACTTTTGAAACCGTAGGCCTTTAAATACCACTCCCACTCATCTGAAACTGGTTGTTAAGCATCCCTAACCCTAATATAGAGTTCTTAAGCTATCTTTGAGAGATTAAGGAGGAGATTCATCATTTGGGCAAAGAAGAATCATTGGTGGAGTGATTAATAGTGACAGTGAACCGTTCCATTCTCAGATTTGATCGTTCTTCTCTTGTTTTTATCTTTGTAATTACTTTTCCATATCTAATAATGTTGAATCACTCTTGTTTTGTATGGTGTATGGCTAAGATCATGTAGTATTAGTTAAATGTTACTTAGGTGTTGTTGAAATCATATAATTATTAGTTTGAATGAATTAATGTTTCTTTAATGGATGTTTGTCTAAATTCGATTGAGTTTACCGTTATTCTTGATATTATGCTTGTATTGATAAATTGAGAATACGGGGTTTGATACTCGGGAGAGGTAACCCCAGATTCGGACTAGGGTAAACGCAACCTGATGTTCTAACGACCCGAGAGGGCATTAGAACGTATGCAATCCATGACGTTGGCTCAAGACTCACATGACCTAGGGTTGTTAAGGCGTTGAGGGGAACTTCTTCGTTAACGCGAAGTCGTGTAATCCCTCGTCTTATACTCGGGAAAGGTAGCGAAAGAGTTGTAGATACAGAGATTGTTGAAATAGATAAATACCATTATAGCTAACTAAATGAAGTCAAGTAAGCATTATGTGAAAGAAATCAATACCTAAGTCATTAGTGTAATTAGAACTAACCTAATAGTTGTCATTTATCTTAATAGATTAAATAGAATACAAACCATTTTTGAATAGTCGAGATAATATGAGACTATGCCAATCACCATATTTAACTAAATTAAAACATTTCCAGTGGAACGATATCCGATCTTAAAAGATCCATTATATTAAAACTAGACCTCATGCACTTGAGAGTAGTTATATACTGTGAGGTCGTAAAATCCTGGCGCGTACAGGTGCCAATGAACACGTTCAGGCCATAACTACCCTTAGGAGTGGATGGGTGATAGACAATAAGGTGGGAAGTAAGTTGAATGAAGAATTAGAGGAAGATAATAATGGGGGTGAAAAGAGAGAAAAAGAAGAGAAAAAGAATGGAAAAGTAGACTTACCAAGTGAGTCAGTGAGAGAAACTATTGAGGCGGACCCCATTTCCACCTCACTACCTATCCCAAGTGGTAAAGAACAATCTAGGTCTTAGCTAGAGGCATCTTATATACCTCCTGTCCCATTCCTGTAATACTTAGACAAACCCTTACCAACAGACAAGAAATTCAAGAATATGGAAGAAATTCTTGAAACATTCAAGCAAGTAAAAATGAATCTTCCACTACCAGAGGTGATTAAGCAAGTACCATTATATGCTAAGTTTCTAAAAGATTTATGCACACAGAAAAGAAAAGTAAAAAATCACGTGCTTAATAAATCTTTCTTACCAAACATGTGAGCTCTATTATAAAATATGACACACCGCCTAAATTCAAGGCTCCAGGCACACCTACCATTTCATGCGTGATTGGTGATTATACCATTCATTGCGCTCTCTTGGATTTAGGTGCTAGTGTCAATCTTTTGCCATTTTCGGTATATCAGAAACTTGGGCTAAGAACTTTGCAACCAACATCAGTTACTTTTGAATTGGCTGATAGATCAGTGAAAAAATCTCGAGAGGTGGTAGAAGATGTCCTCGTTGGGGTAGACAAATTTTTCTTTTTTGTTGATTTCATTGTGCTAGATATGAAGCCTATAGCGAATATGTCTCGACAAATCCCAGTTATTCTTGGGAGACCCTTTTTGGCCAGGGCCAATGCATGCATTAATTGTTAAACTGGGGTCATGGATGTATCATTAGGGAATATGAAAGTGCGACTAAATGTGTTTAATGCTTCACAAGCACCCTTAGGAGAGGCTGGCTTAGAATGCTTTGTGCTTAACATTATTGATGAGTTAGTTGAAGCAGCAATACCATTTGTCACATCCCGAGATCTTGTTGAGACAACTCTTTTACATTATAGAAAAGAATGTTTGGCTACAGAGAAGAATATGAAGGAAGTGCGTTAGCATATGTCTCGCAATCAGAGTCGCCTAAATGGGTACCTCGATTTGAGACACTGCCAGTGTCACAAGGTCCACCTCTTAACCCATCAATTGAATCACCACCACAACTTGAGTTGAAACAATTACCTAATTCTCTCAAGTATGTCTTCTTAGGTCAGGATAACACTTTACTAGTAATTATTTTGTTTACCTTGACGAAGGAACAAGAAAGTAAATTGGTTGAAGTGTTAACTTGTTATCAGAAGGTGATTGATTGGTCAATTGCTGATCTCAAGGGTATTGATCCTTCTATTTGTATGTATAGGATACACTTAGAAGAGAATGCTAAACCGTCAAGAGAAGCACAAAGACGATTAAACCCGAATATGAGGGAGGTAGTAAAAAAAGAGGTGTTGAAGTTGTTAGATGTATGTATTATTTATCCAATCTCTGATAGTCCTTGGGTTAGTTCAACCCAAGTCATTCCTAAAAAGTTTGGTATCACCGTGATACCAAATTCTGAAGGTGAGTTGATTCAAACACGCGAGGTCACATGGTGGTGCGTGTGTACTTATTTTAGAAAGCTAAATTCCATGACAGGTAAATATCATTTTTCACTGCCATTTATCGATCAAATCCTTGAGCGTTTAGCGGGTCAGATGTATTTTTGCTTTCTAGATGGATATTCGGGGTATAATCAAATAGTTGTATACCTTGAGGATCAAGAGAAAACGACATTCAGATGCCATTTTGAGACGTTCACCTACCGGCGAATGCCCTTCGGCTTGTGTAATGCACCTGCAACTTTTCAAATGTGTATGATGTCAATATTTTCTGATATGATAGAAAAGTTTGTAGAGGTATTCATGAATGATTTTTCTGTGTTCGAAACCTGTTTTGATGACTGCCTTCGAAATCTAGCTAGAGTCTTGGAGAGATGTGAAGAAATAAACCTTGTGTTAAGTTGGGAGAAAATCCATTTTATGGTTCAAGAAGGAATTGTTCTAGGACATATAGTTTCCTCTAGGGGAATAGAAGTAGATAAGGCTACGGTTGATTTGATAGCATGTTTGCCACCACCTCAAAGGTGAAACAAATTCGCTCATTCTTAGGCCACACAGGTTTTTATCGACGATTATCAAAGACTTTAGCAAAATTGCCCGTTCATTGTGCCATCTCCTTGCACAAGATACTCCATTTATATTTAATGAAACGTGCTTAGAAACTTTTAATCAAGTAAAGAAAATGTTATCTAATGCCCCAATTATTCAGTCACCGAACTATACTCTCCCTTTTGAGATTATGTGTGATACATCCGACCATGTGATCGGAGCAGTTTTGGGACAACGGGTAGAAAAGGTCTCGAATGTGATATACTATGTGAGAAAAACCCTTTTCGGTGCTCAATTGAATTGTACAACAACAAAGAAAGAATTTCTTGCTGTAGTATATGCCTTGGATAAATTTAGATCCTACTGCCTCGGATGTAAAGTTGTGATATTCTCGGATCACGCCACTTTGCGGTATCTCTTATCCAAGAAAGAAACAAAACCTCGACTAATAAGGTAGGTACTCTTACTCCAAGAATTCGATTATGAAATCTGAGATAAAAAGGGAGTAGAGAACGTTGTTGCCGACCACCTGTCAAGGATAGTTATAGAGGGACCTAGAGATAAGGAACCTATTAGAGATACTTTTCACGACGAACAACTCTTAGCCATATCACACATGCTCACACTATGGTATGCCAACTTTGTTAATTATCTGGCTACCGAAAAAAACGCCATCTTACTGGTCAAAGCAAGATAAATATCGTTTCTTTTCATAGGTGAGATCTTTTTATTGGGAAGATCCTGACCTCTTTAAATATTGCTCTGACCAAATCATTAGACGGTGTGTGTCGAAAAGTGAAGTGGAAAGTATATTGAATTTATGTCATACTCAAGCGTGTGGGGGCCACTTCGGAAGAAAGAAAACCGCAACAAAAATATTACAATGCGGGTTTTACTAGCCAACGCTCTTTAAAGATGTACACAACTACTGTCGTGCATGTCTCTGATGCCAACATTTAGGAGCGATGTTTCGAAGAGATATGATGCCCCTTCAACCTATTTTAGTTGTAGAATTGTTCGATGTGTGGGGAATTGATTTCATGGGACCGTTTTCACAATCTTATGGTAATCTATACATTTTGCTAGCTGTTGATTATGTTTCCAAGTGGGTCAAAGCGATAGCAACAAAAAAATAATAATCATAAGGTTGTGCTGTAATTTCTAAAAGAAATATTTTGTCGTTTTGGGGTTCTATGACCAATAATAAGTGATGAGGGGAGTCATTTCTGTAATCGTCCATTCAAAGCGCTTATGCAAAAATATCCTGTTACTCACAAAGTGGTCACCCCTTATCATTCCCAAACTAATGGGCAAGCTGAGGTATCCAATAGGGAGGTCAAAAATATATTAGAAAAGATGGTTAGACCCGATAAGAAGGATTGGTCATTAAGATTAAACGACGAGCTATGGGCATATCGTATCGTATACAAGACCCTGATGGGAATGTCCCCATACCAATTAGTATACGGTAAAGCCTGCCATCTCCCAGTTGAATTAGAACATCGAGCGATATGGATAATTAAGGCCCTTAACTTCGACTTGAAAGAAGCTGGTGCACACAGAAAACTGCAACTACCAGAATTAGAAGAATTGAGAAACAAGTCATATGAGAGCTTTAAAGTCTATAAGGCTAGGACTAAAGCTTTCCACAACAAAAATATTCGAAAGAAGTCCATTGAATCTAATCAACGAGTGTGGCTCTTTAACTCAAAATTGAGATTATTCCTTGATAAATTACGCTCAATATGGAATGGACCATTCGTGGTCACCGAAGTATATTCTAATGGAGTAGTAGAGATTAAAGATCCTAAAGATGGCCAACGAATGAAAGTTAACGGCCAATGACTAAAACCAATAATTGAAGCCACAGATGAAGGAGGTGTCATTGACGCATTTCACTTAAATGATCTAATTTATATATGACACTTTCTTTTCGTCCGGCTGAAAACATAAAATTTAGCGCTAAATGGGAGGCAACCCACTGAAATTATAAAATAAAATAAAATAATAAAAACAATATATATATATATATATATATATATAACTACTACTATTACTAATAATAAATTAATAAATAAATAAATTACTATGAAACTAAAGGACATTTATATAATACTTAATCTTGTGCCTTTTGTTTCTATATGTGCATAGTTCACAAGTTTAGAAGCATTTCAAGAAAGTTTCACATAAACAAGTCCAAACCGCTTTCGACATCAGGTTGTCCCGTTCTTTTACTTAAAGTTTTAATTGTTTTTTCTTTTCATTGAGGATAATGTTAGAACTAGGTGTGGGGGAGGGTTACCTAATGTCGCAATTAAAAAAAAAAAAAATGCACATTAAGTTTGAGAATATATATATATATATATATATATATATATATATATATATATATATATATATATATATTTAATCGACGCATAATGATACCCTTCGATAAGCATGTGTTCCACTAAAAAAATATATTTTTGAACTCTGCCTATTGTGCTTAAAAGACTATTATAAGAGGTATTTTTTAACTCTGCCTATTGTGTTCCCTACGAAAATGACTTTTCATTTTTTCTAGAATTTTGTTTTGCTCGAGGATTAGCAAAATGTAAGTGTGAGAGTGTGATCAGTCTCAATTTTATATCAAAATTTAACCCTTATCTTATATTTTTGTTAATGTTTTTATTAATTTTAATTAGTAATAATGTAATTTAATGTTTTATTGCAAAAATAAAGTCTAAAAAATAAATGTGATTATTTGAAGAGCAAAAATGATAAAAATAGAGAAAAATGGGTCCAATCCGACCCGGGAATGAGTGCGCGCGCCAATCAACAATGAGCAGACCAAGCTTGCGTGGTTGTCCGTACATCCCTTTCTCAAGAGACCTTTATGACCACTTAAATTGTCATTGAGGGATCATCAATTGTAATGGATTTTAAATATCCATTAAAGGGCATTAAAATAAGGAAAGTGGAGGGAAATTTGGCTAATTAGAAGCCATTTAAGGAATAAAAGTAGAGAATATTTTCGACACTAAAGGAAATGGATTTCTTCATATTGAATGGGAGATCAGCAGTGTGGTGTTGTTGTAGAGAGAGAGAACACTATAATAAAATTTATTTTTAAAGACGCTAAATTTATCTTAACATATACAATTTTGAAACGCATTAAGCATTAAAATAATTAAAAGGTGTCCAATAAAAGACTGTCCCAATAACTTATAAAGACAATTATTTTGTTGCATTAATGTATATTGATCACTCAAAAATAATTCCCTTATTATGCGCAAAATATCATAGTATAATGTACTTCAGTACGAGTATTGAATCACAGGGATCGATCTTGTAACTATCAATTTCTGATAACTTTTCTTTCTTTGGTGAAAATGAGTGGCAAGTTTTGATTTGGTTTTGAAAATAAGAAAATAAAATATTAAATCTAAAAATAAAATAAAATAAAGAACCAGGTTAGGAATTGTGGGTTTAGTATTTTAGAGTTATGCTTTTCTCGTAATTTCTATTTAAATAGGATTTGTATAAATAAGTGTTTTTTACTACAAACCGGAATTACTCGAAAAGATTTATATTGTTATTCTCTGGTATGGTTTAGTTTCGATATTTAATTCCTACACTAAACTACTCCAACTAATTTAAGGTGAATTAAAATCTAGGCATAAATCATCTAGACCCATAATCAATCCCTTAGAATACGATTGTGTAACCATTAAATCAAGACCACATGTGCAAGATTTAATGTTCTAGCAGTAATTCAATTCAAACCAAAATCTCTACAAGAATATTTTGACAATAAATCCAATCACAATTAAATTCATTTTTACAAACGGAATTCTTGCCACACAATTGTTTATAAAATATCCAAATTTAAATAAGAAAAATACAATATTACATAATCTCAAACATACAATACCACAATCCTAACTTGTTGGAGAAAGTTAGCCGCTCATCGTTGTGTGGAATGATATTTTCTTGGATATAATCTTCAAAAACATCATTTACACTTTGTACCCCTTAAGAATTCAAGCTTCCTCTAATAAAAATTAAAAATAAAAGAACAATAACAAAGAACTATATACAAATGGTTAAGAATTTGAAGGAAAATAGAATTCATTTGTCCCCAAGCCTCTACCCTATTTATAGAATTTTGAAAACAAACATTAGGGATACAAAAAAAAAAAAAAAAAAAAAAAAGGGAAAAAGGGAAGAGGGGTGGTTGGCCAATTGGCAAGCCCACGGTGGGCTGACCACTTGGCCAGCCCATGCATGGGCAGAGCCAAGCTATTGGCTGGGCTCATCTCACATAGGCGGCTCGTGTGAGCCACCTGCTGCTCCGACTTCTTCGTCTTTTGTTTTGCTTGTCGTGGTTTGCTTGTTTTTCGTCCGATTTGCTCTAAATTAATACCATTTTATTCCAAATTCAAAAACCTATAGAAACAAAGAAAATAATTTAATTTATAATATTTTATTCTAATCAAACAATTGACAAAACTAAGTTTAATGGTACGAAATCTCACAAAATGCGGTGCGATCATACATTTATTAGGATAATTTTTCATTTTTTATTATATATATTTTAAAATGTGTGTTGTTAAATAAATATTATAAAGACATTATGATTAAGTCTCTCAATAAAGTATTCAAAAGGTCATTATTTTTAAATTGTCTCCAAAAATATTATCATAATATATAATTTTTGTTGTAGTGGAAAGAAAGAGAGTAGAGAGCAAAAGTGAATCAGTGATGTAATTTACCCTTCATTCTACTTAGAAGAGTAATTTAGGAATTGAAATTTAATTAATTAATTAATTTTTAATTTTATAATAAATAGTGTTTTAGTAAAAAATAACTAAAGACAGGGGTCCATTCAAGTTTTTTTTTTTTTTTTTTTTCTTTCTTGAAAATGGGGTTATCTTCAAATATTCCTTAAATTTAAGGGTAAAATAAGGGACCTACCATCAAAACATTCAATTTTTAATTAGATAATATATATATATATATATATATATATATATATATATATATATATATATATATATTAGTATTAAAAGATATTTTAACGGTCTATATTTAATTTCAAAAGATAAATGATTAAAATTGAACTTCTGCGACCTCTCTCACCCACTAAATTCAAACTTCTCTACACTATGCATTCCCCTTCCAAAGCTACTGAATTTAATTATAATTTGTACCCCTCAAGTTTCATTGGTCTTTTTATTATTTGCTATTTTTTTTACACTTATAAATCTAATAATCAATATAGTACAGGCACGAAAAATCCTTAATCTACTCTATAAATCAGAGCATATTTTACAATATTTGAGACATTTTCAACCATTAGATTAAATATCTAAAGGTTAAGATTAAAAGTTCTTAAAGACATTTTTCAACTATTGAATTAGATCCAAGAATTAAAATCATAAAACCCCCCAACAAATTCTCTCAACAAATAAACAAATATTTATTTAAAATGTGAGACTCCCAACAGGTATATATATTTTTAGAGTTTTTTTTCTAATAGTCTTTATTTAAGCGTTAATGTAGAAAAATATCATTTTAAATAGTTACGTTGTAATTTAATCTTTTTGTGAAACATTGTACTTGTATAGTCCTTTGACCGTTGACTAAACTAATAAACGAACATTTATACCCTTGTACAAATAGAGAAAACCCTAGCTCTCTCTCCCCCCCTCTCTCTTTTAAAAGTTCATCTGTCGTGCTCCCTCTCTCCATTTTTATTCTGATTCGAATCCTCAACCTCACAAGTCTCTTCTATTTGTTCAACGACAAAGCATGAAAATTGTCCGGTATCGCCGAAGATAAGAGTGGCGACCTTGTTGACAAGTTGATAAGGGAACGTTTCCTTCAGAATCTCCAATATTGGGATTTGCTCCATAATCTAGAAGTAGAAGCACATATTCTTTACTCCTTGTTTTCCAATTCATTTGGGTTGAGACCCAGTCAAAGCAACTGATGCAACATTAAATCATCTCCTCTCATTGCAGCAAAACTAAGAGTAAGAGGCTGTCTATTTTTCCCTGTGCCAGTATTTTCTCTAGTCTTGTTGTTGTTCGCCCTTTCGCTATGCTTGTCGCTGTAGTCGTTCGTCGTGCTCTCGCCATCCGCTGTGCTCGTCTCTCTCTTTCTCTCTGAGAAAGATGGAGATTTGGAACCGCCGTTCGAAATTTCCATATCTGGAACGGTCGTTCTCTCTCTCTCTCTTGATTTCATCTTGCAGTAGATGAAAGGTTTGGTAATTTCGTCTTGCAATCGAAATTTTCAAATCTGGTGTGCAGAAGATGAAAGGTTCTTGCAATAGGTTTAGTAATTACATTTTCACCCCTATTTTGTTTTAGTCTTAACTTGTTATTCTTAGGGTTTAGTAATTACATTTTTTACCCCTATTTTGTTTTAGTTTTAACTTATTTTTTTACACTTTCTTCCGGAACATTCACATTGTCGTTTTAGATTTGTTGTATAATTTTTGTATTCATAGTGAATGTTTATAATTTTGTGAACACGAGTGGATGTTTACTCAATTTATCAAGAATGTTCATTTGCGGTTTGATAGATGTTTGCACTGGTGTTTTTTTTGTTGATCTTAGAGTTCTTTTCAATGTTTTTTTTTTATTTTGTTTTGAATATATTGAGTGAACATTCACATAAAAATGTTTTCAATGTTTTTGACTTTTTTTTTTTTTTTTGAAATATTAAGTGAACATTCATACTGGATTGTAGTTTGGTAAATGTTGAATAAAGATTTGTATTTTCTCATATTGGGTGAACACTGAGTGAACGTTGAGTAAAATAATGTCATGAAATATTGATTGTGCAATTGAGTGAACTTGAATAAAATTTTGTTTTGAAATATTAAGTGAATATTCACGCAGAAGTGAATAGTTTCAGCAACATAATCTTCCTATGAACATGTATAAAATGTTAAAAATAGCAAAATATGTGAAACATTTTTATATTAAATGAATGTTAACTCAATATAAAATATTGAGTGAATATTTACATGTTATATCTCACAAAAAAAATATTTTATGTAAATTAGAAAAAAATCTTCTTCAAATAACAAGTACTATTTTCTAAAAAAAAATCGAAGACTGAAAACTTAGTTAAAGTAGTTAGAGATTTATTATTTTATATTTTCTATATCTTTGGAGGAATAAATAATAAAATGATTTGGGATTTTAAAAAGAAAGAAAAAAAAAAGAATGGGGATATGTTAAATAAATAGTGGACTTTTGGGGCTCAAAATAAATCACCCTAATTTTAAAAAATGGCCCCTATCCAATTGTAATTTGTGTTTTAGTCTCGTGCATTAGAAAAAGACAATAGACCCAATACACATGTCTGTACTCTCGCAGACGTACTGAACAAAAATATCATTTTGGAGTGAACAAATCTGTTACATATATCTTGCTTGTGTAAAAATATTTGTTAAGGGTAATAATTTTAGATGATTTCATCCAAAAAACGCGATATATACATCGTTTTCTCAATTTTTTTTTATGAATTTAATTATATTTACATATAACTACTCTTAACGATTCAATTTTGAATTCGAGCGATATAGATGGTTGTACTTTTTTTTTTTTTTTTCTACATAAAGATAGTCATGTGTAACTAATATTACACAAGTACATATAATTAGGGTATGCATAGGTCGGGTTTTTGTTGATCAGGGACTAGGCCCGACTGAGATCGAGTCTGAAAAATGTCACCCGCTGCCAACCAAAATGTGGAAGAAACACGCAAAACTGTGGGTCTGTCAGAATCGGTTGGATCAACAGCAAAAGGAAGATTGTTTCTACAAAAGACTAGCTATAACAATGAATTAAATTTACGGAAATAATTGGAAATTGTGTAAACAATTGGAAAAAATGAATGAGTAATCACATAATCCAACTCAATATGAAAAAAATGAACGAGAAATGACACAATCAAACTGAAATCCGTTAATCGCAACAGACAATTTTTTTGACAAAGCTAGAGAAAGAGATAGGGCACCTTTCAAATCCAGCTGAGAGAAACAGAGTACTTGAGTTTGGAAACAACGTATAGGAGCCATATTGAGATGAAAACCCTTGCAATTTGGGAGTTGGACGTATCGTCTTTGTTGTTGGTTTCTTTGCAATGGCGCAAATCAACATTCCCTTCGCTATTAATTCAAATGAAGAAGAAGGAATAAATAGACCCGACGACGGGTCGGGAGGGTCTGCGATTTAAGCTTACACCCCAATATATATTATGGTCGGGGCGGGTAAGACCGACCTTAAATAGAAATAATCATTGCTCAAGCCCAATCTAAAAATGAATAGGCCTCAATCTTGGGGTCCTAGCTCTGCCCGCAGGCTTAAACATCAAGCCCAAAACCTTAGAAATGGTTCATGGGTAGGGCAGGTCTCTAGACCCATGACCACCCATAGTTGTTTCTCTCAGTCCACGCCTAGCCTATGGGCCTACACTATTTTATTTTAGAATTAATTGTCTTTTAACCCCCTTATATTTTGATATTATTTCACTTTTTGATCTCTTTACTTTTAAATCTTACACATCACCTCCTTACATGATTGATCAGTGGGGAAAACTAACAATTTATTTAAGGGTAAATTGAATTTTGTCCCTTTTACTTTGTTTAATTATCACTTTACCTCCATCCACTTTAAAAAACTACACTTATCATGTAAGACCCCGAATTAACACGTACGTCATTTTAATTGTATTTTAGAGTAGTTATGAAAATTAGGGATGAAATTGGGTCAAATTGAAAATCTAGAAATATTAAATCCCAACTTAGGGAGGTAAATTGACATTTAACTTTTAATTGAAACTTAAAGGGGTGAAATTATAAATCTTAGAAACTTTTAAAAAAAGTTGAAATTGATTAAAATTAAGATTTAAAGGAAGTTGGGAAGGGAAGAGTAATTAATTAAAAAGTTTATTATTATTATTATTATTATTATTATTATTATTATTATTATTATTATTATTATTATATATATATATATATATACACACACACACACACACACACACACACACACATATGCGATCGGACGAGCAAACCGCCGGCAGGAGGAAGAGAGAGCAGTGACGTGGCACGTTTGGATGAATTGAACCCACTAATTACATGTAATATATATATATATATCTTCATGTGTAATGATAAAAAAAAATCTGATCAAATCTGAAAATTAAAGAGAGAAGAAAACAGAGAAAGAAGAGAGAGAGAAGAGCAGGCGGGTTTGGCGCCGGCGGGGTGTGGTTGGCGTTTGTGTGGGGGATTTGCTGTTCGTGTGAGGATGTGGATTTCTGCGGTGGCTGCGAGTGTGTGTATGATCGGAGAAGGCGGTGTGATTGTCCGGAAGTGGTGTGTTCCGGCGTGGGGGTGTCCATCGTTCAACCATCGTCGTCATGTGTGTGTGTGTATTCTGTTCAGTTTGTCCGACAGTGTGTGGGGGTGATCGGTGTGTGTGCGTTTTCGGTTCTGTTCGTCTGTTTTGGTTCCGTCGGTGTGTGTGTGTGTGACGGTGTAGGTGGGTTTTCCGTTCGGTCCAATGATATCGTCGACGTTGTGCGTGTGTGTACTCTGCTTGATGACGGTGTGTGTGTGTGTGTGTGTGTGTGTGTGTGTGTGTGTGTGTGTGTGTCTGCGTGCTATTTCAGTGGTGGGTGTTTTGCCCATGGTATTCGTTAGTTGTGTGTGTAACGTCGACGGTTGCTTGTGTGTGGGTGTTACGGTGTAAGCGTGGTTGGCCATCGGACGTGAGCCGACTGTGTGACTGTGTGTGTGAGAGTCGATGGGGTGTGGGTGTGCTGGTCGGTCGTCGGTGAGCCTTGTGGGTGTGTCGTCGTCAAATTTCGGAAGAGAGAGACGATCGGCCAACATCAGAAACAGATACAGAGGAGAGAGAGGGATGGCTGGGAACTCAACAGGAAACAGAAAAAAAAAAAAAAACAAAAAAAAGAGAATTACACAAACCACCCTACTGAAAATAAAAAACCCATCTCGTGGTCGCCAAACGATTCGAAAACAGGTGAAATTTCAATCGATTATGAATTTTCGTTAAATTAAATTTTATTTTGCGTTACAAATCATAAAATCGTAAC
Organism: Eucommia ulmoides; assembly: GCA_016647705.1. NCBI lineage: Eukaryota > Viridiplantae > Streptophyta > Magnoliopsida > Garryales > Eucommiaceae > Eucommia > Eucommia ulmoides. Next base: position 1,316,028 of record CM028338.1, read on the forward strand.
AATTTCCTAATGATTAATTAATTTTAATTACGTGGTACACAAAATAGTAACGATTCGGAATATAGGCTCTGCATTGCGTGATTCAGATGTTTTGGATAAAATATTAATTTAGGCTTTGTCACTATTAGGTTCGCAGACACTGGTGTCCCGATAGAGTATGGTCAGTGAAGGTTTTGGAGGGAGGATAACGAGGTGAGTGTATAGTCTTCTTGCCAAACTATTTTTCTATGTATCTATATGATGAAATATGTGTTTACTTAAACTGTATGAATTTATAAATGATATGGATCAAGCATGATTTGGGTGAGTTGGTAAACTGGATTTTCGGAAGATTCCGATGGTTTTCGAAATGAAGTTGAAAATGATTTTTTTTTGGATTTGGTGAAATCAGACAGTGTTTTTACAAGAGAATAGAAAATATCTGTTTTTTTTTAAAAATGCCTGGTTTTTTAAAAATGAAGGGTGGAAAAGTGGTTTTGATAAAATCAGACATTTTCTTTAAAAGAAAGTGTGAAATATGATTTTGGGATTTAAAAGTTGGTTTTGAGGAAAAGAGATAGATGTGGTGATGTAACAATGTTGAGTAGACGATATTTATTGAGTTGTGATTCGATGATGCTGTATTTGATTTGACGATGCCATAATATTTATCTATTTTGGTAGAGTGAGGTTATCCGCTTCAACGGAGTGATGTTATCTGCTTCGGCGGAGTGATGTTTTTCTGCTTTGGCAGAGTGATGTTAGACGTTTATATTGCGTAGTGATTATCCGCTTCGGCGGAGTGATAAGTGTTCGTAGGAAGGGATATCTTACGGATGGAACGGTACTGTTGCAAACTCTCGATCGTGAGGTTAAAACGATCACTAGGGCTGGCCAGTGTGTATGTTTGAGGTGTGTGTTTGAAATGTGTGCTTGAGATGTGCTGTTTTACGTATATTGGTTGATTTGATATTTATTATTATGGTGATTGGTATTATTTTACTAGATAGGTTGGAATGGAACTTATATGTATTACTTTATTTTTACTTCTTATATTATGGAGAATTTTACTAATTACGTGTTGTTTCTATACTCACGTTTGATCCATTTAGATGTTGTAGAACGAATTACTATTTTAAAAATATTTTTACTAAGAAGGCAGTACATTCGCAGGTAAAATAGCTAGGAGTCGGTCGGTCTCCTACTGACGCTAGATAGAGTTATGCAAGTCACGCAAATGAGTCATTTGAGGAAAGTTTTGGAGACGAGATATCATAAATTAAATTTAAGTGAGGTTCAGGGGATTTGTTTGATTGTATTTATATTTGGGACGGTGTATCCCTATCAGATGAGACTATTATATGTGTTGTATAGATTTACAATTTTGTTATTGACGTATTAAGGTTGGCTAGTCAGTTGGGCAGTGTCATGTCTACGTCACACGGCCCCACATGATGGGTGTCCGGGGTGGGGTGTGACATATCTACTTCTACTTTTAAATTAAAAGATAAACTAATATTTTTTCGATTAAATTAAGCTTAAAAATTGATGAAATTAAATTTTTCATCTAAATTTTGGATGAAATAGACGAAATTGCTCCTTTATTTTTAATTTTGATTTAATTTTTTTATCAAAAAAATTCAAAAAATTGAATTAAAATTAAAATAAAAGAGCAATTTTGTCTATTTCATCTGAAAAATAGATGAAAATTTTAATTTCATTCATTTTTAAACAAATTCCGTTAATTTAAATGTAAAATATTTTTACTTTCTCACTTTATTCAAAAGTAAAGTAGGTAAAATATAATTTTTTAAAGTAGAGGAGAATAAAATGATAATTAGACAAAGTAGATGGGATAAAACCTTTTACCGTTTATTTAAAGAACATAATAGATCAATTATCCTATGTTTTTTTAAATTTAATTTAACGGTTAAAGGAAAAAAATAGAGAAACTAACATTTTAGTGCTCTTTTTCTCTCTATTTTTATTTTTATTTTTATTTTTTTAACAAAGACAAAAAATAAAATAAAAAATAAAAATAATTTTGTTTATTTTTTATGAAATTTTAATAAAAATTTTAATTTAATTTATTTATTAGTATATTTCGTTAAATTAAACAAAAAGATATTACTTTATTGAAAACCAGTATAGTATTTGTTGTCTTATTATTGTTGTTATTTGAAAATAGGATATTTGAATTTTGAATTGTATAAACAAAAGAGATTGTAATTTTTTACTATCCGTTTTTTTTTACTACGTTATTATTGTTCATTTGAGAACAATTGTTAATTATTGGTTGTTGGTTACTTATTATATTGGTTAATGGTTGTATTCAATCGAAAATATATAGGAGTTCATAATATAATTATGTTGTTTAAATAATGTATTATGTCATTTGTTTTGAATTTTTTTACCTAGTATTCTCTGTACTGGTTGTATACAGTTGAATTGTAAATTTGTGACTAAATTTTGTTAGTTTTTTTTAGTTGTATTGTTTATATGTGCTTAATCAATTGAGTTATTTTTTATTAAATTAACAATGAAAAAATGGATTGAAACTAACCTATTAATTATTGTTGATGTTTAAATGAAATAGATCAATTTTTTTATTTTGTTTTTGTTGTTTTACACCCGTGCTTTCAGGCACGGATTATACGCTAGTGTATATGTATTGCTCATATGTATTAATTAAACTTTAACTATCAAAGTTAGAAGTTTCTATAACTATCAAACTATTAATAGAAAATATAATGCAAAAGTAATTTAAAAAGAATATGTAATCAGAGACATAAATATAGGTGTTGGTGCATAAAACTGGTACACACCTCGAGTATGGTCTAGTCGGATGACAGGTGGGTCCTCTTGCTGAGGTGGAGTCGTCGATTGAAAAGTCCTCAGGCGAGCTGTGTTGGGTCCTGGGAGGACTGACCTACTGTGTCCAGAGTCCTGCTCCTCAGGGAGTGTACCTGCAGAAGGCTCAGACCGGGGTTTATCCCGGTGAAGCCCCTCCGGCGTGGTAATCAATGCTCAGAGAGAAAAGGTACAGAATATAGTAAGGAAACAAATGAACTTGCATGTAATGTAGGTCATTCAAGCGTACCTCGGGCTTACATAGCCCCCGATATATATAGGCGTTGGAGATGATTAGTCGGATCTAAACACGATTAATTAGTCGAAACCTTGTGTTTAGCCGATAATCTGGGGCGTTTAGAAGATAATCGTTGGGCTTAGGTTTTTGGGCCCATTTGGCGAAGCCTGCGGGCTTTTGACAAGCCTGTGGCGATGAGCGCAGAGATCCGTGTAGTCCTGGAGAAAAAACAAGGTGAAAATGGGAGTCGGTCGAGGTGAGCGACTGAGTCCCTGAAACTGATCGCTGAGGGCACGACGTAGAGTTCAGAGCGGCACATCCTTGCGGGGCTCCTCGCTCCTCCCTGGGTGAAAATGAGATTCCAGGGAGGAACTGTAGTCGGTGTATGCTCCAACGTGGCGTTATGGATTCCGAAATACATTCCTGTCACTGCGAGGGTTGACACGTAGCTGAGTCTCAAGTGCTGACTCAGAGGTGCCCAAAAATACCCTCATCAATAGGTATTTAATTTATGAATTTTTAAATAGTTTTAAAACAAGATGATATTTTTCACTCTATTTAGAACAAAAATTATATTAATTTGATACTTTTTATAATTATTGATTTATTTTTGTTCTTTCATAGTAGTTATAAATTTTATTTTTTGTATTTTCATACATTTGTTGAGATTACTATCATCAATCATTTATCTTTTTTTATTATAACATATAAAAAAAAGTAACAGTGTTATCTAACTACAATTGAAATTTATGTGACTCTATTACTATTATATGACTTATTTGGTTATCTTAACTATGACACTTTCAAATGTGTCGTGTATTGAAAATTACAATCTCAACACTGTGTTGCTAAATTTATTTCATCAATTATTTTATTTTTTATCATAACACATAAAAAAAATAAAAAATGCAAAGACATACATCGTAAACAGACTCAAAATTGCAATTCTTGCCTATGGAAGTATCCTTCATATTTTGATAATGTCATGCACACATGCTTATTATTAGTAGTAGGGGTGTAAATCGGTTGATCGAATCAGGATTGAAGGATTTCAGTCAGTCGACCAAAAGAAAAATTATGGTAGCTCCCCCGATTGATGTTGACCGTGGGACCTCATTACCCCAATCTAATTCGAAGTTGGTCGGGTCAGTCGGTTGTCGAGTAACAAGAACAAAAAAATGAAGATGAAATACTAAAAATTTGTAGATCTAAGATAGAGATGGAAAAACAATCAAGAAATATATTAAAGAAGTAAAAAAAAAAAAACTTACAAATCGTCATATTGGAGCAAGAGATAGAGAAAGAGCGGGATCCATCGTAGGCGACGAACAATAGCGTAGCAGGAATCATCGACGACGAGATTATTAGGGTTTGGTAGACGCAGGATTATTAGATGGTAAGATTATTAGATAACGCAAGAATTATCATCGTAGGAATCATCTATTAGGGTTTGATAGACGACGATGATGGCTCTAGGATTGAGAGGGAGGAGGAGGAAGAGGAGAGCGGCGCTAGGGTTGAAATTCATAAATTGAATAGTCTGAATTTGATTAGGGTTATATTTATGTATATGGTCTTTAATTTCGTAATATGTCATGTTTTGGGGGGGCATTTGTTAACTATATATTATTAGGGTTTAGGGTTTGGGCAGGTTCAGGTGCATCGGGTATGGGTAGATGGGTATCCGAGTCGAAGTGTTTATGGGTTCAGACGGGTTGGGTTCAGGTGTAAGAAAAAAAAACACTCATAACTTACCGATTCGCCATCGGGTCGGGCATGTAGGGCGGGGTGGGGTGAGTTTTAAGGTAACATTTACACCCTTAATTAGTAAACATGAGTAATTTCACATGCACTATATATATATATATATATATATATATATATATATATTTCTTATCATCATTTAATTTAGAGCATAATGTCTGTATTCAACTTAATTTTAATTTTTTAGCTAACTATAACTTGGTCATTTCTTTACATGAAGTGATTTTTATTAATTATTTAAATAAGTTTCAATATTTAACATTATAAAAAATAAGAAATTTTTATATACCATATTTTTTTTTAAATTAATATATATTAATGAACAAACAATGTAAAAAGGCTATAAATATGTCAAATAAAAGAGATAACAAGTACGTGTTTCGCACGTGCTCTCCACTTAGGGTGCTTTTGGTTGGGTGGAAAATGGATGGAAAGGAAAATGAAAAAAAATAAAATAATAACCTTGTTTGGTCGGGTGGAAAATAAAAGAAAAAAAAAATAGGTTGGAAAAAACACAATTTTTGAGACAATTTTTTTTTCCTTATAAATATATGAGGAAAATGGAAGGAATTGATGAAAAACGAATAAAACTACAATTATACTCTTGATAATATAATTTTTAATTTATTTTTGTAATTTATGAAGGTAAAATAGTAAATTACATTAAATTAAATTATTTTTCCTCCTTCATTTTCTTTCTCAACCAAACAACACTAGAAAAAATAATTTTTTTTTCATAATAGATAAAAATATTATCCTCTTATTTTTTTTTTTAATTTTTTTTTTTCATCCTTTTAACTAAACATATCCTTACTATGTTATAGGAAGGTATAAGATAAATATTTTTATAGAGAAATTCATTGCTTAATGTTTTTTGTTTTTTTCAAGATTTTTTTGTTTTTTTATTGTTGAGAAATTCTTAAATTGTGGCTTCGACACGTTGTAACCCGACATTGTATTCGGACAAAAGACGAGAAACACGGGCCACATGTTGTAAGAGGACCATTAGCACCCTGGCCCTCCCTCCTTGTTGAGCCACAATAGAAGGAAGGACAATTCTGTTTTCGCAGAAACAGGCTGCAGAAATTCCAATTAATTAATGTTCCCTTCAACTGTACTTTGTACTCTAGCGCATATACGTATATAGAGATGTGGATGTGGAGCGGGCCCGCCCGAGGGAGGGGGGACGGCGTCCTAAGATTATCTAAAAAAATAATTAGTTAAAATGCACGTAAATTAGTCCGATCAACATATTACTGTAAAAACTAAAAAATCTGTAAATAAATATATAGAGAGATGGTTCATCTTAGTTGATATTAACTTCTCATTCTTAGGTAACATGGTGTTAAATTGGATGAGTCACGGGATTCAAAATGGAGAATTATTGGTGAAGCAATTGTTTCCATTGTTTGTTCGCTTTTTCTGGCAATGTTGCCGGATGTCCAACAAGTTCACTAGGATGTCGCTGGAACTCTGACGGAATGCCACCGGAGTTCTAGCAACATCTCTAAAATATTGTCGAAACTCTTAAAATGCCACCAAATGTCACTGAAATTCCAAAGCAATTTTTTCCTCACTAATTTGGGAGGAAAATGAAGAAAAATAAGGAAGAGTTTTCAAGAAGAGAGTAAAATTACAGTTATTACCTTGATAATAAAATCTTAAAAAAAAAAATTATTAATAAATGAGAATAAAATAGTAAATTATATTAAATTGAATTATTTTTCGTCCTTTCATTTTTCTTTCTTAACAATACAATACTAGAAAAAAAAAAAAATTCCTTTCACAATGAATTAAAATATGATCCTCTCATTTTTCTTTTCGTTTATCTTTTTTATCTTCCCAACCAAACATATCCTATAAGTTAGGCTTTGAACTAATTAAGTTTTCAACATCCTATTAACCAACCATTTAGAGGAAGTCGACCGATTATACTAGTAGATTGTCCAAAAAACCAAATCAAGAACATTGCTCAACCGATTACCCATTTTGTTTCGATATACTGAGCAAAAACACAAAATGTAGCCTTTTTTATCTTTGATTTAAATAAATTATTTCGAATTAAGAGACAAGATTAATGGACAAATCGTTGAATATAAAGGTACCATTTTTTCAAGCCCTAAAATATATCCTTTTTTCTTGCTACTCTTTTTTCAACGGTAAATTGCTCAAATTATGATGAATTGGAATGTTGTAAGCTTAAGATATTATCAAATTGATTATTCATAATGTTCATATCATTATAACACAATGGATTTATTCCTAATTGCTTAGAATTGAGACCTATATAAGTGTGCCTTGTACTCCTTTGCGCAGAACAAGAAAACACATTGTACAATTTTAGAGCCTTACCCTTGTATGTATACCACTCTTACATCTTCTTTGAGCGAAACATTGTTCATATAACACTACATTATCCCAAAGAGTGAGAATTTGCCTAGCCGTTTGTTATTTCGGATCGTGGTTTTGCTTTATGACAAATTGCCCCATTATGTTTCTAGGGTTTTCTAAAGATAAAATATGGCATGCTATTGATAGAAAATACAACTTTATTTTTTGTAGTCTAGCTGAGCATCGGAAAACATGTATTCCTAGTTGATGAGGTAGGAATAGTAGATTTTGGTAAACTAATTCTTTTATAGTGGATGGAGTTTGGCATGTATTATTAATTGTTATGAATTATTTAATGCTTGGATTTGTAAACAAGTAATATTTTTTGATTATATGTTTTCCATTAAATTGTATATATATAATACTTAAGAATTACAATTTTTAAAGCGAAAAAAAACCAATTTGAGATTTACGTCGGGCTTAATTTCTAAAACTATCGCTAAAAATTTAGAGTCAAAACAATAATAAGAACTCATTAATTATATATTGGTGGATTATGAAATCTTAGTATTTCTCCATCTTTAATCAAGTTAAACTAGTTATTTCACTGTTTTTTAGTTTTTCATTTCTTAAATCACAAAACAAAATAATCTTGAACTAGATTATAATTAAATTAAATTGGATTGATTGAGTTTTTCTATAAAAAAAAAATCCTCGTGGGATCGATCTCGCTTCCGTTAACTTTTGCTACAATTGATTAGTGCGCTTGCGAGTATTTTTAAAACAAGACAGAACAAGTTTTTGTCACAACACCTAACCCAACTGTTCTCCTCGTTCTATTATCTTCAGACCTCGCTCTCTCTCTCTCTCTCTCTCTCGGTCTCTTAGTCCTCTCCTACCCTCAAATCCCTATCTATTGAGTTTCGAGCCTCTAACGAAGGTCTTGCCACTGTCTCCATCTACATGCGTTGCCTTTGTGCTCCGTTTTCTTTTTTTCATCTCCTGCTCCTTCTTCGTTCTTACCTCGGCGCCACTCTTGCTTCTTTTCCTTTAATTCTCCATATCTCTGGTTCTCCAATCTATAAGTTTTATTTTTATTTACTTGTGTAATATGTTTCTCGATTCTCCAATTCTCAGATATGTAATATTTCATCTCATCTCTCATTGTTTAATTGGATAATTGTTTAAGTTTAGGGTTTAATTGGACACCTTGAACCCTAATCAGAAACTTTACATTGTAAATGGCCAAAACTTTAAACTGCAAAGTTTATAGAGGAAAAACAAATATATATACCCAAACCCGACCAAAATCGCCAGAACCCAAAGCACCCGAACTTGATCGGGTACTCGACCCATCCACTTCGAGTTTAGACGAGTTTGGGCCCCAATTTCCCACGTCGACCTAGAAATTGGTCTTATACCCGACCCCCCGACAGATTTTCTGCCCTAATATATATTGGGGTCATGGGTCAGACTGGGTCGAATTGGGGCCGGGCTCTATCTAGGGTGTTACAAAAATTTATTAGGCCCTAGCTCGAGGGTCGGGCCCTATGACCTTGTCCATGTCCACCCACAGTAAAATGATTCAAACCCAAGCCCGACCCTATATTGTTTTATAATTTAAAAAATAATTACTAAAATAACAAATAAAAATTATAAAATACATTCATTTCAAGAATAGATTCTTCCAAATATAGGTCTAGTTGAGAATGTAATGGAAATGAAAATTATCGTTAATTTCTTTTATATATATATATATATAGTAAATGGAAGGGCCGGGCCTAAACAAAAATGACCATACCCAAGTTTGGCCCTAAAAAATAGCTAATGAGCTAGGTGGGTTGGGTAGGCTTCTAGGCACATAACCACCCTTGATTACTATTAACACTTCTCTAGAGCTAAATATCAGACTTGGGTTGGGTAGGCCTCTGGGCACATTACCACCCTTGACTACTACTAACACTTTTCTAGAGCTAAATATTAGACTTACTCCAGTAGATAGTGCACCTCTCTTGGATGTCACTCGTAATAGACAATTAGTTGGAAGTCTGGTATATCTCACAATTACTCGCTTAAACATTGCTTATGTTATCTATCATGTCATCGAATTCATGTCGGCTCATTGGACCACTCATTACTTAGTTATTGTTTGTATTCTTCGGTATCAAATGCATTTTATTTCATATACTTTATTTCTCAGCCCAATCTATTCTGAGCTTACAAGCTTATTCTGATGCCGATCAGGTCGGGGATCCTATCATTACTACTATCGGTGGCTATCTTTTAAGGACTTAATTAGTTATTTCATGGCATGGTAAGAAACAAATTGTTTTTCCCATTCCAATATTGAGGCTGAGTATCATGACATCGTTGATGCAAGACAACAACTACTTTATCTTCGTTGGCTCCTCTCCAACATGAGAGTCTTATCCCCTACAGTTACTATCATCCATTGTTACAGTTGGAGTGTTATTTAGATCGTTCACAATGACATTTTCACCAGCACACAAAATACATTGAGACTAATTATCACTTCATTCGTCAACATATTCTTCATAATATTGTTTACTTCCACTCAGTCAGCACTGTCGATTAGACTGCAGATATTTGCACCAAAACTCATCCACCCAAACCCTCACACTTTACTTTCCAAACGCAAGTTGATATGCTTTACCACCTTGGGTTTGAGGGGATGTTAATATATGTATATATGGGTTTTGCCGTGCTAGGTTATTTGGAACCCAATACTCTAAACCCTAATTTTGTTTTCCTATACATAAGCACCATTGCACATCTTTGTATTCTACTGGTTTAACCCATATCAATACACCGTTGTATATTTTACAAGTGAGTAATTATTTCAAGGACAATCTATGTTTTACTCGTTATTAACATAAAATAAGCTTTTCAACGCCGAAGAATAATAACTGTATAAAATGACGATCAAGATTAAACGAACAACGACTTATTGTAGTTTAAGAATGCATTAAGAAATCTGAAAATTTAAGCAATTCCAATCCACATGTACTCTCTCTATTGATCGTCTGATTAATATTAAAAAATATTAAGAACCTATGTCTGCTTAATCTTGATCTTCATTTCATACAGTTTTTGTTTTTCGACATTGAAAAACCTATTTTATATTCATAATGGAGGTACCATTAGGTTGTCCTTGAAATAATTACTCACTTGTAATATTTTTTCTACGTTTTATTTTTTTATGTTTTAGTTCTTTAAACAACTTTATTAGATTGAATTTATGGAATTAAATTTATTAGAACAATTGAAAGGTGGAATACTGAGAGAGAATATATAATAGTGTATTGATGTGTTAAACTAGTAGAATACAAGGATGTGCAATGGTGCTCATATATAGATAAGAATTAGGGCTTGGAGTATTGGGCTCCAAGTAACCTAACAAAACAAGACCCATTTATACATATATTAACACCCCCTCAATCTCAAGGTGGTAAAGCATACATCAACTTGAGTTTGGAAAGTAAAGTGTGAGAATTCGGGTGGATAGGTCTTGGTAGAAATATCTGCAATCAAATCAAAAGAGTTGATTGAGTGGAAGCGAATAGTATTCTGAAGAATATGATGACGAATGAAGTGACAATTAGTCTCAATGTATATGCTTGTGAAAAATGTCATCGTGAGCGATCTAAATAGCACGATTATAACAATGGAGGATAGTAGTTGTAGGGAAGAAGACTCTCATGTCAGAGAGGAGCCAGCAAAGACAAAGTAATTATTATCTTGCATCAACGATGTCATGATGCTCAACTTTAGTATTAAAATGGGCAAAAGAATTTGTTCTCTACTACTAATCATTAAAATTTAATTCCCAATTTAAGTGCCAACTATCGTAATATAGTATTTAAATATAGGGTCGATCCACAAGGATCAGATTGTAACTATTAATTTTGTATTTTATTTTTCTTAAGTGAAATAAACAATTTTGGGTTTGGTTTTTGAAATTTGATAGTTAAATAGCAGGAAATTATTTAATTGCGCTAAAATCTATTTAAAAAAAAAACTCGGGTTAGAGACATGCATAATTTCATCAATTTATCCTGTAACTTTCATTCTTATTTTTTTTTTTTTTTTTTTTGGTGTGTAATTAGCTAATATTGACTACAAGCCAATATTACTGTGAAAGATAAATCAACCCACTTAATTGGGATAAACTTTCTTCACGATTGAATTCTTACGTTAACTAATCTAAAATGAATTAACCGTTTAATATAATTTATCCAATTAAATTGTATCGATACCACTAAAACTAATTGCAAAATTATTAGATCGAACTCACAAGTATTAGATCTAACATTAATATTAAAAATGAAATCATTTATTTAATTGAAATAAAAACCTTAAACATTTTATTACAAATTATTTGGAATCAAAACAATACAACAACTTAATTAATTATACATGGTTTCATTCTCAATCTTAGTATAAAAAAAATTAGAAATACATAGAAAAAGAAAGCAAAACCTTATTGGAAATTAACATCCTCCCCAAGACTCCTTGATGTCTAAAATAGCTTGAAAATGAACTAAGAAAATGTGTATCAAATTGTGTCCAACCTCAAGTCATATTTACAGGCACCAAAAAAAAAAAAAACTTAGGGGTAAAATGGTCAAAAATTGGAACCAAGTAGGATGAAAGCGACATTTAAAACAGGGCAAAAAAAGCTAGAGATAAAAAACGTCAGCTGGTTAAAGTTGGAGGGCCTCAAGTGGTCAAGTGGCAAAGCCAAGTTTCCAAAAGGCGGAAGCTGCGCCGCCGGCTTGACTCCTCTCACTGTAGTGGCTGGTCCGAGTTGTCTGAGCCGCGGCTCGCTGGCTTGCTATTGTTCCAGTTGGTTCAGCTTATTGTGATTTGCTCGTTTTTTATCCGATTCACTCCAAATCAATGTCATTTTGTTTGTTTTTCAAACACTTACAAAACCATATAAAATAATTCAATTTTTGATATTGTTAAGGGATCAAAACAATTCATTCTAGTTTATTTGGTTTTTGTTCGACTTTTGTTCGGATTGATGTGGATTACTCGTTTTTAATCTGATTTTCCCCATCTTAACGTTGTTTTCCTCTATTTACATAAACTTACAAAAATAACTAAAATAATTTTATTTATAATATTTTACACTATTTGAATGATTAACAAACTTAAGTTTAGGGTTATAAAATCGCACAAATGCCATGCGATCATTAGGGTCTGAGTGAGGAATGATAGAATGAGAAAAGAGATTAAATGTTTCTTATATATAGGGATCTTTTCATAATATGGCATGTTAGGGGGCCATTTGGTAAATCGCTAGTATTAGGGTTATGGGTTCAATCGGGTTCGGGTAGGGCAGGTATGGGTAAAGGGTCACCTGATCCGATAAGCTTCGGGTAGAAGGCAAGTCGGTTCGAGTAAAACTGAAAAAATGAAATCAAGAACACATAACATCGATGACGAACGACATAAGTAGTGGAGCGGAGAATCGAAGTAGAGGAAATGAACAGCGGCAGAGGAGCGAGATGTATCAATAAAAAAAGAAGAATCGAAGAAGAGGAAGTGAAGACGACGGAAGAATGAATGTGAAAAACCCTAAAAAGCCTATTTATATGCAGATGCTCGGACGGGTCGGGTGCAACGTGTTTGTTATTGAAAAACCCATTGCCCGACCCTAAACCCGAGAAATGTAGAGGAGTGAAACAACGTTAATGTTCACAAACCCGCAATCTATGGGCCGAGTGGCTCGAGTATGGGCGGGTGGCTCGGGTATTTTGGTAATTTGCACACACCTGACATATAATGTATAATTATTAACTTGTAACTAATTTTAGTTATATGTAACTCATATTCACTCTAATACAGAATTAAATTATCTTATGTTTTAAATGAATTTAAGAAACTAATTCTAAATTTATATTTTAAACCAGACAAATAATCGATTGTATTTTTTATTTAGAATTAATTGCTAATTATTTCTTAAAAATTCAAGATATTATTTGGAAAATATGAAATTTAACTTAGAGTAATATTTAAATATTAAAAAAAATATGTGGTAAAATAAAATAAAATGTGATTATAGTCTTAAATACAAAAGTGTCACTGATATCTTTTTGTTATTTTTTTCACCCATCTACAATATTTCCGAACAGACACAAAGCAGGTTCTTTAAAAAAGACAAGAAATCCGTACAGTCCTTTATGCCACTTTCTGGACTTCGAAGTCTCCCATGTTAGGGAAGGAAGGAGGGTAGGAATATAGGAACCTTAAGCATTAAGATGGAAAAAAAAAATGGTATTCCACTTTACTTTCTGACTCCGTATCCCAAGAATTTTCTTGTCATTATACCCAGAAATATATTTGGTAACCATTGTTTTTATCTATTTATTTTTTTCAAAATTAAAACAAGAAATACACTTGATTATAATATTTATTCATTTTTTTTTCTTTTCTTTAAAGGTGGTGGTGGGTACCGGACGGTGATTGTGGCAAGCCGAATGGTAGTGAAAATAGCTTTTTGATAGTGAATAGAGGAAACTTAATCATTAAGATAAAAAAGAAAAATAATACTCCAGTTCACTTTTTGACTCTTCTAGTCTACTCTTGCGTTACACGAGAAAATAGAAAGCAATTGATTAAGGTGGCGTTTGGTTAGTGTTTTTGTTTTTTAGTTTCTACTTTTAAAAAATTGAGATGAGAATTCTGTTTTCGTTCTGTATTATATCGGGAATAGAAATATGTATGGTTACGATTGTTTTTATCTATTTATTTTTTTCAAAATTAAAACAAGAAATACACTTGATTATAATATTTGTTCATTTTTCTTTTCTTTTCTTTAAAGGTGGTGGTGGGTACCGGACGGTGATTGTGGCAAGCCGAATGGTAGTGAAAATAGCTTTTTGATAGTAAATAGAGGAAACTTAATCATTAAGATAGAAAAAAATAATACTCCAGTTCACTTTTTGACTCTTCTAGTCTACTCTTGCGTTACACGAGAAAATAGAAAGCGATTGATTAAGGTGGCGTTTGGTTAGTGTTTCTGTTTTTTATTAGTTTCTACTTTTAAAAAATTGAGATGGGAATTCTGTTTCCGTTCTGTATTATATCGGGAATAGAAATATGTATGCTCACGATTATTATCTTGATTTTCTTTTTAAAAAATTTATGAAAACAGAAACAAGAAACATGTTTGGTTGTAATATTTTTTTATTTTATTTTTACTTTAAAGGTGGTGGTTGCTGGTAGGGTGATAATGAAAATTATTTTTTGGCCGTGAATAGGAATTAACATTTTTTTTTATCTCTTAGATTCTTAAAGAATTTAGGAATTTACTTTAAAATTATTTTCAAAATTTTGGGAACCGAAACGTGTTTGGTAACATGTTTCTGTACATTAATCCAAAAAAATTGAGAGTAATTCCTTAATTCCTTAAGAATTTACTCCTAAAAATTTGGGAATATTTTGGGAACAAAAAATATGTTTACAAACACATGTTTCTTTACATTAATCCTAAAATTGTGGGAATACATAGGGCGGTGACCGAGTACTCCCTTTTTGAAACTTTAATTACCGATTATACCATTTTGTTTTATTTTTCACTGATTACTACTTCTAGGGGTTCGCAGAATAATTTACCTTCATAATAAGCGATGACATTCCTTATAATACTTTCAGTTTATCACTCATATTAATGTGAGAACAAATATGATAACTTTCAATAAAAAAATTTGAACATAAAACAAGCGATTTTATCATAAATCTATTGTTCAAAAAATATTTTTTTTACACAATAATTATTGGGAGATCATTATCTTTTAAATATTATCACGTCTTTTGAAGATGTGAATCGTATTTCATGTAAAAAATTGAATGTTAATATTGAATGTTAATATAATAAAAAATAATATTAATTAATATTGATAATATAAAGTGATTTGAAGTTAAATGTAAGGAGTGAAAATGGAAAAACAAACAAATACTCATATGGTAAGCTAACTTGTGAGGAACATCAAACCCCCCCCCCCCCCCCCCCCCTCCTTTTAGCTTTATATATTTGCCATTTGTTTAACAACGTTGATCTCTCTCTCTCTTCTTCTATATCTCTCTCTCTAAAATGGGTGAGGACACTGTTTGTATTACCGGGATGGATGAAACTGTTAAAGCACTTGCAGCTGCCGCACTTGACGACGGCCATATCCCGTTGGTCGCATCCTACAACGACCGCATCCGCCCCTTACTCGACGCCGTAGACAAGCTCCGCCACCTCAAGGTCATGCAAGAAGGCATTCAACTACCCACCATAGTCGTCGTCGGCGACCAATCCTCCGGCAAGTCCAGCGTCCTGGAGTCCCTCGCCGGAATAAGTCTTCCCCGCGGCCAAGGCATCTGCACCAGGGTACCCCTCATCATGAGACTCCAGCACCACCCCAATCCCGTGCCGGAGATCCACCTGGAGTATCACCAGAAGACGGTCCCCACCGACGAAAATCACGTCGCGGAAGCAATCAAGTCCGCCACCGACGATATCGCCGGCAACGGCAAGGGCATATCCAACGCTCCGTTAACTCTGGTCGTCAGAAAAAACGGCGTCCCTGACCTCACAATGGTGGATCTCCCCGGAATCACCAGAGTTCCGGTTCACGGCCAACCGGAAAACATATACGAGCAAATTTCCGGCATCATTACGGAGTACATAACGCCGGAAGAGAGCATAATTCTGAACGTTCTTTCCGCCACCGTCGATTTCCCCACCTGCGAATCCATCAGAATGTCGCAGCGAGTGGACAAAACGGGGCAGAGAACACTCGCCGTCGTCACCAAATCCGATAAATCACCGGAAGGACTACTCGAAAAAGTCACCGCCGACGACGTCAACATCGGACTCGGCTACGTCTGCGTGAGAAACCGCATCGGAGATGAATCATACGAACAAGCTAGGATCGAAGAAGCTAAACTCTTCGAATCTCATCCGCACCTCTCTCAAATCAATAAATCAATGGTGGGTATACCGATTTTAGCTCGAAAATTGGTTCAAATTCAAGCAGCCATCATCGCCAAATGCTTGCCGGAGATCACCCGGAAAATCAACGACAAGCTTAACTCAAGCATCATGGAGTTGCAGAAGATGCCGGAGAATCTGACATCAGTTGCAGAAGCCATGGCCGTTTTCATGCGACTGATCGGAGCTTCAAAAGAATCCCTGAGAAAAATCCTAGTGACAGGTGAATTTGACGAATACCCAGATGAAAAACACATGCACTGTACAGCACGTTTAAGCCAGATGCTCGATCAGTACTCCGACGAACTCCATAAGAGCTCCGGTGCTTTTAATTCTACTGGGAATTTCCTCGAACCGGAGATGTGCGTTCTAGAGGAAGCACAGGGGATTGGTTTACCCAATTTCACTCCTCGGTCAGTCTTCCTCACGCTGTTACAGATGAGAGTCAAATCCATTGCCGAAGCTCCGGCGAAGTTTATCGTTCAAGTTTGGGAGTACATCGAAAAAGCGGTGATCGCCGTTTTAATGGAGCATTCCGACAACTACGTTCAATTCCAGTCGTTCATACGCAGGGCAGCTCATCATGTCGCGGCGAAGATGAAGGAGAAATCACTCAACTGGGTTACAGAAATCATTGAAATGGAGAAGCTCACCGATTACACCTGCGATCCAGAGTACACGACGACATGCAATACCCTCATTGCTCAACAACAAACATTCAACGAAGCCATTGCTAAAGTACCACGTGGATACCCAAAAACAACGATCGAAGGGTTCGGAGAAGTCGAAATCGGGCATCTGGTGAATTATCCGGCGAGAAAAAGGGACCAAGCCTACGAGATGAAGATGAGAATCACCGCCTACTGGAACATCGTTCTGAAGAGATTGGTCGACGCCACGGCTCTTCACCTGATGTTCGCCGTTCATAATCTGGTGAACAGGGAGATGGAGAGTGTGATAGTCGGAGAGTTGATGGGCACGCAGGGAGGCGGGATCGGGTGGTTGCTGGAGGAATCGCCGGGGGTTGCAGAGAAAAGGGAGCGGCTGAACGGGAGAATCAACTTGCTCAAAAAGTCGAAGGAGGTGATGGAGAAGATCATTGATAGGATCGCCATGGACGTTGGATACCAAGGTTGATTGTAATCTGTGTGTTTAGTTTGGCAGGGTTAAATGGTGACGTATTGTCCATGGGTTGCCCCTTGTGAAGTTTGAACTATTAATTTTAAATGGTGGTGATAAATCAAAATAAATTATTAAATATAAAAATTTATAATGAATAATTTATAGAATTAAAATTTTAATCTATGCAATATACACCTTATAATATATATATATATATATATATATATATTTTACAAAAAATTAAAATTATTGATTGATGTTAATAATTTTGGATGGCATCCACTTGTGCCTAGAACTCCAGCCATGTGTTCCTCTTTTTCACTCCTACACGGCCTTAGCCTTGGCCTTTTCCACGGTCCACTAACGGGTCTGCCCACCAAGGGAGTTCAGCTCAGTTCACAAACTAACCTCTAGCAGATCAGGTCAGTTCAATCGACAAATCAACAAGGGCAGTCAACTTAGTTCACGAACTAACCTCCAACAGATCAAGTTAGTTCGTTTCACGAACCGACAACAAATGAAGGTAAACTCAATTTAGAAACTGACCTATAACAGATTAGGTCAGCCTACCACAAACTAATCCTACAAAAAAGTGGTTAAGTCAATCCGCAGGCGGCGGATCCAAGACGAAAACGCCGACCGCCACCCTGGCGTTCTATCTTTGGGCGACACCCTCCATTTGTATAATTTCATAGTGCCTTTGTATTTTTTAGTTTTTTTCTTTTTTTTTGTTTTTGTTTTTTATAATTTATTTTGCACTTCAAAAATTTTCTTTTAAAAGTAAATAAAGTAAAAAGCATGATTTTTATTTTTATTTTTTATTTTATTTTTACTTTTGTTTCTTTGAAATCTTGGAGACAATCTGTCACAACCCTTCCTGGACACCCGTCATCCCAAGGCGGGCGTGACTACAACATGACATCACCAATACCTAAATAACCAAAACGAATGACAATATACACCTACTGTATAATACAAACATCTACTATGGGGACACACCTGTCCCAAAATTGATATTAACTAAAAGTATTTATCCATGAACCTTTTATAGGTTCGCCCTTGACAGCTCTTCTCAACCGCCTATATGACTCCATCACGTAGCTCTACCTAGTGCCAGTAGGGGACCGACTCCTAGCTGCTGCACCTGCGAGTATACTGCCTTCTTAGTAAAACATTTTTAAAATATTAATATGTTCTACATATTTTCACAATTAAGTATGGATCAAGCATAAGCATATAAGCAATTAAAATAAAGTGATAGAAATAAGTTCCATCCAAATCCATCTAGTATAAAATCATACCAATCATCATAATAAATAATCTCAAATCAACTAATATACGTAAAACACCACATCTCAAGCACCAATCTCAAACACACACCTCCAACACACACACACTGGCTAGTCTTAGTGATCGTTTTAACCTCACGATCGGGAGTTTGTAACGGTACCATACCATCCGTAGGATATGCCTTCCTACGAATACTCATCACTCCGCCGAAGCGGATAATCACTGCGCAGTATAAACGTCTAACATTACTCTGCCGAAGCAGATAAATATCACTCCGCCGTATCGGATAACATCACTCCGCCGAAGCGGATAATCTCACTCTACCAAAACAGATAAATACTAGGGCATCGTCAAATCAACTACAACATCATCAAATCACAGCTCAATAAATATCGTCAAATCACCACATCTATCTCATTTCCTCAAAACCAACTTTTTAAGTCCAAAAGCATATTTCACACTTTTCTTTTTAGAGAAAACATCTGATTCTTTCAAAACTACTTTTCCACCCTTTATTTTCCTTTTGAAAACTAGACATTTTTAGGAAATCAGATGTTTTCTATTTCCTTTTAAAAACACCGTCTGATTTTACCAATTTCAACACAAATTCATTTTCAATTTCATATTGGAAACCATCGAAATCTCTCAAAAACTCAGTTTACCAACTCACCCAAATCCTACTTGATCCATATCATTATAAATTCATACAATTTAAGTAAACACATATTTCATCATATATATACATAGAAAAATAGTTTAGTAAGAAGACAGTATACTCACCTTGATATCCGTTTTGTAAAACTGACACTGACCGCACTCTATCTGGACGCTAGTACCTGCGAACCTAATAGCGGCAGAGTCTAAATTAATATCTTATCTAAAACATCCTAATCATGCAATGCAGACCCTATATTCCGAATTGTTACTAATTTTATGTACCACGTACGTAAAATTAATTAATCGTCACGAAATTATTATGATTTTAGGATTTGTAACACTAACTAAAATTTAATCTAACGAGAATTAATAATCAGTTGAAGTTTCACCTGTTTCCGAAACGTTTAGCGACCACGAGATGGGTTTTGGATTTTCCTGGGGTGGTCTCCGCAATTTTTCCTTTTTTTTTTCGTCCTAGTTGCGTCCACCGGTTCTGTTTCCGTTTCAGTTCACTTCCGGCCTTCCCTACACCAGTCCCCCTCTCATCTCCGGCCACATGACCCCCACACCTGACGACGCACCCATCAACACCCTTGATGGCCGACACACACACACACTCAAAACAGCGATACCTGTACCCACGGCGGCAACGGCACTATTCATCGACAACCATTTACGGCAGACAAGACGCACACAAACCCACACACGATCGCCGTCGTCTGAACACACACACATACACAATCAAACACAGTACAAATACATACAATCCCAGGACACGCACATGCACACGATTACCTACACCTACCCTCCGAGCGACGGCGACGATCCCATACCACCGACAATGAATCGAACATACACACACTCTTGTAACCGGAACATACTGTTCGCCGGAGAACCCACAATCGCTGGCTGGTCAGAATAGGATCTTCTTCCACCGGCGATCACAACGTCCAACGACACCCTTCTGATCCTCCCCCCCTCTCTCTCTAGATTTTTTTCTTGAAATTTTCTCAGATTTCCTCCCTTCCTCCATGAGGTTCGTGCAGGGTATTTATATGCATGTAAGAAGTGGATGGATGGTTGATCTGGTCTTGCCACGTCGCCAGTCTCTTCCTTTTTCTGTTTTGGTTCGTCTTTCGGCCGGCAACATGTACACACAACTGTATATATATATATGTTTTGAAAAAAAATCTTTTATTTTATTACTCTTGTATCCCCCTAACTTCTTTACATCTTTATTTAAGTCCAGTGTACCATTTACCAATCTTCTTAAATTGTAATTTGAACCCTTACAATTTTTATTCTAGAATTCGACTGAAATTTGTGCATCTTAAATTTAGGATAAGTTCCCAAATTTGCAATTTGACCCAATTATCATTTTATTTTATTTTTATCTATTTATTTTATTTTATTTTTATTATTATTTTTTTTCCCCAAAATTTTCTAAATGCTCTCAATTGAAATTAAAATGACGTACGAGCTAAATCGAGGTCTTACAACTTTTCCCTTCTAAAAAAAATTTCGTCCCGAAATTTTCGTCAGGCTACTAACACGTCAAAGTCGCATCACAAGGTTATACTCGTCTTATGTGATTCTAGATCAACTATTTCCGATATATAGTCTCATTATCCCAGAACGTCCCAAAATTTATAACCAACAACTTTCTCGTCAAATCATAACCATCCAACAAACAAGGTGCCCGTGGTCGGTTACACTTAACACGGATAACCTACTATCAAAGAATCTCATGTTTCCACTGCTTCCACTGCGCTACTCTGATATAATCAAAATCAGTAGCAACAGTATATGCTAACAATATTCCAGTACATTGAGTTTATTTTATTCCGTCGTAACCGGCACTTATCCATTTCATCTAACCTTTCCTAGTCGCCTGTTGCAACAATATTTTTCATTCAACGTTTAACCTAATAATAATTGTCACCAATCTCATAAGCACAGATAGCTCTACTATCATTAACCTCGATACCTATCTCAACTCTTTAATACTCATATCGATATCTTTCATAATACCTAAATATCCCCAATTCTCATAACTACGACTCAAATATATCAACAACTAACCTATAAGAATTCCTTTCATGACTCCACATTTTACCAAGTCCCTGACATGGTTACGTGCTTCAAGTTCGTTTCTACCTACCTAACATACTTCAAACATATATCCACGTATATATATGACTCAAAGGACATAGGTACGCCCCAGTCACAACGAAAGCGATACATTCTAATAGTTACTAGCTACTAACTGTAAAATTATTATATCGTGTATACATATCATCTCAAGGATATTTTAAATTCTCCTTGTCCCATAATATCTCAATAACTTCCAATTTCTAGTAAAAAGGTAGTCACATCGGGCTATTTTTAAATCCCGCAAAAGTTTCATTTTCCCATCCCGGTTCAGTCTATCAGATCAGAATCCCACATCCTTTTCATACAACACTTTATGCGATGTCACCATGATTGACAACAAGATAGTTATTAGCGTAACCAGATTTTATTAACATTGCACAATCATCCCCCTTACCAGGAACTTCCACGACACAACCCCTCAACATATCTTCCAACACCCGAATCGTATTCCCTGATAAACCATTGATCCATGACTGGAACAAGGTATCAACTTCCACTTGGGCAACTAAAGGAGTATGAATTTTTTTAATCCGCATGCTCAAATAACTATCAGCTTTTTACACCACAGTTTCCCCTACAGATTGTTTATACACTGACAACTTATTTTACTTTGATAACAACTATTGTCCAACTCACCATATAGCGACAATACCTATGATTTCAGCATTCCAGTTCTAAGATTTCAAATAACCGATTAATAAAATTCCTAGAATTACTAGTTCTTATCCATTTTGATTTTAAAAGAATATCTTGTCCTTACTTAATTTTAATGTTTACATTAAATTGGTGCATCATGCAATCGAATGATCTTATCAATAAATATACATATATGGGACATGCGCATTAGGAAAACACTCTTCGAACTACTCTCCTTTTTCTTTTCTGGTATAGATCAAGGCTACCATAGCCCGTCTAGAGATTTCGTTACTTCTCAACCTTAACTTGACTAACAAATTACCGAATAACAAATACCGTAATTTTCCATTTCCATTCCCATTTACTAATCATACTCACACCATTACAGTATAGTTAATATTATCGGGGTATTGCATATCTTATTCTATGCACTTTTTTTTTTTTTTTTTTTTTTTTTTTTTTTTTTTTTAAGGTCTCATCTGTAAATTGACATTATCAACCCTACACATTTTAATTCAAATTCTCAAGCTTCATCATTCCTTCAGAGACGCTAATCAGCTCTACTTGTCAATTTCCACTGCATTGCCAAATTTTCTTAGCTGGATATCCGACCTTTACATGTCTACACCACAGTAAAAATCAATACCGAACAGCGTTACCATCTGACCAGCCGCCCACTAGACTTACAAGGCCTCAACTTAACCCATAAATTAATATGAACAAACAACTCACCCATTTTTTTTTTCGACCCGAAATATTTGTTATGGTCAGCCCTATGACCACTTCATTCCCTTCCACTCTAATCATTTCCAATTGGACATCTTACCTCTACGCTTCTACCATACAATCGATAAATATCAACTTCATATTTACAAGCTCAATTTGAGTGGTCACTCTACCAATTGCCTAATAGACTTAACAAAGATCTCAACTTGGCACACACATTAGTATAAATAACCCAAATATGCGCAACTCCACTTTTTTTTCTTTCTTTCTAATTTCCGACTTAAAGCACAAATCCTTTTATACAGGAGATGTCACTAAACGTTAGAACGAATACGATCTCTACTAGTTCCAAAAAGTTTCGAATTTCAGTCACATGTTCTCGACCTTCTCCATATACCATCAATTCACCACTTCGACTTCCTTTAGATTTACTTGAATGCTATGCCTTGGGAGCACTAATCATATTTACTGCACCAGCCACTGCCTTAGTAGCACATTCCGGAGATAATCAACATGCTCTTCTCTGCTTTCGACCGGATCACCGTTGTTATCACGTCACAATCTCTAATTTTCGATTACAAATACCCATCTAAAAAATCTGACACCCTATTTGTTGCAACCCATTTAACAACCTATCCATTCTAACTTTTACGTTACCAACATTGGATCATTATGGAACCACACACTAGGTCTACATAAATCGTTTAGTTGATATTTTAATTTATTGTAACGCCTTATTTTTCTATTAAGACTTCCTAACCTGCAAACAAACTTACTTCAATTTCCCAATATCCAACAATTAATATTTTTTTTCTTCTTTTCTCATTTTTTTTTTTACACCCCCAAAATTATTCAAATTCAACTAAATGCAATCAATCATTAATTCACACAATTTTTCCTATTCTATAGCAATTGCTTTTAAAGTCCCGAGATTATAATTTCAAATCTCAGTTTCCCACATTCATTAACACCAATATACTTAATCAACTTACGAGCCGAACATTCACCTCCTTATCATTATGGAACTTATCTAACAGCAACCACAATTACTAATCACGCTTACAAGTACCCTGTCAATTCTCGATACTACATAGGGAAAATCCCTAGCTATTACAGTATCCATTGTCGAAACTTGTTTAAACCGCATCTGCGTACCGACTTGTGATATCCTTTCTTTAACACTTTTCTAACTTTCTAAACTCCCCCTATCAGGCTAACTGAGGTACTAGATATGTTTTCTCAACAATACATACTTTTATTCATCCCAAATTTGGCTTTACCCGCAACTCTATATTACTCATTCAAAGGGATTATCTTTGCACGCACCTACTATCCTCCTAGATCCAAAATCCTTGGCTACTTTTATATATCCTTTCCTACTACCTTGCTACATGCCACAACTATTACTCCGTCTATTAATCAATTTAAAAAGTGCTACCAAATTAAATTCTTGTCCGGTTACATCACAGTTTCCTTTCAGATTGCCTAGAAAGCGATTTACTCCCTTTGAATATTATTTCTTATTTCGACTTAAGTGTGCTCTGCCATATCATCTAGTATATTGATAACGACGTAATTTATGATTTGTCTAACTTAGCCTTCTTATCTTGTAGAAGACATCCTTCCATGCACCATGCCAAAGCATCAACTAATGAAATAAAAGACCTAACATTCACATACCAAGCTCACCTATTGACACCTTATCTCATGTTCCCTACTGACTAGACGACTAGCACGTCCTCCTATTTCATGGTCTTCTATCGACACATCTCTTGACAAGTCTACAGAACCTATAACCTAGGCTCTGATACCAAAATTGTCACAACCCATCCCGGACACCCGTCATCTCGAGGCGGGCGTGACTACAACATGACATCATCAATACCCAAATAACCAAAATGAATGACAATATACACCTACTGTATAATATAAACATCTACTATGGGGAACACACCTGTCCCAAAATTGATATTAACTAAAAGTATTTATCCATGAACCTTTTATAGGTTCGCTCTTGACAGCTCATCTCAATCGCCTATATGACTCCATCATGTAGCTC
Organism: Eucommia ulmoides; assembly: GCA_016647705.1. Lineage (NCBI taxonomy): Eukaryota > Viridiplantae > Streptophyta > Magnoliopsida > Garryales > Eucommiaceae > Eucommia > Eucommia ulmoides. The sequence continues at coordinate 1,340,841 of CM028338.1, forward strand.
TACCTAGTGCCAGTAGAGGACCGACTCCTAGCTGCTGTACCTGCGAGTATACTGCCTTTTTAGTAAAACATTTTTAAAATATTAATACGTTCTACATATTTTCACAATTAAGTATGGATAAAGCATAAGCATATAAGCAATGAAAATAAAGTGATAGAAATAAGTTCCATCCAAATCTATCTAGTATAAAATCATACCAATCATCATAATAAATAATATCAAATCAACCAATATACGTAAAACACCACATCTCAAGCACCAATCTCAAACACACACACACACTGGCCAGCCCTAGTGATCGTTTTAACCTCACGATAGGGAATTTGCAACGGTACCGTACCATCCGTAGGATATGCCTTCCTACGAACACCCATCACTCCGCCAAAGCGGATAATCACTGCGCAGTATAAACGTCTAACATCACTCTGTCAAAGCAGATAAACATCACTCCGCCGTAGCGGATAACATCACTCCACTGAAGCGGATAATCTCACTCTACCAAAACAGATAAATACTAGGGCATCGTTAAATCAACTACAACATCATCAAATCACAACTTAATAAATATCGTCTAATCACCACATCTATCTCTTTTCCTCAAAACTAACTTTTTAAGTCCAAAAGCATATTTCACACTTTTCTTTTTAGAGAAAACATCGGATTCTTTCAAAACTACTTTTCCACCCTTTATTTTCCTTTTGAAAACCAGACATTTTTAGGAAAACAGATGTTTTCTATTTCCTTTTAAAAACACCGTCTGATTTTACTAATTTCAACAAAAATTCATTTTCAATTTCATATTGGAAACCATCGAAATCTCTCAAAAACCCAGTTTACCAACTCACCCAAATCCTGCTTGATCCATATCATTTATAAATTCATACAATTTAAGTAAACACATATTTCATCATGTATATACATAGAAAAATAGTTTGGTAAGAAGACAGTACACTCACCTTGATATCCGTTTTGCAAAACTGACACTGACCGCACTCTATCTGGACGCTAGTGCCTGCGAACCTAATAGCGGCAGAGTCTAAATTAATATCTTATCTAAAACATCCTAATCATGCAATGCAGACCCTATATTCCGAATTGTTACTAATTTTATGTACCACGTACGTAAAATTAATTAATCGTCACGAAATTATTATGATTTTAGGATTTGTAACACTAACTAAAATTTAATCTAACGAGAATTAATAATCAGTTGAAGTTTCACCTGTTTCCGAAACGTTTAGCGACCACGAGATGGGTTTTGGATTTTCCTGGGGTGGTCTCCGCAATTTTTTCTTTTTTTTTTCGTCCTAGTTGCGTCCACCGGTTCTGTTTCCGTTTCAGTTCACTTCCGGCCTTCCCTACACCAGTCCCTCTCTCATCTCCGGCCACATGACCCCCACACCTGACGACGCACCCATCAACACCCTTGATGGCCGACACACACACACACACTCAAAACAGCGATACCTGTACCCACGGCGGCAACGGCACTATTCATCGACAACCATTTACGGCAGACAAGACGCACACAAACCCACACACGATCGCCGTCGTCCGAACATACACACATACACAATCAAACACAGTACAAATACATACAATCCCAGGACACGCACATGCACACGATTACCTACACCCACCCTCCGAGCGACGGCGACGATCCCATACTACCGACAATGAATCGAACACACACACACACTCTTGTAACCAGAGCATATTGTTCACCGGAGAACCCACAATCGCCGGCTGATCAGAATAGGATCTCCTTCCACCAGCGATCACAACGTCCGACGACACCCTTCCGATCCTCCCTCTCTCTCTCTCTAGACTTTTTTCTTGAAATTTTCTCAGATTTCCTCCCTTCCTCCATGAGGTTCGTGCAGGGTATTTATATGCATGTAAGAAGTGGATGGATGGTTGATCTGGTCTTGCCAGGTCGCCAGTCTCTTCCTTCTTCTGTTTTGGTTCGTCGTTCGGCCCGCAACATGTACACACAACCGTATATATATGTTTTTTAAAAAAATCTTTTATTTTATTACTCTTGTATCCCCCTAACTTCTTTACATCTTTATTTAAGTCCAGTGTACCATTTACCAATCTTCTTAAATTGCAATTTGAACCCTTACAATTTTTATTCTAGAATTCGACTGAAATTTGTGCATCTTAAATTTAGGATAAGTTCCCAAATTTGCAATTTGACCCAATTATCATTTTATTTTATTTTTATCTATTTATTTATTTTATTTTATTTTAGTTTTATTATTAATTTTTTTTCCCTTAAATTTTCTAAATGCTCTCAAGTGAAATTAAAAAGACATGTGAGCTAAATCGAGGTCTTACACAATCTCTCTACAATACCTTGAAAATTTATATTTTGAAAATATTATTTTATATAAATTTAATATTTTTGAGATTGTTTTATAAATTTATGGTATAAATGATATTTGATAATTTTTGGGGGTTAATTGTTAATTTTAAATTGACTTTTAAAAGTTTTGAGACTGTTGTATTATTTAAAATATAATTTTAAGAGTTCTGAAATATAATTAATATATATATATATATATATATATTTTTTTTTTTTTTATGGTAAAGAGGATATTTTATACACACACACATATATATACTAGTGTATAACCCGTGCTTGAAGGCACGGGTGTAAAACAAATAAATGACAGAAAAAAAATCTTTTGTTTTTTTTGACATTATCTTTATTTATATAATATTCTACATCTATTTTATTTGAATATCAATAATAACTAGCAGTTAAACATCAATAATAGCTGAGAATTATGAGAAACTTTTACTGATATGGTAGTAATAAATAAATTATACTATAAATAACTAAAAAAGAAACCCATGTTTTCACCATTACTATTGATTCCTAATAAGAAAAGGAAATATTATATACTCTTTATAACTACATTATTTATATACCTAGGTTTTTAATAAATTATTCTTTCTACTTCATTTACACCCTAAATAAAATTAAAATACCAAAGAAACAAATTTAGACATGGAAAGAAAAGAGAATTTAGGGTTATAAACACTACAAGAAAAATGCCTTTTAATCACGCTTAGTAAATATAATTCATTTCGTTTTTTGAATAAACTGTGATTGTAACTATATGAATGTGATATAATCTCACTTAAAATTTATTATGTTATAAAAAAATATTTTTTATCTCACTATTTTAATAAACCATGATAATAAGTTATTGGTTTTATCATAGTTAATATTTATAACCGAGATTAATTGATCTTTAACCAAATTTTGTGCTGAACTTAACCAAAAAAAAAAAAAAAGGCGCTCGAAAATTCCGCTCCTTGGTCGAAAGTTGAAATACTCTTATTGAATTCATTCTTCTTCAACCCTAGTAGACGCCAACCCCTAGCAGCCTCTCTCTCTCTCACGCGATAGAAGCCCATCTCTCTTGATGTCTCTCTGGATCTTGAAATTTCTGAGATTTCTTGCTTCCATCGTTCTTCATCAACCCTAGCAGTCGTGATGCCTATTTCAATTGAAGCCTCTCTCTTGATCGAAGCCTCTTTCTCTCGATCTCGAAATCGCTGAGATTTCTTAATTCAACTTTACTTCATCGAAATCGCTGAGATTTCTTCATTCAACTTTTCTTCAACGAAATCGCTGAGATTTCTCCATCACCGTCGTCATCGCCATAGCGAAGCCTTCAACCTTCATCGCCATCGTCATCTTCAGCCTTCACTTCGTTCTTTCTTCTCTGGCCATTGCTATCGTGGTCATCTCTAAAGGCTACCTCAAATCCACCGCAATTCGAGCTGCGTGGTTCAATCCAGATGTACGTTTTTCTTTTTTGTATTATGAGGTTTCTCACTATCAATAAGCTTTTTATATGATGTTTTTGTGGACATTTTAACAGGTTAGACCGATTGAATATGGGGATGTGCTATTGATCCCTCGAATCCTAGAGTCCCTGCCAAGCGTTCATCGCAAGCGTTCTATTGGTAATCAGAGTCAAGAATGTTCTAATTTATCTCTTTAAACGTAGAATCGCTCTCCATTCCCCTCGTCCCTGCTCAATTCTCACTGCCAGGAATGCCAATCTTCTGTCTTCTCTTGGTTTCTTCTTGTTTTCCTTTAATTTTTGATGATTTTATTCCAATTTCTCTTATTGGTTCATTGTTGTTCATATTTACTTCTCAATTTTTAGAATTCTAGGAGGATTTTGTTTTCTTAATTTTTGAAATAAAAAGAAACTGATGATGAAATTGTTTATGAATTCTAGAAATTGGTTCTTTGGTACTGCTCCTTTTGTTACATATCTAAGTTATAATTGTTTTTTTTTCTTCGTAAATTTCTTTAAGGTTAGTGAAGCTAGAAGTTTCAACAGGGATGCTGTTGAAAGTGAGCTGATTTTTGCTAGTTTTAAGGTGACACACTACTTCCACTTTATGCTATCATTTTTAATACTCAAATGTAGTAGTTTCTGTTGCAACATTTTATGTATTGTTTTTGTAAATTGATTTTCTTTTTTCTCACTACCCACAAACTCTAGGTTTTTAACTGTCCCATAATCCCATTAGATGAGATTCACCTGTTGTATTGTCCAAATTAGAAGGATCATCTCATGACCTGATGAGTTGTGCTTCATCTGAAATTTCATTGTTTTCTTCTTATAGTTTCTATTGAATCATATGATACGAATCTGTCTTAGGCACCAGATCCAATTCTGACTGGTCACTACTAGTTAACTTGCATTATGCACTATACAAGCCATAGATAATTTTGAAGGTTACCTTTGGGTGAGAAGGCTGAATATGAATGATTAGATTGGAATAATTGAAATTCATGATGACGATTATGCCAAATGTGCTAAATAAATTATCCTTCGTGTAATGAAGTAATTGGAATGATATGCATATACCAGCAATGGGGGAGGCGGAGGGAGACACGTTAGATGTTGATCTGAGTAGTTTACTAAAAATGGCATTTTCTCATTTTTTTCCCCACCCATATTCAGGTTGAGCAGCTCTTCAAGGATGAATCCATATTGGCATTATATGATCTGCTAGATCATTTCTGTGAATTTATTATCATTAACCTCTCTTACATCTACATAAACAAGTAATTTCTTTGTCCTAGATAACAAAATCTCCTTTTAATCCATATTACACGCAACCTTAATCACTCCAATTTTGCTGCCTTAATCTCAGGGACTGTCCTAACGAAATCAACGAGGTAATATCGGGCCTTGTATTTGCATCAACAAGATTCAGAGATCTCCCCGAGCTTCTATCGATTCAGAAGCTCTTTAGCAGTTGTTACGGTCAGCGACTCGTTCAAACTGCTCTCGAGTTATGTCTCGGAAACCTAGTGAATCGTCAGGTTTGAATAATTTTAATACGATTTTCTTCTATAAATTTGGTGGATTTTGGTTGTTTTAATCACAAAACAAAAACATTTTTTTCAAGTACAAGTGAAAGAGAACATGTCCATAAAATCGGTACCTAGCAATGTGAAGAACAAATTAGTGGATGAGATTGCAAGGACTTGTTTTCAGACAGGTCCTTTGGCTATTGAATTCAGTTCTGAAGTCATCGCCATCACCGTCGTCATCGCTATAGCAAAGCCTTCAGAGAAGTTAGATAATAATACTTTGGTTGTTTCAGTCATATATTCTGGACTTGTGCCGCAGTGCTGAGAATGATGACGACCTCCAGTACGAGTAGAGATTAGAAACATCTTCAAATGTTCCTAGGCATTCTTTAAGGAATAGGATGTTACCATCTTCCACCCCCATTGACAGAAAACTGAGGTGATGATAGATCCTTAATTTTCAGGTCTAGTGATCTTCAATATTAATTCATCCTTTGAAGTTATATATTTGAAGTTTTATTTGGGTCCTTTCATGCTTCAGTTTGTCACAAAGCGAACCCAATATTGCAACTACTTTTTGGAGAAGGAGCCGGCGAAAGGCTATTGTAGAACAACGAACTACAAGTTCAAGGTTCTTAAACTTCACGCTTTATGAATTTGATATCGATGTACTTTTTATTGTCTTGACTTGATGAAGTTGATGAAAAAGAAAATGAAGAATGAAGTTGATGATGTGGGTAATGATGTTTTATTTGTGATTGGATGACCATTTTTAGACATTTGTACATGATAGAATATTCAAGTTTATGATTATTGTATTGAAAAATGATGTTACTTGTGTTTTTCATGTTGATGTAAAATTCTTATGTCATGCAAAATTTATTTTTAGTTATTTTTTATAGTATTTTTATAAAATTGTGGGTTATTTTTTTTTTTAATATATATATGAGAAACTATCACAGTTTTTAAATGTGATAGAAAATAGGCTAATTATCTCGGTTTGATACAAAATTGAGATAAATATTGTCTAAATAATCACGTTTTTTTTTTTTAATTTCGTCACATATATATGATCTTTTACTCACATTTGAAAACCGAGATATAAAAAGTTTACTATCTCGGTTTTCAACTGTGATTGAAAGTCTTTTATCTCGGTTTTTAACTGTGATAGAAAGTCTACTTTTAATCACACTGCATACTATCACGGTTTGATTTGAGACCAAAAACCGTGATAAAAACCTTTTTATCACGGTTTTTAACCGTGATAAAACACCTTTTTTCTTGTAGTGAAATTTTATCACCCATTAAGATCATTAAATTCAAGAAATGCCCCTTAACCGTCTTAGGAATTAAAAAAATATGGCCAAACTAACGCATTATGTTATTTCTCACGATAATCATGAATATCTTAATTTAATGACAATATATACAGCGATGGTGCGGCTAGCTTCATGGTGATGGAGGGAGAAAGGAATCGTTGATTTGGGGAAAGAAAAAAGGTTAGATTTAGGGGGTTAGTCGGCAGACTATTGAGAAGACGTGAGAGAATTAGGTGCGGCGAGGAGATGTGAGTGAATAGGGCAGCCGGCTGGTAGCGTCTAAGAGAGGGGCAAAGATTGTGGAGAGAAGTGGGAGAGAGACGGAGAGAGGATTGATAGAGACAGAGGTGGAGAGAGAGAGTGGAAATTGGAGAAAATTAAGATTAGGAGGTAATTGGAGAGAGAGATTGAGATAATTAAATTACAAACTTTCCTGTTCAAAAAATGTGAAGAAGGGAAATTTGGTTTAGTTAACTAAATTAGCATTTAAATTAAAAGAAATTAAATATCAATGCCTGAAATAAAATTGGTGTAACTTAATCAATATTTTAATTAGGAAAAATTAAGTAAATCAAAGCTTAAAATGAAATTAATTTGTCTCAATCTGTCCTAGGCAACAAATTTATTTGTTCCTATCAGCTGTTATATTTCACATTCTAAAATTTAAACCTCCTCTTTCAATAAAATTAAAACAAAATGTAGGCAGAAGATTCTGTATTTATAATATTGAGCAAAACAAAAACAAAAATTTTAAAAAAATTACGGACAATTATGTCAAGGGAAATTGGAGAATGAACGTGCTGACAACAATTTGATACAATATTAAGGAATGTACATAGGAAAATGGAATTTGCCAATGAGTGATGATCGCGTCATCAAATTCTAGACACAAGAAGTACCAAAAACAATACATAATCTTTATAGAAAATGAGCCAAATTATAATTTTTATTCCTATAGTCTTATGTCGGTGATATAATATATTTTTTGAGAATAAAAATAAAAATAATATATTCTTTTTTCATAAATTTTTAAAATAATTTTATGAGAACTGTATATAATTATTCTCACTTTTCAGATTTTTATTTATGTTCGTAAATTTTTAGAGAGAAAATAATACAATTGATTATGCAAAATGAACAATACAACTGGAAAACCCCCCAACAAAATGTACCTAATCAACACAAAAAACATTGAGTAAAAAATTATATATTCTAAAATTCAAACCTCCCCCTTCAATAAATAAAACAAAATGCAGGCTGAAGAATTTTAATTGTCATCAAGAACACTGACGGAGCATCGTCTCCCCAATCCTTACCGTTTCCAGTGAAATCTGCCGTCACAAACTCCTCCGTCCTCGCCTTGAAAATAATTATTTAAAGAAAAAGGAATAATTAATTTTTATTTTTTTATTTTTTTTACCAATATTGATCAAATATGAATTAAAATTCTGACCTGTAAGAAGAAGTCGTTGGATGCTCTGATTCGAACCCAGTTTGAATCATTGGGTTTTCTCAGAATCTCAAGGATTTCTGATCTACCCAGTGTGTCTAAAACAGCTAGAACATTGCTTTTATTAATTCCGGTACTCTCTAACCTCACGAATTGTCTTTGGAACACTCCTCATTGAAATTTTTTCTCATTGATCCTCCACAACTTGTCACACCCCACCCCGGGCACCTAGCACCCAGGGACCGGTGCGACGTTGATATGACATCACCTGCACGCCCAACCAACAAGGAAACGACAAGTGCATACATAAATACACAATCACCAAAATCAGGCCATACTATTTTAATTACACTCTCTAATTGGAGACACATCCGTCCCTACAACATTATAATAACAACAAAGATAAAACAACCATGATCCTCTCATAGGTTCACCTCAACCAGCACCTCCCAAAATACTCTCTCACTACCGCCTTGCCAGACTCTATCTAGCACTAATAGGGGATCGACTACTAGCTGTTGCACTTACGAGTGTACTGTCTTCTTAATAAAAGCATTTTAGAAGGATCAAACATATAAATATCACATATCACAAAGAAAATCCCATTTTTACTGTCACTACCGAGAACAACGTATATATGTTTATAACATCACAACAAAGCAGTAAAAATCAACCAGAACATCGCAGTAACCATATAGTATAACGCAACCGAAATAATAGATATATTAACGTAAATGGATACACCAATCCAAAATAAAATAAAGTATATATAATTGCAAATTTATTCAACTCATTCACCGTATAAGACAAACACCACACTACACCACACTACATCACCCCATACCACACCACACCACACCACATCACACCACAACACACCCCAGCTAGCCATATGATCATTTTAATCTTATGATCGGGAGTTGCAATGGTACCGTACGACCCGTAGGATATGCCTTCTTAGCGGGACATAGCAACGCTCTACTGGACTATGCCAAGCAGGTGAACAACGCTCCGCTGGACTATGCCAAGCGGGTGAATAACGCTCCGCTGGCCTATGCCAAGCGGGTGAACAACGCTCCACTGGTCTATGCCAAGCAGGTGAAACACCACTCTGCTGGACTATGCCAAACAGGTGAATATCCAACACCAACTTCTACCTCACCTGAACAACAACTCATTTCTACCTCAACAACAACAACTTTGCCTATGATCAACTTCTACCCTTTTAGAAAAACAATGAAATCTATAATTCCAAAAACACCCAAAATACGCTCGATCCACGTAAGTTAGAAAATTCATCCAATTTTAAGTAAACACATTTTTTCGTCATATATATATGAAAATAGATTTACGAGAAGACAGTATACTCACCTGGTGATCCGTTCCGAAGACTTTTACCAACTATCTTCTATCGGTGCTCCGGTGCCTGCGAACCTAGTAGTGACATAGCTTAAATTAATATTTTATGTAAAAACAACCTAATCATGTCATGCGACCCTAATTTCCGTAATTTACTATTCTCCACCTTTTATTATGAAATATTATTATTCAACTACTATTGCTCCGTTTAGTTTACAATATCGAACTTATTCATGTAAACGATCTCAATATTTATTATCACCATTTCGACATTTTCGATGCTAGTAATTAAAATTAACATTTATAAATTATAACGAGAAACATTACCCGTTCCGAAACGGTTGCCGATTTTTTTTTTTCCTAAAAAAAAGTAGTTTCTGCTCCAAAACTCACCGTCTCGGCGAAAGATCCACCGCCGCGGCGAATGGTGTCTTCTTCTTCTCTATTTCGCTACTGATGCTCCACCGCCTCGGCTAGACCTTCCACAGGCTCAGTGAACTATGTCTTCCTCTTCTCCATTTCTCTATTGACGTTCCACCGCCTCGGCGAACATACCTCAGTTTCTTTTTATTTGCGTTCTGCTGCTCCTTCGCCTAGGCGAAGCTTTTCACCGCCTAGGCGAGCGGTTGTCTTTTTCGTTCTGCTTTTCCTTGCGATCAGACCAGCCGTTTATTTCTCTAATTTTTTCCTTATTTCCAGCAGCTCTTTCACCACCCTACTTCAACGATCAACCACACCTACATGACCACTAGTTCTACCAACAGACACCCCCCATCAAGCCTGATCAACACACCACAGTTAACACCTTCACAATTACACACACCTGCTATACCCAAAACAAAGCATATACACCCTTTCCACACACCCTTACCATTTGAATGAGACAAAAAGATGGCGCACACACATATCTCGCCGAACAAGACCACGATCAACACTGAAACACACCTTCACGCTGAAGAACCCACCATCTCCGGCGATCACGAACCTCTGAAACCTTCTTCCTCCAGTTCTCACTCTAGTTTTCTGATTTCTCTCCTCTTCTTTAGGCTTTTTGATCAAAATTATATGGATCATTAAATTGCATAGGTTTTAGTGGATTGATTTATGGTTTTGTTCACGCCACATCGCCTCTCTCCCACACCCTCCTGTCTCCAGCTGAGCTCACGGTACACGCACACACATAAGCGTATATATATATATATATATATATATATATATATATATATATATATATATTTTGTTCAAATACACCATTCTCCCCCTAAATTTCTTTGAATCTTAATTTTAGTCCAATTAAACCTTTATAAGTTTCTAACATTTGTAATTCCACCCCTAACATTTTATTCTTGTAAATTAAGTGACAATTTGCATTTCAAGTTTAAAATAAATGTTTCTAAATTTGCAAATTGACCCATAAACTTTTAATTTGAATTTTAATTGACCCAATTTCACCCCGAATTTCCCAACTACTCTAAAATGCAACTAACATGATGTGCATGCTACGATTGGGGTCTTACACAACTACCCAGACAAAAAAAAACAAAAAAAATAATTGTTAGTTGACCGTTAGAATTGATGTTCTTGAAACATTCTAAATCTCGAAAAAGTCAAATTCTGAAAAGAAGAGAGAAAACAACATAAACACATTTTCTGAAAATATAAAGTGCATATGTTTGTGTGTGTTTGTTTTTTTACTTTTTTTTTTTTTTGGCAAAAATAAAAGATGAAGGTCTGGGATTGCTTCCATTTTAGAACAAATAAAACACAGATCAAATTGAATTTTGAATAAGAAAATCGAAAATTTATTAGCGAGAAACATTGTTTTACCTGTTTTTCAATCAACACTTTCGAGCACTCTCTCACTCACACTACCATATATATACACCAGTATCCATGCATAAAAAAATAAAAAATAAAAAATAAAAATAAAAATAAAAATCCGATTCGCAGGCCTAGCGATGAACGAATCAATCTGTTCTTCGTCCTCCTTGACACAACTGATTCGGCCGGTGATTACACACATCGCCTTGAGGGAGATGACGCAGCGGGCATCCAATTCATCAAATCAGATATGAATGATGGCAAGAAGATAAGGAATACTGAAGGGCGTATACGAGTGATACGTACCGTCCATAGGATATGCCTTCCTACGAACACCCATCAATCCGCCAAAGCAGATAATCACTGCGCAATATAAACGTCTAACATCACTCCGCCGAAACAGATAAACATCACTTCGTCGAAGCGCATCATATCACTCTGCCGAAGCAGATAAATACCATAGCATTATCAAATTAATAACGTCATCATCAATTCACAAACCAATATTATCGTATAATCAATATCGGCAAATCTCAAACATCACTCTTTATTTCCAAAAGTGATTTTTAATCCAAAATCATATTTCTCATTTTTCTTTATAAAAACATCTGATTCCACCAAAACCATTTTCACCTTCTTTTCGAAAACCATCGTAATCTCATGAAAATCCATTTTTACCAACTCACCCGAAACCTGCTTAATCCACAGAATTTTTAAAGCATCTAATGTAAATACATCAATTTTCTATCATATATAGATATAAAAATAGTTTGGTAAGAAGACAGTACACTCACCTCGTGATCCGCTCCATAAAAGCTTTTACCGACTATACTCTAATGTTACTCCGGTGCCTGCGAACCTATTAGCGACAGGGTCTAAATTAATATTTTAGGTAAAAATGACGCAATCATACAAATGCAGGCCCTATGTTCCGTATTTTCCCGTTCCCTATATTTTATTATGTAAAATTATTATTTGGTAAATTTTCATTTCGTTAAAAGTTACTACATTCCCAAATTTATTATTCCCACTACGAAATATTTCGATGTGTTAATTTAATTTTATAAACTAAAATAAATTTAACGAAAAACGTTACCCGTTCCGAATCGTTCACAGGTCGCGAGATGGATTTTGGATTCTATTGGGGTTCTTTTTGTAATTTTCCTTATTTCTTGGGGATGGAAGGTTTGACTTTTGGGGAAGAAGATGAATAGTAATTTTCTATATCAAGATTCTAAAGATGGAAGATTCGAATTTGGGAAATTGGAAAGCACACTTACCATATATACACCATTCACACGCTTCTTCAAACGATTTCTCCACAAGAGCTGAGGATGGGGTTTTAGTTAAATGAAAGGAAATTATGGGTATATGTCTAATATATTAGTCGGCCTTGGGGCCCATATTAAAAACCCCTTATTATAATTAGAAATTCAACTAAAATTCTCGCCGCTGTTTCTTTCTCACCGGCCCTGCAATCAAAACTGTGGGGTTGTGAGCCAACGCTCAGTAGAATTTTAACCCCTCTAATGCATGTATTTAGTTACTATAACAAATAAAATACATTGGCATGATTTCCGTATAATTTCCACATAATCATAATTATTTAATAAAATTTTACAGTTAAAATTCAACAACAACATAATTCACACAATAGGAACATTAAATATATATATTAAAGAGATTAGAAATTCTACCTGAATCTAAAAATTATAATTGGAAATTATATTTCTCCCGTCATTGTTCTTCCTCTGTTTTTTTTTTTTTTTTTGCCTATTCTCTTTATTCTCCCTTTTATTTTTTCTACGTCGTCTGCCTTATCTGCTCTTCTCTTCCTCAATCTCTCTGCTCGCTCTCCATCTTGTGTGTAGGTTACGCAACTCGTGTGTATAAATATGCGTATTTGGAGATATTCGTTTGGTGTTTCAATGTACGGGATTTGTGCGTCTGGGGCTTTCTAGTTAGTAATCAGCGTTAATATAATTATCTTGTGTTTAATTTTGTGCTTGAATGGATTCTTATATTTTTTGTGTTGGAGAATATCCTCGTACGTGGAGCGGTGTTCAGGGGATGTGTGTCGACAAATGGCTAGGCTCTGAGATCGAGTTGTGCGAGAAACGACTGTATTTCATATGGGATCCACGTGGGTTGCCCTCTTACACCATTATTTGTTTTGACTTCCTCCCCTCCCCCCAAAACCAATTTCACATCACACAAATATAATGATAAAAAAAAATGGGACCGACCTACCCATCTCATCTTCTTCCTTCCTCATTTTCTTTTACACGTTTCCATTCCTTCCTCATTTTCTTTCACACGTTTCCAAGCCCTTACACATGTTCTAGCTTTCATATAATGCATGCAAGATTTTTATTTGACATTACACAAACACCCACAAATATTACATAATATTGTTATTAGACCTTAAAATTACACTTTTAACCCACATAAGTTATCAAATATTTATTTATACCATCAATTGAAACCAATCCCAAATATATAAAACAATATTTTCAAAAATATAAATTTTTGAGATATTACAATCTATCCCTCTTAAAGAAATTTCGTCCTCGAAATTTCGCTCAAGCAATGAAAATTTAGAATTGCACTGCAATATCATGTTAGTCACTCCCAGTTACACAATAATATCCGAAAGTTACCACCACGCTCCCGCTGCGCTATTTTGATGAAAACATCAATGATGTATATATTTATAACCCACAAATAAATTATAAGACTAATCCCATTTGGTCAATCAAAATATACTGAATTCATGTATACGACATTCTTATCATAAAAGACAACTTCCTATATTGTTAATAATTACCCTCAATAGTCTTAATAATCACTGCAATCTCCAGCCCTACCTAATGCTAGTAGTGGACCAATACCTATCTAAATATTTTATCGGTGCACTATCTTCATAATACGAAAACCATTTATGGATCAAATGTTTTTATAAAAACCTATTTTTCCAGCAAAATATAACCACTCACTTATCAATATCCAAATTTCAACAAAATATCATCATGACAAAATAACTAAATTTAAATTAATTGGTCAATGCACGTTTATATAATAAAATGTCATACTTCCTTGTTAGTCATATAATCGTTTTACCTCGCAATCGGGAGTTATCATATCCACCCTGCATGACTTGTCTGACAAGTAACAACATATATAAAATATCCACCTTGTAGGAGTTGCCTTACAGGTAACAACATATATAATATATCTACCCTACAGGACTTGTCTGACAGGTAACAATATATATATATATATATATATATATATATATATATATATATATAATATCTACCGTGCAGGACTTGCTAGACATGTAACAACATATATAATATATCTATCCTGCAGGACTTACCTGACACGTAATAATACATATATCCACATCTCGCAGGACATGCCCTCCTGACGAGAAGACAACTATGGCGTAGCAGGATAATAAAAATTTTACTTAATCCATTTAACATCATAAAACTGTCAATTTTCATCAACACTTTTTTTTTTTCTCACTCTAATACGAAAATATAATTTGACGATTTATATAGAAGACAGTAAACACCTTTACGCCAATCTTTTCAATTCAACAACATATCCTACGGTCCACAACTAACACAGCACTAACTCAGTCTCACTTTACTCACTATAGGTAAGTTACATTAATCAAAGCCACCTAAAATGTTAATATGTTCAAATTGAAATTGTAGCGACTCAAATGAAATAATGGTAACAATACATGGGTGCAATGTGTTGAAAACAAAAAATATATCAAATTATATTCTTATAGGGATCACATTCGTAGAACAACTCTAAAGAACAAGATTAACAAGTCTCCAATAAGAAATGACAGTCTCCAAGATTATTCAAACCTATTTTTAACAACATAAGTATAGTTATATCCTATTATTTTCATATTATTAATACAACCGACAATTTAAGGATCAAATAATTTTATTTTATTTTTTATTTAATTTTTTTTTTATTTTTTCTCTAAAACCCATCGACCCAATAAAATAACATAAAAATGAACAACAAAACTAACCTACCTAATTATTTATTCGCAAAGTAAACAATGCCTTCACTTAAAATAATAGGGACCAAAGTGAGATTTGGTGTCACGAAAAAGTTGAGAAAATTTATGGTGGTTGTATAAACAACACTTGTACACATGCCTGCATCGATAAAAATGAAGGGGCAAATGAGGTTATCACATTATCACGTGATGTAGTCTTCTCCATCAGCTCTCTCTTTTTTTCTCCTCTCTCGAACAAAGAACTGTAACGCTAGAATCACTTACAACCTTTTTTTTTTCCTTCATTGATGATTTGATTTGTCTTGTTTGCCTATTATTAAAATTAGTTTCTGTTATAAAGAATGAAATTGAGCGAAGTATACGACCTGTGAATGTATATGCGGTCACAAATATACTTGGTCCTTTATTAATTCCACAAATCTAAAGGTAATATTCCTTTTATGATAATAATGATCACACTCAAATTATTCAAACCCTATGCACACTCAATTCTTTTTCTTTTTCTTTTCTTTTTTTTTTTTTTTTATTTTTTTTTAATTTTTTTTTAGTATTACTTCGTTTGTTATGAGCAATGTGTACTATAACCCAGACCTAGGGCAATCGCAAATCCGCTCTGATACTACCTATAACGACCCGACTTCCCAGGACCGTCACTAGGTTTCTCCCCTCGGAAAAATTACATTTAAACCGAATTACCAATATTTCATTTCATAAAATCCGCAACATTTTACAACGCTATGACGACCAATTATATTTTATCGAATACATCGATTCGATTTATTTTCAAACAGTAAATAATAAATACAATTATTATAATTAGAAATTCAACTAAAATCTCCACCGTCGTTTCGTTCTCACCGGCCCTGCAATCAAAATTGTGAAGTTATGAGTCAATGCTTAGTAGAACTTTAACCCCTCTAATGCGTGTATTTAGTTACTACAACAAATAAAACACATTGGCATGATTTCCACATAATTTTTTCATAATCATAATTATTTAATAAAATTTTACAGTTAAAATTCAACAACATAATTTACACAATAGGAACATTAAATATACTAGGTGAGAGTACGTGCTTTGTGCATACCCGTCAGAAAGAAGTTCAATTATAATAGTGAAAAAAAGATTGAGACGTAACCCTAGAGAGAGAACCGCAGCCACATGCTTTCGTGAATCCCTAGCCGCCACCGACTGGGGGGGGGGGGTGTTCACCGCCGGTGAGGAGCTGCGCCTGGGGGTTTCTTTATTCCTTCGAGGCAGGCGTTTTCTGTCTGTCTCTTTCTCCTTTCTCTAAGTTTCTACCGCTGCAGGTTCCGTAGCCGATACAAGCATTTGCTGTCTGCAGTTCTGTCGGTTGCTATTGTTTGTTGTGTTGCTGGCCGATCCTCTGCTGTTTGTTGTCTGCTGTTCTTCCGGCTGCTATTGTTTGTTGTGCTGCTGGCCGATCCTCTGATGTTTGTTGTCTGCTGTTCTGCCGGCTGCTGTTTTCTGCTCTGTTTGCTGTGCTGCTGTTCATTTGCTAGTTTGGCCCAGACATGGCAGATCTATCAGCACAACCTGTAAAAAATATCGGTTTTGTGCGATCCTATGTAGCTACTCTACAAAAAACAGTCTATCTTCCACCTATAGAGGTGGAATCTCGATCATACACAAAAGATGGCATGCCGGCTGTCTCATTTTCCCCCTCCACGCTGTCCCAATCAGAGGCCCTTTTTGATCAAGAAGCGGTTTTAAAATTTCATAATGGCCGACCCTCTTTGGAAGTCATCCAAACAGAAATAAGAACCTGGAATCTCACAGGACAGTTCACAATGGGATTGATTGACTCAAAAACGCTTCTTCTTCGATTCCTTAATGATAGCGATCTTCTCAAAGTCCTTTCCAGTGAAGTTAACGCGATAAAGGGATTTCATTACAAGGTATTCCGATGGAATAAAGCTTTTAATTCCAAAAACGACGCCTCTATTCTTCCAATTTGGATTCAATTCCCGAAGCTTCCAATAAATTATTTTGTTCCCAATATCCTAAAAGCGATAGCTAGCACGATTAGCAAAGTTGTCTCTATTGATTCCACTACTTTAACCTTGACAAGATTGAATTCCGCAAGGGTGTGTGTAGAGGTGGATCTCTCTAAGCCTTTACCACCCAAAGTCTGGATCGGAAAACAAGACGGGTTTTCTCAAGAGGTTATGTACGAGCGGATTCCGTCTTTTTGCTCCTATTGTAATATTCAGGGTCACTCTATCGACATATGTCGCAGGAAAAACCCTCCGTTGAATGACCAGAAAATTGCAGGGGAAAAAGGCTCTGATATTCCAGAAATTTCACTGTCAAAAAGCTTCAAACGCAGACGTAATAGGGCGATGCGGAATGCTGGTGGGCAGTAAGAAAGGGGTGCCGATCTGCATGAAAATGGTGCAAATTCTGGTTTACTACAAGAGGCTGTTTTGGATACCGTTTTGATGCAAAAAAAATGATGTTTTACAGCAAGTTCCAGGGTCGACTGCTGCGATTTTGCAGGGGGCTGATTTGGGGACTATTTTGACGCAAAAAAATGATGTTATACCACCAGTTGCAGGTTCGGTTGCTGCGCTACCACAGGGGGCTATTTTGAGCACTGTTTTGAAGCAAAAAACGGTTGTTTTACAGCAAGCTACCGGGCTGGTTGATGAGCTACCGCATGGGGCTGTTTTGGGCACTATTTTGAAGCGAAAAAAAAGGTTATTTTAAAGCAAGCTGAAGGTTCGGTTGCTGAGCAACCGCAGGGGGCTGTCTTGGGTAGTGTTTTCACGCAAAACAATACTATTTTACCGCAAGCTTCAGACTCGGTTACTGATCTAGCACAAGAGGCTGTTTTGGGTTCTGCTCCAGCAGTTGTTTTATCACATGGGGTCGTTTTACTAGACAATTCTAATATCGCAGTTGCAATCGGAATGCAATCTGGTCCGGTGAAGAAAATTCCGTCCGCAAACTTGGTTACCGTTGATTCAGGCTCTCCTTCATTGCATGTAGTGGTTAGTGATCATATTCAGACCTTTTTAAGTTCCTTTTGTGGATGAAGAGGGAGAAAATTCTATCGCCAAAGGGGATTCTCAATCGGAACAAGGAGATTCTTTATCTGATGATAAGGGTGTAACTAGTTATGCTACAGATACGACAAACAAAGAAACGGATGGATTTCAAATCGTCCGGAGAAAAGAAAGGAAAATTGTAGGTTCTGGAGTCTGTTGGAGGTCCCTCCAAGACTTCGGGAATGGTAACACGACATCAAGTGAAATTTAATGTCTGACTCTATTCTGTTTTGGAACTGTAGGGGGATCGGCAACCCGAGCACCCTTGCTAGATTAAAACGAATAGTGAAGTCTTCGAAAGTTTCATTTGCCGGAGTTATTGATCCGTGAATTAATGATTCTAACATGGGAAGGGTTAATAAAGCTATCAAGTTTCACCATGCAGTCTCTAATCAAGGTGAGTCGGGCAAAATTTGGGTTTTATGGAGAAATAATCTGGAAGTTCAAATAGTTCGTACGCATCGCCAATTTATTGCTTGTAAGTTATCTTGGTTAAATATGGATTTCTTGATTGTGGTGGTTTACGCTAGCTGCTCCCAGATCGAACGGCGAATTCTCTAGGAGGATCTTCTCATTACAATTGCCTCAGTCTCTATTCCGATTATTTGGGGGGGTGATTTTAATGTTGTTAGGAGTATGTCCGAGAAGTTGGGTCGTTTAACCCTTTCTTGGAGTGCTATGCAAGAGTTTAACGCATGTATTAATTCAGCCGGATTGGTGGATCCCCCGTTTGCTGGGTCTACCTTTACTTTTTGTAATAATCGTCAAGGGTTATCTCGCCAATATTCTCGGTTAGATAGAATCCTGGTATCGCCGATGATTTGTAATTCATTTGAAGGCCGGGTGGAGCATTTGGCGCATATTAATTCGGACCACTCCCTATTGATTCTCCATTCCTCTTCTTTCTCATATAATGGCCCGAAGCTTTTTCGGTTTCAGCGAATGTGGACCCTGCATGAGGGATTTCTGGACGTGATTAAAACTGCATGGAAGGCTTCTCATCAAAACCCCTTGGTTCGTTTAAGTCTGAACATCAAATCGACGAGGGCGGCCCTTAAAGTTTGGAATGCTCAAACTTTTGGGAATGTCTTTGTTGAGTTAAATTCTTGGAAGGATAGAATAGAGGCTTATGATTCTATGCTTCAAACCAACTGGTCTCAGAGTGTTTCGGATTTATTTGATCAGGCTACTACGGAGTATAATAATCTTCTTAAGAGAGTGGAAGTATATTGGAAACAAAAGTCTCGAGAGCAATGGTTAGCAGAGGGGGATAGCAATTCTAAATTCTTTCACACTTCCGTTAAAATGCGTAATTCCCCTCTTTGTTTGTCTGCAATTCGTCATGAAGATGGGAGTAGCTTGGCGGAGCCCAATAAGTTTCATGAAGCTGCAATTGAGTTTTTTAAGGATTTATACTCTCCTGCCCAGGTGACTGTTTTCGACACTGTTTTTGAATCCATCCCTCGTATTGTGACGGATATGGACAACGATATATTATTGGCTCCTTTCTCGTTGGAGGAAATCAAAGATGCTCTTTGGTCCATTCCCATTGATGGTGCGCCAGGTATGTATTCTTTATCTTCTAGCTTCTTCCAATTTACCTGGGATATAGTAGGTAAAGATATTTGGGAAGCCGCTAATTATTTTCTTAAAGGGAACCCCCTTCCTGCTGCTCTCTCTAGTACCTTACTGGTTCTTATTCCAAAAAAGTCTCAACCGTCTTCTCTCAAAGATTTTCGCCCGATCAGCTTATGTAATATTTGTTATAAAATCTTTTCAAAGGCTTTAGCTACCAGATTGGCATCTATTCTGCCTAAGTTGATTTCTGTTCAGCAGCATGGTTTTGTGAAAGGTCGATCCATCACAGAAGCGATTGGGCTTGCCCAAGAGCTAGTCAAAGATTTGGTTAAGGACATACGTGGACGTAATATTATGCTCAAACTTGACATGGCCAAAGCTTATGATCGAATTGAGTGGAATTTCTTAAAAGAGGTGCTTAATAGATTTGGTTTCAGCCCCGAATTTATTGCTGCCGCTTCTAGATGTTTTGACTCGACCTATTTCTCCGTGGTGTTCCAAGGGGTATATAAGGGTTGGTTTCCTGCTTCTAGAGGACTTCGTCAGGGTGACCCTATTTCTCCTTTACTGTTTATCTTAGCTCAAGAGGTCCTCAGTCGAAATATCCATCGATCTATGATAGATGGCCGGGTTCAATCTTTTGTTATTAAAAGACGTTGTCCTCTAATTTCTCATTTGATGTTTGCAGATGATACCCTAATCTTTTGTAACGAAAGCTCTCGCAGCATTAGACACTTAATGAAGGTGCTGGAAGAATATCAATTAGCATCGGGTCAACTTGTGAGTGCTCCAAAAAGTAATTTCTATATTCATCACAATTGTCCTAATGCTCGTCGACTGGCTATTGGTCTTTCCACAGGTTTTAGTCAAGGTGTTTTTCCTTGTACTTACCTTGGAGTGCCCTTTACATATGGTCATCTTAAAGCAAACCACTTTGTTGGTCTTATTGAGAAAGTATCCAA
Organism: Eucommia ulmoides; assembly: GCA_016647705.1. Classification (NCBI taxonomy): domain Eukaryota; kingdom Viridiplantae; phylum Streptophyta; class Magnoliopsida; order Garryales; family Eucommiaceae; genus Eucommia; species Eucommia ulmoides. Next base: position 1,361,809 of record CM028338.1, read on the forward strand.
GACTATTGATGGGTGGAAAGCTAAGCTCCTTTCAAGTGGAGGTAAACTTGTTATGCTAAAGCATGTTTTATCCTCATTTCCTCTGCATCTTTTGTCTTCCACTTGTGTTCATAATAGTATTCTGTCGGATATGGAATACATGTTTGCGAATTTCTTTTGGGGACACTCGAATTCAAGAAATAAAAGGCATTGGGTGGCTTGGCAAAAAATCTGCCAAGATACCTCTTCAGGTGGTCTTAGTCTTCGTAGTCTGAGGGATATGAAGCTGGCATTCTCTTTCAAGAGGATTTGGGTTCTTCTTAAAGGGAATTCTCTCTGGTGTGATTTTATGTGGTCCAAGTACACTAATAATCTACCTTTATCTTTGTGGACAGATCAAATTGGGAGTTCCAAAATGTGGAAAGATATCCTGTCAGCTAAAAATACTTTTTTACAGCTATCGCGATGGAAAATTGGTAATGGCGAGCTAACTAGTTTTGGGCATGATGACTGGGGCCTTGGTATCCTCGCAAATGACCTACATTTTACCAACTCGTTGTCTTCTGTCAAAATTTGCCTTCAGGATAAGGAATGGATCTCCCTAGACTTGGAAGATGCTGCTCAGGATTACTTGGAGGGATCCCTCTCTTCATTGTCATCAGAATCCAATTCTCTAATTTGGCTTCCTAGCGATAATGGCGTCTTTTCCATCAAATCAGCTTGGAGGGCTATTCAAGGTGAGATAGTCCCGATTGATCATTATTCTAAGCTTTGGAGTCTCTGCTCTCCTTTGAAGATTAAAATTTTCATGTGGCGGCTGTTAAAAAATAAACTAGCAGTTGATACTTCTATCCAGCGAATGGGAGTGATTTTGGTCTCGGGTTGTCGATGCTGCCTCTTTCGTTCTACTGAGAGCATCCAACATCTTTTTCTAGAGAGTGAGGTTGCTTCTAAAGTGTGGTGGAACTTTAGCTCCTTCTTTAATATTCCATTTATCCCTCAACCCTTAATACACCGTATTAAGTTGTGGTGGAGTAGACTTAAAGGAAGTTCTCAGTTTCAGAAATTAGGGGCGTTGATCCCTTCGCTGATTTGTTGGGAGATATGGTTAAGTCAGAACCGTGCTATCCATGATAACATCTCTATGTCTAATACAAATATTATTTCCAAAGTCAAGAACTGAGTTAGTACGCTGAGCCCTATGATTATCCCTAAATCGGTTTTTTCTTCTTTTGGGGTCCATTCTCTGGCTCTATTGGGTTGCCCGATCAAGCAAGTTATTTGTAGTCGACCGCTGGTTTGCCATTGGTCCCGTCCGCCTGAGGGGTTTTTTAAGCTAAATGTGGATGGAGCTTTGAAAAGGGGAACAATGACGTCTTCTTGTGGTGGGGTTGTTCGTGACAGTAATGGAGCTGTTAGTTGGGCTTTCTTCTACCCCCTAACGGTTAGTTCGAGTTTCCTAGCTGAGTTTTATGGGTTGTTCTTGGGAATTCAGGAAGCTCTGTATTTGAGCCAGCTCCCTTTGCTGGTGGAAAGCGATTCTTTAGTTTTGGTTCATTCTATAAGGAATGATAGTCCAAACTGGTCGATTGCCCATCTTTGGAACACAGTTCGGTTCTGGTTTCTATCATTTCACATTCAGATTGCTCATGTTCATCGAGAATGTAACTTTGTTGCCGATAGTCTAGCTAATATTGTTTCGAATATCCCTTTATTTTTTCCTATAGATAGCCCATTACCTCATGACGTTCTTTCTTACGTTCATGAGGATCAAGAGGGTTTTCCACGTCTTAGATTGTAATTTTCCCGTTATTTTAATATAGAGTTCTTTATTTAAATAAAAAAAAAAAAAAATTAGATCGTGAAAAGTTTTTTACAACAATAATTATTTTTATTTTAATAAAAAAAAAATAGCGAAAAAAAATAAATGTAAAGTGCATACCCGTCAGAAAGAAGTTTAATTATAACAGTGAAGAAATTGAATGTAAAAAATACGAAAATGTTTATGTTCTACAGAATAAAAGATTTATGTCTATTTATGTTCTATACAAGAAATTATTTACTATGCTTCAATCAATTGGTAATCGAAAATGCTTCACGAAAGTGGCTACTACAAAAATAATTAAGTAACAATACTACGCTTTCTTTCGGTTGCTTTGATTCGAATGTCACCGTCTTCAAATAACATGGCAGAAATAATATTCGAACAACATAATTGCCAAAAAAGCTTAGAAGTGCAAATGATAACTTGGAAATAATTTTGAAGGGTTAATAGCATTTTACCCACCTGTAGTTTAGCTGATTTGCACTTGCCCCTTGTGTTAAAACTTACCCCATGTGGTCTTGGATTTAAGTGCACTTACCCTCCTATGTTGGCACTTACCCCCTGTGATTTACACTTAATTCCAAAACCACACGGGGTAAGTGCCAAGCAAAAAACCATAGGAGGTTAAGTGCAAATCTGCTAAACCACAGGAGAGTAAAGTGTTATTACCCCTAATTTTGAATTACCTATAAATTTCAGATAACTTCTTCGACCAAGTGCAGAAAATGTCACTTCTGAAATGAAATACTCTTTTCTTTTCTTTTTTGGCCTGAAAGCGAAAAATTACATAGGGAACACGTTACCAAATGATGGCTAAACATTTCAAATTATCACAGATAATCAGACTTGGAAAACCATAACATTTTAGTAGTCGGACTTCCTTTGAAATAGGATCTTCTCAACCTTCAATAAATACGGTTCTCCTGTAATAGGATCGAAATAATCAATATATGTGCGTGTGTTATTCTCCAAATATCAATAGGATCTTCATTGCACAATTTAAATACAAGGCCCCAAATATCAATAGTGCACTTACACAAGCAGACAATAACCAAAAAGCTATTGCGGCTAGTTGGTAAAGTTCATTAGTATGCGGACAACAAATACTAAAAGAATTAGGAATAAATTAGCAATGACCCAAGGGAATGAACAAATATTAGTAGATTTATGGGTCCTTGCATGCATCCAAAATGTATATAAGAAAACTCACTTAAATAGAATTGAAAAAGTAGGTGTCTAGAAGGAGGACAACATGAGAACAAAGTGGTAGTCTATAAAAGCATATCAAATATGGTGGCAAGAAAAATAAATCAGAGCAAGTGAAAATACGGGTACTGATGAATAACAAATAGAGAAAACCTACCTCAAATAAGCAGTATTTGTAGAATGAAGCCGAAGAAGACAATGAGAACAAGAAACCAAACACTACCATACGTAGTGTTTGGTTGTATGGAATTAGGGGGTTTGGAATTGGAACAAAAAATGAACACATGTACATTTCTAAAATTATGATTGCCTTCACTTCTAATTCCACAGTTTCAATTATGTGCAACCAAACACGACCTTAAGTAGGTTTGGGAGCACAAAATTGGAATTAAAAATAAATGTAATCAAATTTTTAGATACATTCATTTATAATTCCAATTCTAGAAAGTCAATTCCCTGCAACCAAACACTACCTTAAGAAACTCTAAATCACATAAACTTATACAACTAAATTCAACAATGAAATAAAACCACTTCATGATATCAGTTTCAGCATTATGAGGTCTATGCGGCATTTTAACAAACACATACAGTGCAGTCATTAGATAACATATAGTCAGCCAAAATCAATTCTATTTAACTTCCAAATTCATCCATTTTCCAAACAAGGACGAAATAATTTTACAAGTATAAGAATTTCAAAAACAAAGATCCATCTAATTCATTAGCATTCTCCTATGATTCATCTTCGGAAATCCAGATCTGAATAGTATTACAATAAACTCGAAATTGAAGCAGATCTTTTCAACCCAGAAAACAAATCAATGATGGGTTACCACTGATTCAATATTATAATTTTGAAACACATATATAGACATACATATGTATATATATATATATACAGAGAGAGAGAAAAATGAATTGATATTATGAAAAGTGATACACTATGAGCCTCAAATCACAAAACGGAGCCCAAAAACAAAATCAGAACGTCGAAAAATCCCAAGAACCAGTCCAAGTTTGCAGAAAACCGGTGAACAAAGGCCTGAAACGGGACAAAGAATGTACCGATGACGTGGCAAGAGTTGAGGAGACAACAAGGTACTGATGTGTTAGTCAATGCTGACATGGCAGACAGTCAATGTTGATGTGGCACGATCAACGATGATGTAGCGTTGACTGGGGCTGAGGTGGCGCTAACGTGTCACTAAAGGAGTATTGACATGGCGCTGACGTGGCATTAATCAATGATGATGTGGCACGAGTTAATGATGACATGGCGCTGACTGTATGTTGAGGTGGCGCTGACTGGGTTGCTGATAGGCTAGGATGTGAGTAAATCTGACGCGCCACGGATGGGCAGCGTATGCAGGTGCGTGCAGCGGTTTCCGGAGATTTACTTTACAATTTTGGAATCATCTCGTCGAGACGGTTCCATTGGTATATTGTGGAGTGAATTTGGAGTCCTAGTTGAGACGGTAGAGCTAAAAATCTGAGATAGCTTGGCTATATGTGTATTTCACATGAGATCCACGTGGGCTGCCCTCTTACACCATTATTTGTTTTGACTTGCTCCTCTCCCCCCAAAACCAATTTCACACAACACAATTACAATGATAAAAAAAAATAAAAAAATAAAAAAAAAAAAAAATGGGACCCACCTACCTATCTCATCTTCTTCCTTCCTCATTTTCTTTCACATGTTTTCATTCCTTCCTCATTTTTTACACGTTTCCATTCCTTCCTCCTTTTCTTTCTCACGTTTCCAATCTACTAAGTAGCCCTTACAGATGTTCTAGCTTTCATATAATGCATGCAAGATTTTTATTTGAAATTACACAAACACCCACAAATATTACATAATATTGTTCTTAGAAATTACACATTTAACTCCCATAAATTATCAAATACTTATTTATACCATTAATTAAAATCAATCCCAAATATATAAAACAATATTTTCAAAAATATAAATTTTAGGATATTACAAAAGTGATATTAATTAACCCTTAATAAAATATACAAGCCACAAATTACCAGGCTAATTTTTTAACGACAAATCACATGGCTATATTTTTCGCGTGGGTTGGAAATTCATGAAGACTGAATCAATAATAAAACATATAATGTACACAGTAGATAGCTTTATTTTTCTGTTTCTTTTTGTGAGATTCCTCCAGTGTGTTTGGTTGAATAAAAAATAGATATGGATGAATAAAAAATAGATAGAAAAAAAATAAAAATAAAAAACAGGGTGAAAAATAAAAAATAAAAACTGTTTGGTAAAGATGAAAAATAGAAGGAAAAAAAATAATAAGAAAAATGCACAATTTTCAAAATAATTTTTTTCTCCCGTAGATAAAAATATTATCCTCTCATTTTTTTTTTCTTTTTTCTTTTTCATCCTTCAAACCAAACATACCATGTATTCAATTAGATTATTTACTTTTTATCCATGTAAAGTTTTGATCCTATTTCATTTTATCTCTTCTACTTTAAAACTCTACATTACCCGAATAGGTGAAATTATTTTTTCTATCTATAATTTAAATAAAATTGATAAAATTATTTTTTATTTAACTTTTTATTTTCTTTTGTCTCACATAAGAAAAAAAGAAAAAACAAGTAGAAGTAGAGGGACAAAGAGAGTTAGAGGGCACATAAAGCAAATAACCTAAATTTTTATTTACCCTTTATTTTCATTACTACTGCGTTCCTAACTTCCTACCCTACTAGAGTGAAGTACTATTTACAGAAAAGCACCTTCAAGAGGTGTAGAGAAGAACCCTAGAGGACCCTCTTACCATTGCCACAAGTCTCTCTCTCTCTCTCCCTCTCAAAATATCTACCTCATTCTCTCTCTAGATATCTACTTTCTCTATTTCGATCTCTCTCTCATGGAGTCACATGCCGAAATGTGGGAGGGAAGAGTCTCAACAAGGCTAACAAGAGCAAGTGCAGACCGAATTTGGCCCCATTTCAGTGACTTTGGCAACATAGCCAGATGGTTCCCTGGCCTCACCACGTCCTATATTGTCTCCGGCACCAATGGCGAGGTCGGCTGTGTCAGGTACAACGAAGGCACCTCCTTCCAACCCCCAGGTGGCGGCGATGCGTCCGTGGGTTGGTCTTACGAGAGATTGGCCGCCATTGATCATAACCACAGGACTCTCACCTACGAGCTTCTGGACAATAACCTTGGCTTCAACAACTACGTCGCAACCTTTAGGATCATTCCGGTGATGGGGGACGTTGGTTGCATCATTGAGTGGTCATGGGGCGTCGATCCGGTGGAAGGGTCGACATTCGATGAAATGGTGAGTAATTACAACACATGGCTGCAGGAGATGGCTGAGACGATGGAGGACGCTCTGGTCGGAGCCATCAGAAAATACCCTGGATGAGAAATAAATTATGGGTGTTTTCACACTATCCACCTCTAGAGTTTTACCATTATTTCACTTTGATCCCATAGTTGAAATTTTGGCCAAACTTTAGGGGTACAAAGAGCAAAATCCCTAAAGGAAAGGAGGTGTGTGTGTTTTTATTAAATAATAATTGAATCATGTGTTGGTTTGAGCGTGAGAATTGTCTTTTATGTATTGTGAAATTGTATTAAAAAATACTAAGTCATGTGTTTGTTTCTGTTTTTATTTTAATAAAAAAATGTGTAATTTTGTATTTTTGTAATTTTTTTTTTCCAAAAGTATAATATTATTCATGAATTTTCATGTAATTAGCAAAAAGTATTGATTGAGAGATTTTGTTTTTATTTTTTCTTCTAATAAAAGTAGGGAGTTCAATTTATTTTTTTCAATGAACATAATTCCTTATAAACTCACTACAACAAAAAATGCCAAACCATAGAAATTTTATTTCAACATAAATCAGAATAGTAATAAATTACCTAATATTTTATGATAGAAAAATCGACATCAAATATTCAAATAATATACAAATTAAAAAATAATAGAAAGAAATTTCCTTCAAAACAAAATAAAAACAAAAACGTATTTGAAGCAAAATTTGCAACAAAAGAAATTCTAATCTGTATAATAAAATTTAATAAAATATTTAATAAACCCTAAGGAAAAAGAATGAAAAATGATCTGGAAGTTGCATCTGGTTCTAGATTTGGAAATCGAGAGAGAGAGACGTCTGATTTTGTTTGACTTCCCCTAGATCTTGCTGATCTTGTGGCAGTATAGTATTTAGTTGTTATGAAAGAGAAAGAGAGAGGGAGAGGGTATGCAATAGTGGCAGTGAGATGTTTGACACAGTGGTTGTATGGTAGGTCGTGATATGTCCGACATAGTGGTTGTGCGGTAGTGGCTTAGCCAGTTGGTGGTGGTTATGGTGAGATGTTTGTTGTGATGGTTGTGCGGTGGTGGCTTTGCTGGCTGGTGGCAGCGGTGAAGAGATGTTTTTTCACACCCCACCCTGGACACCTGTCACCCTGGGGCCGGCGTGACGTCAACACAACATCGCCTGTACATCCAACCAACTAGAAAACGACACTATGCAAGCATAAATATATAATTTACACCAAACCCCCCTTATTTTAGGTTAAGTATTAATTAAACCAATTCCACTTTTAATGTTTTATAAAATTACAATTTAACCCTTAAACTTTTAAATCACACAATTAATAGCGCTATCCACCCCGTTATTTTCTAATGTGCTCCAATGACGATCTGACTGTTTGCAGCCAGATTGCAGGCGGTCACCATCGATATGTGGTGGTGGTCGTGATTTGTTTATAAAGAGAAAGATGGCTAGCGAATATGGGCCGCCACCATCATATCTAGTAGTAGTAGCCCATATTTGGCCGTTGAAGGCCAGATCACCGTGGGGCACCACCGGATATACAGTGGTGGACGTGATTTTTTTTTAGAGAGAGAGACAAAGAAAATGAGATAAGGTTAGCGATCTGACCTTCGAGGGCCAGAGCTGGGTTGTTCATGGCCATATCACCGACGACCTCCACTGGAACTATGGTGTTGGCCATAATTTGTGAAACGAAGGGAGAAAGTCGTTGTTTCGGCTGCATCGGAGTCTAATCACAGTGGTGATTGTTGATCCTAAGATTTTGATGGACAATTAAAGGTTGATGTTTTTTATGGAACTAACAGGTTTAATTGAGTGCTTCAGTATATTAGTTCCAATAATGAAGATATGATGACAAATAATGAATAGATACTAAAAGATGATGACAAAAATTATGAAGGATTAAGAGGTTAAAGAATTTGTAGAATTTAGGAAAAACAACTCAGGTTAAATTTCAACTCTTAATATCCCAATATTTGAAGGAGTTTTTCTTAATTAGTAACAACACTTATTGTATATCATTGAAAAATAAGAAAACATTTGTATTATATTATTCTTTTCGCCATTATCAACAACATCCAGCATATGCTAGGTTTAAATTGGCAAGTTCGTTAACAATAAATTATATAAAATACAATAGAATAAAAAAATGAAAAGTTTTGGTCAATGTTCCGGTAGAAGTGGTTTCATTATTCAATCGCCGTGTACTGAAAATTGTTGGAATACCATTGGATACCAACATTGTCCCCATATAGAGACGCTAGATATAATGCATCTCTATGCTCACGAATTTCAGTAATTCCAGTGGCATTAAATTGGGGGAAAGTCTTCGTTTCTAAAACGATGCCATCTCCATTAAATCTATATCCCATGAGTGTAATGTTGTTTCCAGTTCCGACGGTCGACGCCACCCAAAAATCTCCTCTTTTAGTCCTTACAATCTTATTTGGAAGGCCTTGGACGTTCAACAAAATTTCTGCAGTATTCGCTTTAGGACCTTTCAACCAATATTTTTGAAGTCTTCCGATTACGTATTCAGTAACAACGATGAAAGAAGCATCCTCACTAACTGCCATTCCAGCAGCCCCTGCGAGTCCCCTCATTAATACATCTACTTGTTTAGTTCTCGGGTCGTATCTTATCAATCTTCCAGTTGAATCATTACGAGTAACCACGAGTTCTGCTACCCTGGACGACAAATTTATAAAATCTTTTATGATTAATTATCCCATTGTAAAAAACATAACATGGAAAAGAAACAAAAAATTGTATTTACTTACTCTAGCCCATAGATGGCACTCGCATCAGTCATATATATAATACCGGTTTGTTGATCAACATCAGTGCCATCGGGGAATCTGAATGGCACTCCCTCTGCACTAGTGGCAAGTTGCTTTGCAAGTCCTCCTTGAGGCCCAATAACACATAATCCATAAAAAGCATCTGCTACGATTATTTCACCCGTTTGTCTATAGTACCCGAGACCTAAAGGCCTCCCACAAGTTCTTCCTAGAGATACATTATTTGTGCCGTCACACAAGTCCTTCGACCTTAATATAAGAAGAAATAAGCATGCATGCATTGGTTATAGAAGTAATTAAAATATATTCACCATAACTTGCAGAGTTTTTCCACTTGGACGCAATATCTTTTGGGTTAATTATATTTTACCTCTCTGTGGTTAGATCGTTTTGCACTTTGCGCTCCTAGAGTATTTTCATTACCACTTTGTTCAGACTTTGTTGCACTTTACCACTTGATGTAGGCCTAACCACAGGGGTTAAGGTGTTGACGAGGGGGTTAAAGTGCAATAAAGACCTAACCATAGGGAGAAAAGTGGTGACGTGAATACTACAGGGGGACAAACTGTTAAATGACCTAACCAAAGGGAATAAAGTGTAATTAACCCTATCTTTTTTAACACAATATACTCCTTTTAGTTAAACCATTATTTGTATATAAATTATCCAGACATAAACTAAAAATTTATCAACGTTTAATTGCATTATGACAAATATACGCAATTTCTTAAAAATCAATCGTGGGGTAATGTTTTATTTTCATTGTTATTGAGCAATATACCTTGTCGGAGCCGTAAATCCAAAGTCGACAAAACCAAGTTCTCTTCCTTCATATTTGACAACTCTGCCATCAGAGATGCTTGTATAAGGTCCTCCTCCGTTGTTGTCGAAGACGGTGGACTCAGGGCCAAATGATGGAACGCGGAGACTTACAAAGGGTGCAGAAGAAAGCGTGAAAGAAGGAAAGAAAAGAAGGATGAAAATGTAGAAAATATTAGCCATATGTGATATGTGTGTATGTAAGCGTGTTTGTATTTTTTTCTTTTACTTTCTGGATGATGAAATGTAGCTAGTTAAGCATTAGTATTTATAGGCGCTAAAATTTGATCCGAGAGTTTGAAAGATAGAAGTAATCTGGGCAGGACTTTTCATACGAAAAGCATTATAAACAAGCTTTGTAAATAACTGTCACGCGCTTTGACATTTCATCTTATTGAGTCGTTGGAGGCTTTTTTCAACGTGGTCAAAATCTTCATTCCTACCTTGGTCTGTTTTTTCTCTTTTCTCTTGTTTGAATCTTAATTACATTGAAAGTCATCGTATGATTAGTTGTATTTAGGGAGGGGATTGTCGTCATTGTATGTATGGAGAGACGACTAATTAAATTATAATGCTAAAAAATTATAATGTTTGGCGGTTCAAATTATAATTAAGTTGTGATTATCTCTTAACTAATATTTTATGACTTAAACTTCTATTGATGTTGATGTGGTCAGAATTTTGATTTTCTTTTTTAGGTTTAAGATAATTTCAATATTTTAGCTTTGAAAATATTGTATTATTATTTCCTAGTACTGTAATCTTATGTTATCGAATTTAATGAGTTTAATCTAATGTTTGGTGGAGATTAAAAGGTTTAATAACAATGGTCCAAATGAAAACTTTTATAACAAACCCTAACTCTGCAACCTACAACTGATCATGAAGTTGGCCGATCTAGGGAGTCTCCCTTGCTCCTCATGGTGTTGATGAGGGAGATACGCGATCTCTCTCTGAGCGTTCAGTATTTGGCCAGATAGGTCAATCAAAACTAGTTGCCCCCACCACTACCTGTTTCGCAAAAGTATGAGCTACCACATTGATCGGCACATGCCATTGTGAATGAGGGGCAAAGATTATGTCGAGCAGCGCCAAGTGGAAGATCGACAAATAGAGCAACAAGATCTCCGATGAAAGCTGAAAAGGCTACGGAGGGAGAGGGACAAACTACGTCAAGGAAGCTAGAATAATCAACGGGATCCCGAAGTCCAAGCATTAGAAGGAGCGCCCAGTCTACATTCACAGATTGAACCACGTAAGATGTCAGTACGAACAGAAGAAAGAAAAAATGGTGCAACAACCCCGAGGAACAATGTCACAAAGAAACTTCAACCTCATCAAGCCAATGTGATTAACCATGAAAATCAACAAATCATAAAAAAAAATGTAGAACATGAAGAGGAACTCTAAAAATCAACAAATCAACAAACAAAAACTACAAAACATGCAGAAGAAGACACAACAGAGACTTCAAACAAAGTGCAAACTGATTCATCACCAGTTGGTTGCTTAAATTAGGTTGGAACCCTAATTTATTCACAAAATGCACAAATTACCCTATTTTATTCATAGAATGCACAAGAAACATGAATAAATTGGAAAACGAACCTGAAGAAGAGGAGCAACAATTGATGACGGAGAACGTGGACTGAGCAACGATGGACGATGGAGGCGACGATGACAATTGGACAATGACGACGATGATTCGAAGATTAGACGAGTGAAGAAGACGATTCGAAGACTACGAAGGAAGAAGAGGATTCGACGTCGACGATTCGAAGATTCGACGAGGGAAGAAGACAATTCGAAGACAACGAAGGAAGAAGACGATTCGATGACGATAATTCGACGATGACAACGACGATTCGACAAGGGAAGAAGACTATTCGAAGACGACGACGACAGAAGAAGATGATTCAGTGACGACGATTTAACGAAGAAGAACACGATTCGACGACGGGCGAGCGAACTGTGAAGAGCTCAAGCTGAGGAATGATTGAAGGATTTATGAAATTACGCTTGTTTCAAAAGAATTTTCAAATCCTCTGTTTACCACTTGAACGGAATTCACAACTCCCTCCCTCCTAAAACCCAAACAAAGAATTTGTCAAAAGAGAATTTTGAAATCCTCTAACCAAATGAAATCCTCCCTAGAAATCCCTTACCCAAACACAACCTAAGGGATTTCTCACCGGAAACACTCACCAGAGTATCATGTTGCAAGTAAGAATTTCCACTTCCAGCAACTTCCAAACAAGTGTTCCCCATATTTTCAAATTCTCCGACACCATTTTCTCGCACATTCCAACCATTTTTTCAATGTCTCCAAACCAATCGAATTACTGTAAGAATCTGAACGATCCAATATCCTAAATGGAAATTAAACAAGAATAATTGGATCAATAACTAAAGAAAATCTAAAATGAAAACATATCTCCTTCCATTGCACATTCTTTTCTTCTCTCTATTTTGTCACTGTTTTGGCATTTCTAAGCTCTCAACACACTCAAATTAGATGGTGTATTTGTAGTTGATTGTGTGTTTGAGCCTAGGGACCAAAATCCTTTATATATAGCTAAGATCCCTATAAGACACTTTTTGTTTTATTATTTAAGATGCATTTTCACACATTTACGAAAATATGGGGTAGATTGTGTTATTTATTATTTCATTTAAAATTTTAGGGGTTAATTCGTAATTTTAAAAATATTAAAATTTGAATTTGGGTTCAACTAAGAACTTAAAGAAAATTTAGGGGTATTAGTGTAAATTAAATATTTATTTTTTTTGTGTTGTTTGTCCTTCTTCCTTCAAAACCTAGCAATATATATATATATATATAGATAGATAGATAGATAGATACACGAAGAAGAATCGAGAAAAATGGGGAGGTAAGGTCGGTATGGGGCTTGGCCTCTTTTTCAACTCATATATATATAACTTCATATACACGCATGAGAGTAGAGGGAAAAAGTTAAAACAGATGAGAGAGAGAGTGGTCGTCGGCGGTGTTAAGGTTCGTCGGCGAGTTTGTGTGGGTATGGGTGTGTGTTCTGTTCATGGTGAGGGAGTCATCGGTTGTGGGTGTGTCACCATCAGTTAGTTTGGCTGGCGGTGAGTGAAAGTTAGAGAGAGAGAGAAAAGAGGGTCCGTTCGGTAGGTGGGTGGCGGCCGTTCAACGTCGTCAATGTGTGTTTGTGTGTGTCGTTGTCGTTTAGCATGTGTGTGGGCGTAGGTGTGCTCGTTGTGGATTGCCGGAGTCATCACCGATGGTGGGTTAGAGAGAGAGAACTCGCCGGCGGCGAGAATTCAAAATAAAAAAACCAAAACGCTGTATGTTTATCATCTGTTCGTAACGGTGGTTCGGGCGTGGTGTGTATGGATCGTGCATGTGTTTCATCGTGGAATGGTGTGAGTTCAGCTCGTTTAGTCGATGGTGGTCGTCGGCTGTGAAGTTAAGTCGGTGGAGAAGTGGGTATGTGTGTGTTTAGTGTGGGTATGTGATCGGGAGTGTGTGTGTGTGTGTGTATGTGTGCTCGGATCGTTGAGGATGAGCGTCGAGGGTGATCATCGGAGTTGGTGGGGAGAGAGAGAGTCGGTGGCTAGTTTTGGAAAAAACAGAGCAGAAAATGACGACGGTCGTTGCGGCAGTGAGGAGTTCGCCGCGGTGGTGAGATTTCAGTGAGTAGAGCAGAGACGGGGTGGCTTCGCCGCGCCGGTGAGCCGTCGTCGCAGCGGTTCCGGCTGACGCAGAAACATGAAACAGAAAACGGGAAAAAGAAGAAAGGAAAAGAAAAACAAAAACAAAACAAAAATTTCACAAACAACCCCAATAAAATCCAAAATCCATCTCGCGGCAGACGGAAGATTCGGAAGAGGTAGAAGTCCTAACTCTTTTAATACATGTATTTAATTTTCTCAATGTGACCTTGTGTTATCATTGTCGGTGTATTTACCGTTATTTCTTCACATGAAATCTATTTGATTATATTTTGATTATATAGAAATGTCGCGTGAAATCTATTTGATTATATGGAAATTAAATGAAAAGCATGCTAAGGTGTTTTTACGTAGCGTATTAAATTTAAATGCACGTATTAGAAGGGTTGGAGTTCTACTGAGCGTTGGCTCACAACCCCATAATTTTTGGTTGTAGGGTCAGTTGGGACAAAAAGACGAAGGGATATTTTATTTGAAATTTCGATTTGTAAAAATTGTAATTATTATTTATTATTGTAATCGGAGAAAACGATAAATATAATTATCATAGTTGTTGTGAAATTTCCCTATTTTGAAAATATTGAACATTCGGTTTTAATATAATTAATTTAAGATAACTGATTTAAATAAAAAGGTAGGAATTGGGTTTTTAAATTATAAATTTTGCCGCGGCATTGTAAATTAAAAGTTGTTTTTTTTTATAAACGAATTTCTAAGTTTCTTGTCGCTATATATATGTGTAATATGCGGATTAAATTAAAATAGATGATTGATTTTATTTGGTTATATTTAAATGGTGATCATTATATTTAAGAATTATCATCGTAAAATCGGCAACTAAAATTATCGCCGGTATTAATAAAAGTTATTGAATTTTATAGATTGGAAATTCGACCAATTGATCTTAGGTAGAAATTCTCTATAGGAGAAACCGGGTCGCCACAATCCCCATCAAAGCTCTGGCTTTTGAGTTACCAATTCATGAATAAAAGCATAAGTAATTGTTGAAACGTTTAGAAATCTTAATGGTATTGAATGGACCATATTTATGATTACCATTTCAAGAAATAGATCAGTTACATTCTCCTACTTAGTCCATACATTCAACCTAATGTCTCAACTTAATCTCATTAATTATTTATCTTAAGAAATAAACACATGAATCATGCCGATAAGCCCTTTTACAACAAGTATTATCTTCCATGTATTACGATGTATTTAGTTCCTCAAGTAAATTTATTAATATAGTAACCATACTTTATGAATAAACCCTATGTTTATTCTGGTCCATTGCAAATATATTTTCTCGAGTAAATTAAGGTGCACATATAAATGAGAAAATATCACAATATATAAGAGTTTCATTAATAAACCGTATGTATACAATTACAAATGGTAACTAACAAGCCCCATTTTCTCTACATGATTCTTGAATTTCTGTGGTGGCGTGCCCTTAGTTAAACGATCAGTGATCATCAACTTTGTCCTAATGTGCTCAATGACCACTTTCTTTTATGGCTAAATACTTAGCGTCGATGTGTTTACTTCGACTACCACTTTTATTGTTTTTAGCCATAAAAACAACAGTTGAATAGTCGCAGAAAATTCTCAATGGCCTAGAAATCGAATCCATTACTCTAAGCCTAGAAATGAAACTTTTAAGCCATATCCTATGCAAAGTGGCCTCAAAACAGGAAACGAACTCGGCTTCCATAGTACAAGTAGCATTTAAGGCCTGCTTGACACTCTTCCGAGAAATAGCTGTACTAGCCATCATAAAAATATACCCTGATGTTGATTTACGAGAATCAACACAGCTGGAAAAGTGTGAATCTGAATAGCCAATCACATCCAGATTGTCCGTCTGTCTATACATAAGCATGTAATTTTTGGTTATTTGAAGATACTTCATAACTTTCTTTGTAGCTCTCCAGTGCTCCATACTTGGATTACTCTGATATTGCCCTAGCATCCCCACAACAAATGCAATGTTAGCTCTAGTACAAACCTGAGCATACATAAGGTTTCTTACAGCAGAAGCATATGGGATGTTTTTCATTGATTCCCACCCAAAATTGTTCTTCAGACATTTGTTCAGATTGAACCTATTACCCTTCACAATGGGAGCAACACTTGGTGAACAATCCTTCATCCGAAATCTCTCCAAAACTTTATTGATATAAATTTCTTGTGATAGACCTAAGATGCCTCGAAGTCTATCTCTATGGATCTTAATGTCCATGACATAAGATGTATCACCCATATCCTTTATGTCAAAATTTTTGGAAAGAAATTGTTTCACCTCATGCAGCAAACCCTTATCGTTGATTGTAAGCAAAATATCATCTACATATAAAACAAGAAAACAAATCTTACTCCTACTAACCTTTTGGTATATACATTGATCCATGAGATTTTCAACAAATCCGAATGAAGAAATTACTCCATGGAATTTAAAATACCACTAATGGAAAGCTTGTTTTAGACCCTATACCGATTTCTTAAGCTTTCAAACCAATTGCTTACAACCACTAGAGGAGAAACTTTCAAGTTGTTTCATATAAACCTCCTCATCTAGATCTCCGTTAAGAAATGCAATTTTTACATCCATTTGTTGTAACTCAAAGTCAAAATGAGTAACGAAAGCCAAAATGATACGAAGAAAATCTTTTTTAGTTACAGGAGAAAAAGTCTCCGTGTAATCAGTTCTTTCTTTTTTAGTAAATCCCTTAGCAACTAGTCTTGCCATGTATCTCTTAATGTTGCCTAATAAATCTTTCTTGGTCTTAAAAATCTATTTACAGCCAATGGCCTTTGCCTTATTAGGCAACTCTACAAAATCACAAACTCTATTGCTTTTCATGGAATTCATCTCATCATTCATAACTTCGTACCATAAATCTAACTCTTTGCAACTCATGGCCAGTGAAATAGTTTCAGGATCATTTTGGACTCTAATATTATAGTTAGATTCTTAAATATACACGACATAATCACTAGAAATTGTTCATTTCTTATCTCAAGTAGATTTTCTTAATGTCGTACCAACGTTTCCCTGAGGAACTTGTTGTTCAGGAGCTTGTGGAAATTCTTGAATTACTTGATCTATTAAAAGATTATCAATAACTTGTGGAACCTCAATGATTGGTTACTCCACACCAGTTTGAACTGGAAGGGAGATGAACTATAACCAATCTGTCACTGGATGTAGAAGGTTGAAATTCAGTATGATCAAGTACAGGAACTATGTTCCTAAACTGATCGCTCCCACTAATTAAGTCATTCTCAAGAAACTTAGCGTTTCTTGATTCCACAATTCTAGTAGTGTGACAAGGACAATAAAATATATAACCTTTAGATCTTTCGGCATATCCAATGCAATACCAACTAATGGTTCTCAGGTCTAGTTTCTTCTCTTGTGGGTTATATATACTCACCTCAGATGGAAATCCCCAAACGCGCATATGTCTCAAACTTGATTTCCAACCCTTCCATAATTCAAATGGTTTCTTCGGGACAACCTTGGTTAGAACTCGGTTTAATATATACATTGTCGTCTTTAGTGCTTCATCTCACAAGGATTTAGGAATATTAGAGTTGCTAAGAACACTCTGCACCATGTCCAGTAATGTCTAAATTCTTCTTTCTGCAACACCATTCTGGTCCAACGAACCAGGCATGGTATATTGGACAATAATCCTATGTTCTTGACGAAACTTAGCAAAGGGACCAGGTGCTTGTCCATTCTCCTTGTATCTACCATAATATTCTCCACCTCTATATGATCTCAAAATATAGTTTGCTTACTGCATTGATTCTCAACTTCAACCTTAAATCTTTTGAAGGTATCCAATGCTCCGTTTTTATTATGAAGCAAATAGATATACATATATCATGAGTAATCATCAATAAAAGAAATGAAGTATTTCTAACCATTTGCATCCATATCTGGACAACATATATCAGTGTCAATGATTTCTAATATGTCCAAACTCCTATTAGCACTTTTCTTGGACTTGTTAGATTACTTTCCCTTATTGCAGTCTACACAAGTCTCAAAATCAATGTAATCTAGAGTATTAAGTACTCCGTTTTTCATTAATCTCTTAATTCTTTCTATGGAGACACTACAAGAAAAATCGGCTTTAGCTACAAATTTTTTTTGTAGCCAAAGCGTTATTTTCCTAGCAAGAGCGATTTAGCGACGAAATATCTTTGTAGCCAGTTTCGTCGCTTATGCTCCGTAGCATAAAGTTTTTGGCGACAAAATTTACTTTTGTTGCGCAAGACTTTTAATTCATGACGAATTATTTCGTAGTTAAATTTGTAGCTAATAATTTTATTTCGTAGCCAAAAAGTGATTAAAAATTACGGGAATATTATTTTGGCCACGAAAATTTTCGTCGCCAAAAGGCGGCTGAAAATCACATCCATGTAAAAATCACATAAATATGCGAAAATCGGTACAAATCTGATGAAAAAACCAAACAGTAGCAAGGGAAGAAAACTTACGATTCTTGCTTTCAATTAATTCGTACTTCGATTGTGACCGATTGATTCTTGTCCGTCGTCTACGTCTTCCACTTCGTTTCGATTGATTTCTTGCTCGCCACTTCGATTTCTTCGTCTTCGTTGGTCGCTTCTTCATCAAAACGTCGTCCTTCGTGAAGAGAGAAGATCTCTTGTTCGTCGAATCATCATCTTTCGTCTTCGTGAAAAGAGAATGAAGAGGGAGTGAGATTGTTTAAAGGATGAAATGAGTGTTTGTGTGTGGGTGGGTGGGGGGGGAGGGGGAGGAATAATTCGCGAAGAGAGAAAGATCAATTGTTTGGCTATAGTCTTTGTTTAAAACTATGTTGTTTTAAGGCGGTGGGGCCAATTCGTGACAAAATTGATCCGTCGCTAAATGTTTAATCTAGGCGGCCACATTGGAGACGAACCAATTTTGTCGCCTATACACTAGCGGCATAATTTTATTGATTTTCAATTTGGCGCCAAAATTTGGAATGACATTTGGCGACGAAAGGGGTGTCGTCACCAAAATATTCGTAGCAGAATCTCATTTTTCTTGTAGTAAATTAGGATTACACACGACACAAAAAAAAAAATTAAATGATTTTCATAAATATTTGTGTTTTTCATAGGATCCTAATTAGTTAAATTATTTGCTCCTATGTGTAATTAAAAAAGAAAGCTATAATTAAGCAATTTGAACTAGGATGAAGTCTTAATGATATAAGGGGTCTATAAGAGCAATTAAATGTCATAACAAGTGAGAACTAACCTTTAGAGAGCTTATTTTATTCTCTTTTATATAGACCTGTGTTTTTCATATTAGATAGAGATATCAAGAGAATTATACTGAGCTTTCTAAGAGTAATCATATTGATTGAGTTGTAAGATCTTTTTTGAGAGTATTCTTGAGAATTATTTGTTGTGGATTATTGCTGCTACCGATCTGAAGTTTCACTGCTATCATTATTCTTTCGGTGGAATCCAGGTGAGATTTTTCCAAATTACTTTCTATTTAGTATTGTTTGATTATATTTGGAATTTGATCTTTGAAATTGTTTTCGGATTTTTTATTAAAAAATATTTTTGAAACAATTTCTTGAAGAAACCTAATTATATGCTCAATTACGTACTACCCATTTTTTTGTTTAAAATCAGATTTTGAATATCTCACTTTTCTATCACTAATTTTGAGATATTAATTGAGTTCTAATTTAGCTGGGATGGTAGAAGCTCCGAGTGAGAAAAATCACTTGTCAATTTGTAATTAGTGAGTTGAGTGACGGATTGAATACTATTGTGAGTATTTAATCTAAGGGTAACTGGTTTCAATCTCTTCCTGTAAAGAGATTGAGATAGTAATTCTTCCTAAATTGAATTGATTTGTGAGCAATTTTATAAAGGTTCAATCATTACCGGGTAAAAGGATATTTGGAGTGTATGTGAGGTTTTGATTCTTTAGCCTAAGGTATAAAAAAAATTAGGTTATTTTTTAGTCTGTAAAAAGTAGAGGTTATTCATGAGTCTGAGAAAAGAAATTTGTAAATGTTGATTTTGAGCATGTAAAAAGAATCTTTGTACGGGTTTAATTCATACCTTTAAATGGATCTTGAGTTTAGTGGGTGCGAATCTCCATGAGACTCAGAGGACTGGATTAGCCAAGAGTAACTGGTGAACCAGGATATATCGTGGTGTGCTACTTTATTTATTTTACTTATATTGTTGTTTGGTGTGCACCTAGTTGATAACACATATCCGCTGCTATAAAGATAATAATTAATTTTAGGATAAAATTAATTGTTTGAATTTTTGAAGTGTTATTAATATTCTGATAATTTTTAATACTACCCAATTCACCCCCTCTCCCTCTTGGGTAGCTCACTGGGCTAACAGTGATTGTAGTGCGAGAGTTACGACATGTGGTGGTGGTGTATTTTCCTTTTTTCAGATGTAGTCTGTCAACCACTACCACCTACATTGTGGTGTCGTCGTAGAGAGAGAGAGAGAACAGTAGAACAAAATTTTAAAGTCACTATATTTATCCTAACATATACAATTTTGGGACACATTAAATATTGAAGTAATTAAAAGGTGTCATATAAAACACTGTCCCAATAACTTATAAAAATAATTATTTTGTCGCATTAGTGTATATTGATTGCTAAAAAATAATTCCCTTATTAAGCACAAAATATCATAGTATAGTGTGCTTAAGTACGAGTGTCAAACCGAGTTGCGAGTTTTGATTTGGTTTTGAAAATAAGAAAAGAAAATATTAAATCGAAAAATAAAATAAAATAAAAAACCAGATTAGGAATTGTGGGTTTAGTATTTTGGAATTATGCTTTTCTCGTAATTTCTATTTAAATCGGATTTATATAAACGAGTGTTCCTAACTACAAGTCAGAACTACTCAGAAATATTTAGATTGTTATTCTCCAGCATGGGTTATCATCGGTATTTAATTCCTACACTAAACTACTCTAACTAATCTAAGGTGAATTAAAATTTAGGCATAAATCATCAAGACTAATAATCAATCACCAAGAATACGATTATGTAGCCATTAAATCTAGACCACATGTGCAAGATTTAATGTTCTAACAATAATTGAATTCAAACCAAAATCTCTACAAGAATATTTTGACAATAAATCCAATCACAATTAAATTTATTTTTACAAACGGAATTCCTGCCACACAATTGTTTATATAATATCCAAATTCAAATAAGAAAAATACAATATTACATAATTTCAAACATACAATATCACAATCCTAACTTAGTTGAAGGAAGTTAGCCACTTATCATTCTGTAGAATGGTGTTTTCTTAGATACAATCTTCAAAAATACGGTTTATACTTTGTACCCCTTAAGAATTCATGCTTTCTCCAATCAAAAATAAAAATAAAAGAAGAACAACAACAAAAACAACAACAACAACAACAACAACAAAAAACTATATACAAATGGTCTAGAATTTGAAAGAAAATGGAAAGCATTTGTTTCCAAGTCTCTACCCTATTTATAGAATTTCCAAAACAAACATTAGGGATACAAATAAAAAAATAAATAAAAAAGGAAAAGGAGGGGGAATGGCTGGCCAATTGGCCATCCCATGCATGGGCAGAGCCGAACCATTGGCTAGGCTCCTCTCACATTGGCGGCTCGTGTGAGCCACCTACTACTCCAACTTCTTCGCCTTTTGTTCTATTTGCCGTGATTTGCTCGTTTTTCGTCCAATTCGCTCTAAATTAACACCACTTTGTTCCAAATTCAAAAACCTACAGAAACAAAGAAAATAATTTAATTTATAATATTTTATTCCAATCAAATGATTAACAAAACTAAGTTTAGTGGTGCGAAATCAAAAAACAATGTAGTGCGATCATATATTTATTAGGATAATTTTTTTTTTTTAGATATTTTTTAAACGTGTGTTATAAATAAACTAGCAGATAACTCGTGCATGAAGGCACTGACTAAAAAAAATATCTTAATTTGAAAAAATATGAACTTTAAATTGGAATTACAATAATTTTAATAATATAATTTAGAGTAAAAAAACACATTTTATTAAAAAATAAAAAAAAATAAAAAAATATCCAAAATGGAACAAAACAATGTTAAAAATTAAAATTGGAAATATAAAATAAATGAACCATCAAATTGTTTTTTTTTTCACCAAATAATTCCAATGAACCACAATTATTCACAAATTAATAATATATGTACAAATGCTTTAAAAAATGACCAAACTCTTATTGTTTATACAACATTCTCAAGATCCAACTCTTATTTTCAATGAATAAAATAATAACCAATAACAATCAATAAAACTTAACCAACAATTCAAAAAAAAAAAAATGACAAAGCACTTTGTTTTCCAAGTTCTCAACTTCCGTTTTTCAAGTGAACACAACAATAATCAACATTTAAAATAAAATAATATAACTTCCACTATTTATACAACATTCCCAAACACTCTTGTTTTCAAATCAACACAACAAAAACTAATAGCATAAACTTAACTAAATTTTATTGAAAGAAAAAATAACCCTTTGTTTACACAACATTCTTGTTCAATTACAACAATTGAACACTTATTGCAAACAAAAATCTAATGCAAATAGAATTACACTAATTGAAACCGATTGCAAGCAAAAAATAAAAATAAAAATAACACAAATGTGATGTAAAAATAACCAATCAAACTGAATTTGAAACATAAATTAGAAAAATAAATGTGAGGATGAGCAGATTGACTTAAAAAGAAATTACTCTCTAATTGTAGATGTATAACTCCTCAAAGTAAATATTACACTCCTAAAAATATATTTGCAATGCGAGTATTGCAAGATTTTCTATCCAAGAATTTGAACAGCAATATCAAGTTCAATGAATTAAACTGTGCATGCAGATACAAATTTAAATAGATAGGGTTCACTAAACTGTTACCTGATGCAGCACTGTTGAACTTCAATTGCCCAATAAATGCATATGCTTGACCAATGATAATATTTGAAATTGACAGGAATAAATTTCTACACACGGGAGATAATACGACCATGCTCCACGGTAAAAGAGTTCAATTAGTTCTCAGGAAAGAACGTTACCGTTGGTTTCAATTGCCTTCGTAATGCACTGAGTTGCAACCTTTCTGCAAAACACACAACAACCACCCAGTAGACCGAATCGCACAGTATTTTCAATACACAACACTTGAGGATCAATCACATTATTGGAGCCCAACTCCGCCTCTTTCAAATTCATCAACTCAAATGACACTTCTACGTCGACCTTCGCTTATAACAAAACTCCATTATCATTTTTTCAAATGACATGTATTCTTCAAGAATTTAAGTACAACTAAAAGTTGATACTTGTGAAGCTGTGATGCCTGAAATTTCAAACACCTATCCTCCCTCAATTACCCGAACAATCAGAGTTCTTTTTCAAACCTAAGAACAAAAACAAAGAGAAAAACATAGAAATGAAAACATAAGTGAACAATAACAGTACATAAATATGGAGTTCTTAACCAAATAATTGTTTATTAAAAAAATAATTTCTGAAAACGGTATACTTCAAACTTATTTACGGGAGTAGTGTAAAACGCAATACCGAAATGCGTTTTTCAAAAAACGCATTTTCAAAATGCGTGTCTAAATAGGGAGTTTGAAGGGTTAAAAACGCAATACCGATTTGCGTTTTTAAAAAACGCAAATCGGTTTTGCGTTTTTCAAAGCCCAAAAAAAAAAAAAAAAAAATTAAAAACGGAAAATAAAAAAGGAAAAACGCAAAACCGATTTGCGTTTTTTAAGAAACGCAAATCGGTTTTGCGTTTTTTAAGAAACGCAAATCGGTTTTGCGTTTTTTAAGAAACGCAAATCGGTTTTGCGTTTTTTAAGAAACGCAAATCGGTTTTGCGTTTCTTAAAGCCCAAAAAAAAAAAAAAAAAAAAAAAAGGTAAAAACGCAGAAGCTTTCTGCGTTTTTCAAAAAAAAAAAAAAAAAATTTGTTTGAAAAACGCAGAAGCTTTCTGCGTTTTTCCAAAAAAAAAAAAAAAAAAAAAAAAAAAAAACCGTTCGAAAAACGCATAAAGCTTCTGCGTTTTTCAAAAAAAAAAAAAAAAAAAGATAAAAGAGAGTAACGGAACGATCAGTGCGTTTTATTTTTCTTCGGCAGTGTGCAAATCCTGTTTTGAAAGCTTTTCTTTTTTTTTTTTTTTTTTTTTTCAAGAGCTTGTTTTTTTTTTTTTTTCAAGAACGTTTTGTTTTTTTTCGCCATTTTCCCACCGTTTTTCTCATTCATATTTGGCTTAGAAGAACCATTTTTTTATTAGTATGAAATGATTCCAAAAAAACCAAAAATAATATATGCGTTTTTTAAAAAAAAAAATACACAAATTGAAATTAAAATAAAATTACATGTGAATATATAATATATTTTTACAAATTTATAATACATGTCGTCATTGACTTTCTATGTACCACACCCCCTACGTCTGATGTTTCTCTGTTGCCGCCATAAAGAAAGTGGAAGTTCTTCGGTGTCCTCCGTCTGGAGATGATTAACTTGAGTAATGTGTCCCAAGTCCATAGTAGATGGATATGTTGGTTCCTCCACGATGGGCAACAAATATTCATCATTTCGCTCCCATGGGACTAGTGACACGCGTCTTCCAATTCCTCTGGGTACACCATGTGTCACACGAGGAACAGATACTGAGCTCGATGATGGAACATCCATCATCGGGGTGACAAATGTGTTACCCACTGACCATCCGGAACTGACGCCCAATTCGGTACCATAATCTGAAAAGAAATTATCCATCCCGTAGGTAGATGGTCCGGCACTGGCGTCGTCATCCAACGGCTGATCTCACGTATCCAACGGCGGACTCGGCATCAGGTGTCCCGGACTCGGCATCAGGTGTCCCGGACTCGGCATCTGGTGTCCCGGACTCGGCATCAGGTGTCCCGGACTCGGCATCAGGTGTCCCAGACTCGGCATCTGGTGTCCCGGACTAGGCATCTGGTGTGGCAACTGCCGACGATAGGCACGGGAACAAATGTCGCGCGATAAGTATGTAACCCGTTCAAAATCCCCTGGTTGTCTTGTTTCAATTGCAAGTTCACTCATTCGCATCAGGTTTGAAATATCGGGTTCCTGCAACATAAAGTTAATTACACCTAAGTAAATGAACATTATACAAAATAATAAATATATGTTCTAATTAAATTATACCTCTATCGTCGGATGACCTCTTACTACATGATAGCCGAAGTTCTTTCGGTAAGATGGGTTCACTATAAACCGCCTTGTGACTCCCCAATACCAAGGCATGTAATCATCAAATACATCTGTACCAACCTGAAGGTTACTTAAATCTGGTGGTCGCCGGCTATCCCATGCTCGTATATGTGCCCCGTGCACTATCGACCAGTCTGTGCCAAATTTTCCCCTCCGGCTATTGAAATGCATATCTTTATATGTGTCGCTCAGCCAGGGAATTCCTTGGCAAAAACCAAACTGTTGTAGTGTGCGATGGGGGTAATGATACTCTACAATTTCGTAGCATATCAGGGGCACAGACGCCATCCAAATTTCTTCGCCATCACGACAATATTGTCGTAATTGGTTCAAGAGATCAGTTGGATACGGCATCCAAATAACCTTGCAAAGAACATACAAATAAATTAATTAAATAATAAATATAATCATATATAAAACATTAGTAACATCTTACGTAAATCTGTAACTGACCTCATAATCTTGTAAACGATCTAACTGATCATGATACACAATCAATATGTGCATCGGCTCGCTATCTAAGTTGAATGATACTTTCCAACTGTATGCAGCCATAAAAATTAATTATTACTACATGAAATGAAATATTTGAATTGCGTAAACATTTTATTATATAATAACATACCGAGACCCCCAAGGGGCGTCTGGGAACCTCATGTCCCCTATCTGTAGGTCACCCATCCAATCGCCGGTAGTAGAGAGAGACACGTGCCGTAGTCTCGGGAGTCGTTCCCATGCCCAACACTGTAATAAAAATAAGGGCCCTGAAATTTTCTTCGTCTCCTTACGACATCCCTTGCACAGCTCTCGATACAGTACCGCTAAAGTTGCACTGCCCCAACTATACTGATGCGACCCAGACATATCACGCAACAGTGGTAAGTACGCTAACTTAACCAAATTATTAGATTTATCAGGCATCAATATTGTCCCGATCAATATCAGGCAGTACGCCCTAGCGTAACACTGCATAATGTCCTCATCGGCGTCGGCGGGTACTTGATCGAAAGTGGACTGTAACCATTTCAGTTTCAGACAACCTCCTTTGATTTTGTCCTCCGGCGGTGCATGACGAAGTAGGATTTGGCAAAGTTCCTGCCAACGTACGGTCGGTAATGTGTCATCAGACCCGGTAACTGGTCGTCTATTCATGGGCAGCCCAAATAACACTGCTACGTCTTGCAGTGTCACTGTCATCTCACCAATCGGCAGATGAAATGTATGCGTCTCTTGACGCCATCTCTCAACCAACGCCGTAATCAATGCGTGGTCTAACTGCTTTTTCTTTAACCGAAAGGCTCCATAAAGTCCGACGGCTTCTATTAATTGTACCACACAACCAGGTACATGGTTCGTCCATTCCCCTGGAAACCGTCCGGCTCCAGAGCAGTCAAGCCGAGAAGAATGCTGAAATATAAATTAAAAGACAATTAATTTAAAAATTACTAAATAAAAAAAATATTGAATAGACTGGGTAAATATTTTTTTAATATGACCTGCACTCCGCGTTCTTCCCAGACAGTCCCAGATCTGTGGTCTCTCTGCAAATAAAGCAACGACTGATCGACGGGACCAGGCTCAGCCATAGCAGCAATAATCTGAAACTAAAATATGAAGTAGTAATATACGAAATATATTAAACGACAATATACTAAACGACAATATACTAAACAACAATATACTAAACGACAATATAATACAACACAATATACTAAAGTTGTTCCAACCATAAAGTAAATTAAAAATAAAAAATAAAAATTGTTGTCTCCATTACAATTGTTATCTCATTGGGGTCGGGATGGACATGTTCGCCTATCATGGCCAGTTTGAGAACACAACCCACACCGATTTGTCATTGTCCGCTGCGACACATCCATTTCGTTTCGAATACGAGTGGATTTAGGTCGTCCGCGCTTCACAACTCGAAGTCTATTCTTGTTAGGAAGAAGGATCGGAAAGTTAACCATCGGCCAATAGTCCTCGTGAATGATCGGTTCAAATGATGACTCCCAAACTTTCAGCAAGTTTGCTATTGTGTACTCATCAGCGATGTAGCGAAACACATCTGTGCCACAATACTCCGTCACCGCAAGCATGTGTGAGCATGGATATCTGAAAGTCTTATATTTCCCACAAGTACAATCAGGGTTATCACCTAACGTAACTTTGTGTGAAACAATACCACCGGACAACGTCTTTCTCGTTTTCACGTGGTAACGTGCATTCTCCCTATTATTAAATATATTTATAAATCAAATTAGATGATCAGTTAAAAAATATATATTACTAATTAATAAATTGCAAGTTAGAAAACCTTACCGATTGAATATTTGGACGTCGTATGTTTTAGACTTCGCTTGGGATTTCTGAATTTTCTCAATAACATGTTTTACGTATCCCAAACCCATGCCCATATCATTTAGAGCTTCCTGTCGACCAAGATCAAAGTATTTGACCAACCTATAGAAAGTTATTGAAACGGCAGCTGTAATTGGGACATTCCTTGCACCTTTCAAACAGTTGTTGAATACTTCGGCATAATTGGTTGTCAACACGCCCCAACGTTTACCATTATCGTGTGACCTGGTCCATTTATCTTTGGCTACGTTATCCAACCATGTATACGCCCCCATTTTTATTTTCGCAATCTCTTCCATGATAGCGTTGTACTTTCGAACTTGTATTGCAGCACCCGCATTCCACGCAAGATCTTTTAGTTGTTGATTTTTAAAGATGTTATTAAAATTACTACAAAGATGCCGCAAACAAAATCGATGATACCGAGCGGGCTCGTTCGGTTGATTAAGCCATAAAGTTCTTACTGCACTAAGAATGCCAGTCTATCTGTCAGATATCAACGTGACCTCCGGCCGGTCTTTAACAATATGACGCTTCAACATCAAAATAAACCAGGACCAACAGCGGTGGTCCTCCGTCGGTACCATCGCGAACGCCATAGGATAACACTTATTGGACGGTGTCATCCCAATAGCGATCAAGATCTTTCCTTCGTACTTACCATACAGATGGGTCCCGACAATCGTGAGGACAGGTCGACAATATCTCCATCCGACCACAGAAGGTTCGAATGCCCAAAAGACCATGTCGAATGTCGAATAACCAACTGCAGTAGTCGGAACAATACTCCATTCGACAATTGTCCCAGGATTAAAGTGCTGCAATGCCGACATAAATTTCGACAACTTTCGATACGATTCATCCCAATCGCCGAACAAGGTCTCGATGGTTTTAGATCTAGCCAACCAAGCCTTTCGGTAGGAGATAGTGAATCCCCGAGACTCTTTCACGGACGCAACGATAACACCCATCTTCACTTCTGGATCCTCTTCGACCTGTCCAAGTATCATGTCAGAAATGACACCCGAATCCAAGTTTCCATGATCCAATGCCGTATGATTATAGAAACACGTGTGTCGCCCGTTGTATTGCGTAATTTGGAACATTCCGTGACTCTGTTTTAGAGTCGCCCGCATCCGCCACCCACAACCATGCTTGCATTTAATCGACCAAATTTTCTGGTTCGTCTCTACCACACGATACTCTTTATTTTCAATAACATGATAATATTTCACGGCATTTTGAATATGTTTCTTGTCCTTAAAGACCATGCCACAATTAAATTCGTCCATTTCCGGGGTCCAAAAATTCTTTCGCAACTTTGGCTCATACTTTGCCATATCATCATCATCACCCCATTCCAACTGATTATAGAATGAAGGAACCTTGTGTAACGGTAATTGTTCACTCCCATCCATTGTCGGCTCGACATCCATATCTTCATCTTCATCTTCATCCCCACCATTCTCATCTTCCTCTAACGCAAAAGCACCATCTAACTCTGTTTGTTCAACATCGTGAAAACTATCGACTGTATTCGTCCCACCCTCCACATTCTCGTGCGGTGGAGCGGCAGAACTGGTGCCTGAATCATGATCAGTCACTATATGGGGATGATATTCTTCAGGAATGTAAGGCGACCGGTGAGTGTAACTGGATTGAACAACTTGAGGGTCAAACATAGGAGATAACGCGGTAACATGAGGATTGGAATTTTGACTTAAAAATTGGGTAAAAAGACCAGGTTGAGAAGAAAATATTGGAGCGTGATTAAAAGCTCGTTCTACCTCCACATACACCTCAACACCAAGTAGTGAAGGCACCCTAAGAGGTAATTGAAGCACATGGTCTAATGCCGCATCGTCACCGATTGAATACAACATGTGTCTATAATTTCCAGGACCAATAGTAGCTATCGGCAACCTACATTGTAACTTTAAAGTTCCATCAACTCCATCCTCGAAGATATATGGTGGTAACATCGCAATTAATTCGTTTAACGTAATCCCCCGACAAACATCCAACGATTTGACCGTAGACATGCTATATGACACTCCAAACTCAGTTCCTTCCAATATCTTTCCACCCCAATACAAATATAATGTAACATTCTCCATTTCAAACAACTACAATTTCACAAATCAAAATAAAACATGTAACGTATTATTATGATTATCAATTATATTACTAAAAAAAATTAAATTATCTAATCTACCTCATAAAAACCGAAATACTTATATATATATACACACACACATACACACAAAATAAAACCAAAAAAATCGGAAAAAAAAACCGAAACCACTAAAAGAAAAAAATTGTTTTACATCTACAGATCTAGATTTACATTACCAAAAAACTATTTTCAAATTATATAAATCTAGATCTACATTACGAAAAAAACCGAAAAAAAAAATAAAAAAATAGTTTACTCACCAAAATGAGACGAACAGCCTTGAAGGAGTTAGATCGGCGGCGAAAGAGTGGGTGACGGCGACGGAGGGCCGATATATCTACATTTTCGAAAAAAAAAAATAAAAAAAAACAACCGAACAAAAAAAATAAATATATTGTGTACGTGTTACATACCCGACAGACGACGAAAACGGCGACGGCGGCGGTGGCGGCGGCGGATCGGCTGCAGTTCCCTTCTTCTTCTTCTTCTTCTTCTTCTTCTTCTTCTTCTGTGTTTTTACCGTAGCAGTGAAAACGGGTGAAAACGGCAGTGACTGAAAGTGAGGAAGAAGAAGCTGTCGGTGGTGGGGTTAGGGTAATTGAAAAACGCATAAGTGTTCTGCGTTTTTAAAAACGCAGAACACTTCTGCGTTTTTCCTTTTCCACAGCCTTTTTTTTTTTTTGGTTTTAAGAAACGCAAAACCGATTTGCGTTTCTTAAAAAACGCAAATCGGTTTTGCATTTTTCTTTTTTTATTTTTGCGTTTTTACTTTTTTTTTTTTTTTTTTGGGTTTTAAGAAACGCAAAACCGATTTGCGTTGCTTAAAAAACGCAAACCGGTTTTGCGTTTTTCTTTTTTTATTTTCCGTTTTTAATTTTTTTTTTATTTTTTTTTTTGGGCTTTGAAAAACGCAAAACCGATTTGCGTTTTTTAAAAACGCAAATCGGTATTGCATTTTTAACCCTTCAAACTCCCTATTCAGACACGCATTTTGAAAATGCGTTTTTTGAAAAACGCATTTCGGTATTGCGTTTTACACTACTCCCGTAAATAAGTTTGAAGTATACCGTTTTCAGAAATTTTTTTTTTAATAAACAATTATTTGGTTAAGAACTCCATAAATATGGGAATAGATATATGGGAACAATAACAGTAACAGAAATATGGAAACAGAGATATGGGAACAATAATCTAATGTGTATGAATATTTGAACACTGTCCATAAACATTCTAACGTCCCTAAAAGAACTCGACATTAAAATGCTATTGAATTCATAATGGATTACAAAACATTGCTATTTAAAATTGGACAAAAACAATAAAAAATCAGAGAAACACCTATTTTACAATAAGAATATACAAAAACAAAAATCAAATGATGGAAAAATTAGAAATCCCTACCTGTTTGGAGTGCATTTGAGGATTTGTCACTAACCAAAAGAAAAAAATAAAACAAATTACACCTCCTGTGAGATCCATACCTGCATGCAAATCATCAACTACTTGCAATTCAGAGGAAATTTTTTAAAAATCACCTTAATCTGCCCTTATTTTGTTTCTCAATAAAGGTGGAGATAGACGTGGTGATGGAGATCAATTGAAGATCCATTGAACATCAGCATGCGGTACCAAGGGTGCAACAAAGAGAAGCCGAGACAGAGGGAAAGAATCTTGTCGACAGAGAGAGCGACGAATTTCGAAACTGAGAGAAAGAAATTGGCTACTCGTAAAAGATGGGAAGGAGGGAGTTACGGCTCAGCTGCTCGTGAGACATGGGAGGAGGGAATTACAACGAATATAAGGAGAGAGACGGGAGGTAGATGAAGAGCGAGAGAGATAATGTGTACCTGATGCATCTGAGAGAGAGAAGAGCACTGTTGAGGGAGGGAGGTTAGGAGAAGGTGAGGCGACGGAGATGGCACATCAACAGTGGGAGAGAGAAGAGGAGTGGAGACAGTAGCGGGATAAGAGAGATAAGAAGGGAGAGGGGGCGGTTGCTTGATGAAAATTAAGAAGTAATTCCTAATTTTTTAAGGAATAAGAAATAGGAAATAAAATTATTAAAAAAATAAAACTAAAAATAGTAAAGAAATTATTAAAAAAAGGCCTAGAATTTACTTCAAAAAATGCAATCTCAAATTATTTAGTTAAAAATAAAACAAAAAAATATAATATAAATTTTGTATTTATCTTAATTTAGAGAATCAATCTGGATTGTTCTTTATGGAGGGTATAAAGAGTAGTCGAGATTTGCCTAAAGGACTTTCGTACATCCTGTTTTAATATATAGATATTATAAAGACATTATGATTAAATGTCTCAATAAGTATTTAAAAGGTCGTTATTTATAAAGTGTCTTTAAAAATATTGTCCTAATATATAATTTTTGTTGTAGTAAAAAGAAAAGGAGTAGAGAGCAAAAGTGAATCAGTGATGTAATTTACCCTTTATTCTATTCATAAGAGTGATTTAGGAATTGAAATTTAAATTTTAGATTTTTTTTTATAATTTTCTAATAAATAGTGTTTTAGTAAAAAATAACTAAACACCTGGTTCATTCAAGTTTTTTTCTTGAAAATGAGGTCATCTTCAAATATTTCTTAAAATTAAAGGTAAAATAAAGGATCTGTCATCGAACATTTTGACCCCTGAGACAAATTCTGTTAATTCAAACTAACGGTAAACATTTCATTAAGAGTATTTTGGTTTTTTTATTCAATGGGGTTAATTTGAAAAGTCATCTAAATTTCTAAGGGACGGATGACGGTCCTTGTAGGATGATGCCAACGGCATATTGCCGTCGTGAAGTGCCGCAGCTGCAAGTGCGTTTACAGTTTCATCCATGTCGGTAATACAAACAATGTTTTCACCCATTTTAGAGATAGAAGAGAGAGAGGGATCAACATTGTTAAACAAATGAATGATTGAAATATGTGTGTAATGAAGCAAATATATAAAGCGAAAATGTGAGGTGAGTATTGTTTTTTTTCTTCCTTTTCACGTTCAGCGAGACCGAGTTTGTTCCATCATAATACTTAAGTTTCCTTTATTCCTTCATTCTTTCCCTACCCAACATGGGAGACTTGCAAGTCAAGACAGTGACATAAAGGACTGTACGGATTTATTGTCTTTTTTATTGAACCTCCTTTCTGTATGTTCGGAAATATTGAAGATGGGTGGAATGGAAAAAATAATAAAAAATTATCAATGACAGTTCTGTATTTAAGACTATAATCACAAATTATTTTATTTTTTTATTTTTTTACCACAAAAACATTTTTTTTAAATATTTAAATATTACTCTAAGTTCAATTTCATTTTTTCAAAATAGTATCTTGAATTTTTAAGGGATAAGTTCGTAATTAATTCTAAATAGAAAATATAATCTCTTATTTATCTTATTTAAAATATAAATTTAGAATTAGTTTCTTAAACCAATTTAAAATATTAGAGAACGTAACTCCGTATTAGAATAAATATGAGTTACAAATAAATAATTATACATTACATGTATTTGTGTAATATTAGTTATGCATAGCTATTTTTATGTGGAAAAAAAAAGTACAACCATTTGTAACTCTCGGATTTAAAATAAAATTGTTAACAATAGTTACATGTAAATTTAATTATCCATATAAAAAATGGAAAAAAACAATGTATATATATATATCATGTTTTTTGGATGAAACCTTTTAAATATTATTACCTCTAACAAATATAATTATGCACAAGTTAGATATATGTAATAGTTTTATTCATGCCAATATGATATTTTTGTTCAGTATGTCTGCGAGGGTACATGCGCGTGGATTAGTTTTTTTTTTTTTTTTTTTTTTTTTTTTTTTTTTTTTTTAATGCATGGGACTTAAACACAAATTTCAATTGGATAAGGGACTTTTTTAAAATTATGGTGATTTATTTTGGACCCCAAAAGCCGACTACTACAACAAACATTTCATATCATCGCCACTACCACCACTACAAAAATTCACTGCTATTATTGTCACCATCACAACAAACAATTTACTACCATCACCGTTACCACAACAATAAATATTCATCACCACCATCACCATGACATATTGGGATTTTATCCCTATAGATATAAATCTATAACACCTAACACAGCATGTCGAATCATCAAAAGTTCTATATTAACACATAAGGTTGTGTACTTGGATCCATTACGATCAATTGACTACTGATACCGAAATCTGCGACAATCGATCATGAGAAGGACACGGATCGAGCGGGTACGTGGTCTTCCTCAACCAAATCTTTGGAATTTCTCAATGGGATTCGCGATTCACTTCTAGATGGGGAGAAGAGAGTCGTCAAGATGATTTGATTATTGGAAACCATAACCCTAGTATTATCTATTTATATAGTGTGATTAGAGTTCTCATAATCCTCTAATCACCTCAACAACTTCCGGTATCTACTCATTTAACCCACATTCTTTTGAGTAGTCTACGGACTTACCCAAATTAATTAGATTACTTAATTTTAGTCCATTAAATTTAAATAGCAAATATAATTGTGTTAATAATATGTTGCCCAAAATTAAATTAGAAAATAAAATTTTCTAACAATCTCCCACTTGGGCTACATATTGTCCCTAAAATAATTATATCACAAAATTTCTTTGGCGCGCATCCGTATGCTATTTATCCTTAGACTTCTCTTTAAATAATCTGGTCAATCTTATAGACTAGCAATGGAATTACCGCAGCTTATATCATGATACAGTCGTAACTAAACCACGATAATCGCCATACTAATATACTCAATGACATAGATCAAATGTGAATGAGTAGCATGGAAATCACATGCAATGTGATCTCAGACATGTCTATTTTCAACTGATCCAACTTTAGTCTTTAGTGAGATCAATTCAAAGTCCTTAATGCAATGCAAACATTTCAAACAAAGAAAAAAAAAACATCAACTTTATTCTGCAGAAAACTTAAACAATTCAATGTCCAAAGCAGAACATATAAAATAAAAATGACTCCCACTAAACCAATTTATCATCAGAAATAACACTCATATGAGCGGCGTGGTCATGAAAGACTTTAGGGGTTTAGCCCTTGGTTAATGGGTCCGCTAGCATAGAATGTGTCTCTATGTGTTCTATAGAAATATGTTTATCCTGAACTCTCTCATTAACAACTAGAAACTTGATGTCGATAAATTTTGACTTCGTCGAGCTCCTGCTGTTGTTGGAATAAAAAATCGCTAAGTTATTATCATAATAAATTTTTAATGGACTTTCAATGTTGTCTACCACACTCAACCCAATGACAAAGTTCTGCAACCATATTCTATGATTAGACGTCTCATAGCAATCAATAAACTCCGCTGCCATGGTTAAAGAAGCTATGAGAGTCTGCTTAGCAGACTTCCATAAGATAGCTTCTCCAGCCAACATAAAGATGTAACCTGATGTGGAGCGCCTGCTATCTTGGCATCCCACAAAATCGAAGTCAGAGAACTCGATGATCTCCAAACTGTTTGATCTCTAATAAGTGAACATGTAGTTGTTTGTTCACCTCAAATAACACATCGTGCGTTTGGCTGCCTTCCAGTGTTGCATACCTGGATCACTCAAGTATCTTCCCAAAACTCCCACTATAAAAGTTATGTCGGGACGAGTACACACTTAAGCGTACATTAGATTCCTTATTGCTAATGCATAAGGAATCTTTTGCATCTCTTTTCTTTCAAGGTCATTGTTGGAGCATTGATTGAGACTAAACTTGTCTCTTTTAACTATAGGTGTATCTCTTGGTTTACTGTTTTTCATGCCGAATCAACTTAGAATCTTATCGATATAGCTCTTTTATGATAACCCAAGGATACCCCGAGAACGATCTCGGTGTATCTTTATTCCTAATACAAAAGAGGTGTCCCCAAAATAGTTCTTAGCTAGAAATCTCTTGGTTTTGTGTAATAAGCTTATATCGTTGTCAGCTATCAATGTGTCATTGACATATAGCACTGGAAATAATGAATTTACTTCCACTGAACTTGTAGTATACACAATCATCAACTGCATTTACCTCAAAGCCATATGAGATAATGATTTGATGAAATTTATGACACCATTCACGAGAAGTGTGTTTGAGACCATAGATGGATTTCTTTAACTTGCAAACCATAGACTTTGAATTACCTGATACAAAGTTCATGATTGTACTATATATATCGTTTCTTCAATATCTTCATTGAGAAATGCAGTCTTTACATCCATCTGATGTGACTCTAAATCAAAATGAGATACAAGTACCCTAATAATCCTAAAAGAGTCTTTTGATGAAACTGGAGAGAAAGTCTTTTTATAATCCACTTTTGAGAGTCTGGACTTTATTTGACTTGATGGAAGTTGATTGGATCATCTTCCATTGTCCCTATGTCAAACTTATGTTCTTGGAGAAGGATGATATAATCATCTGAAATCGCACTTCTCCTCTCCCTAGTGGATTTACTTAATGACACTTCTTGAGGTTGTTGAGTTTGTTCTATAGGTTGTGTTTGAAGAAGAATCTCATTGTTGTCTTGGTCTAGAACAATGTCAAGAATAAGAGCTTGAGCCTGAACATTTTTATCTAGAGCCAGAATTGTGTCTTCAATAGCAATAGGTATAGAGATATAATCACTGTCAATAACAGATTCCACTTTGAAGAAAATTGTGTCTTGAACAACAATAGGTACAGAGACCTAATCATCGTCAATAACAGATTCTTCTTCAAAGACAACATTCCTTATGTTCTCCTTCCCCTTCAAACTCAACACCTTAAAGGAATCTCACATTTTTCGTCACAAAAAATGTCTAATGCGAGGGATTATAAAACTTAAATCCTCACAACCATTCAGTGAACCCAACAAAGAAGTAGCTAATTGTTCTTGAGCCTAGTTTTCTTTTATTTGGCCTATAAGGCCTTGCCTCACCTGGACAACCCCAAACGTGTAAATGCCTTATGATAGACTTTACACCTAACCATAGTTCATAAGGGGTTTTAGCCACCACTTTACTTGGTACCCTGTTCAGGATATATGCTGCAGTCTTAAGTGCTTCTCCCTAGAGTGATCCTGGTAAAGAAGAATGAATTATCATACTTTTTACCATGTCCTTAAGTGTTCTATTTTGTCTCTTAGCAACAAGGTTCATGCCATGTTTGCCCGACATGGTGTACTGTGGAACGATTCTGCATTCCTCTAGGAATTTAACAAAGGGTCCTAAACTTCAACCATGGTCTGATCTGATAGCCTCAATTTTCTTTCCATGGTGAAGTTAAACTTCAACTTTAAAAGACTTGAAAGCGTCCAAGGTTTGAGACTTCTCATGAATCAAATATACGTACTCATAACGAGAGTAGTCGTCTATGAACGTAATAAAAATATTGTAGTCTATTCCATGAAGTCGTAAGGAATGGACCACACATATCCATATGTATTAGTTCTAATACATATGTAGCTCTCTTGGTACCTAATTTTCTTTCGTTTGTTCGTTTTCCCTTGATGTACTCAATACAGACTTGAAAGTCTGTAAAATCTCGGGGTTCAAGAATTCCATCCAACAAAAGTCTCTGAATTCTCTATTTAGAGATATGTCCTAAGTGCTTGTGCCATAAAGTGGCAGAATTCTCATTGAATTTTTGTTTTGTACCACATGAATTTATTTGCAGTATTTCTGTTGGCCCAATAAAATACCCAACAGAGGGGGTGAATTGGGTAATTAAAAAATTATCAGAATAAAATTTAATAAATCAAATAATTAATTTTAATTATAAATTAATTATTATTTTTATATCACAGTGGAATAATATAATCAACTATGTGCACACCCAAACAGCAAAAATAACAAAGTAAATATAGCAACACATAAAAGATTTGTACT
Source organism: Eucommia ulmoides (assembly GCA_016647705.1). Classification (NCBI taxonomy): domain Eukaryota; kingdom Viridiplantae; phylum Streptophyta; class Magnoliopsida; order Garryales; family Eucommiaceae; genus Eucommia; species Eucommia ulmoides. The sequence goes on from CM028338.1 coordinate 1,399,248, forward strand.
AGTTCACCAAATTACTCTTGGCTAATCCAGTCCTCCGAGCTCCACGGAGGTCGCACCCACTAAAATCAAGATTCCTTTAAAGGTGGGAACCAAACCCTCACACCGATTCTTTTACAGACTCAGAATCAACCTTTACAATATCTTTTTCTCATGCTAAGGAAGAACCTCTACTTTTTACAGGATAAAAAATAACTTAATTCTTTTTAACACTAAGGCTCAAGAATCAAAACCTCACAAAACATTCCAACTATCATTTTCCCAAGTAAGGATGGAACATTTACAAATCACTCAAATCGCAATTTTATCCAGGAAGAATCACTACCTCAATCTCTTTATAGGAAGAGACTGAAACCCAGTTACCATTGATTAAATACCCCCAACAGTGTTTAACCCGTCACACTACTCACCAATACAAAATGATAAGTAGGAAATCTCACTCGGAGCTTCTACCACCCCAAATTAATAATAACTCAATTAATATCCCAACTAGTAATAGAAAAAAGTGAGATAGAAAAAATTGATTTTAATCAAGATATGGGTAGCAAATTGGAGCACGTAATCAGTTTCAAGAAATTGTTTGTAAAAAATATTTCTCCAAAAATCAGAAACAATTGCTAAGATCAATTTCCAAACAATAATCAAATAATGCAATAAAAGAATATAATTGGAAAGATGTCACCCGGAATCCATATAAATAATTATTAGAACGATGTAAATTCAAATCTGGCAACCACAAAGAATAATAGCAATTGATCTTCAAGATCGTCTCTTAGAAAAGCTCAGAATATCTTAATATAATAACTCTTAGAACAACTCTCTTGATATTGATTAATTCTCTCTCGTTAATGATATAAGAAATTCGCAGGTCATTATATAGGAATAGGAAATCAGCCTCCTAACGGCTAGTTTACATGTGTCATGACAATTAATAGCATTTATAGACCCCTTATATCATAATAACTTTATTTAAGTTCAATTTCACTTAAAAATAGCTTTCAAATGTGTCAATTAAATCCCCAAATATTTTTAAATCTCAATTAATTAGAATAGAATCAATTTAAAATACCAAATTGAGAAACATTAACATTCAATGAACCATATTAATATAATTTAATTAATATGTGAACCATATCTTAAATATAGAAAATATCCCCGAAATCTCTCTCAAATCCCAACAAAAAATTGCTACTTTTGGATATAATCTCGGATAAAACAGCATCCTGAAAAGCGCATCCGGTCGACCGACTAATCAACTGGTAGATTTAGGATGTAGCCCAAGGCGTTCATCGGTCGACCTGGTAGTCGTCTTGTAGATTCAGAGAGTTCAACACTTCTTCACCGGTCGACCTATCAGTCGACTTGTAGATTCAGAGAGTTCAGCTTCCTTGGCCGGTCGACCTATCGGTCGACTTAGAGATACTGAGAGTTATAGCCGCTTGATCTAGTCGACTCACCAGTCAACTGATGTCTTTTGGATCTCTTCTCTGAATACATTTTTAACTCATTTTCTTTTACGTTTACGCCCCTTTAATCATTTTTCTCTTCTAAATTAGTTCCACTAATCTTCTTATATTTAATTTTACTTATTCAAAATTATTTCTTCTCAATTCACATAGGAGCAAATAATTTCACTTAATCAAAAACACACATAAATGATAAAATACATTTTGTGCAATGTATGTGTTCTTAATTGGGATATTAAGAGTTGAAATTTACCTGCGTTGTTTTCCCTAATTTCTTTAAACTTTTAATTCTTCAATATCTTTAACTTCATCATTTAGCATCCATTTAATTTGTCATCTTCCTCATTGGAACTTTAAATCACTGAAACACTCAATTAAAATATTAGTTCCACCAAAACATCAATAATTAATTATTCATCAAAATCTTAGGATCAATAATTTCATTATAGGAACTAATTTCAAGCATATATAGATTATCAATCATAGAACCAGAACCAATAAAATTTGAACCTTAATAGAGACTAACTTTATTATTTTCGAAAGAACAATTAAAACTTGATTTATCCAAACTAGAAATAGAACTCAAATTCTATCTAAACGATAGTGTAACAAATGTCTCATACAAATCCAAACAAAATTCGGTTTTAAACCGTAATCTAAAAGTTCCTATAACTTCCACCGCAACTTTATTGTCGTCACCCATAAAGATGAATCTTTCAGTATCACTTGGTGGTTGGCTCCACAGGCAACTTTGCATAGTCATACTTATGTGAGTAGTAGCATCATAATCTACCCACCAAGTATCCATAGGTTCATAAGCTAAATTAACTTCAGAAATAACCAAAGTTAGAAGCATACCCTTCTTTACACGCCAGGCGGCGTACTTGGAACACCCCTCCTTCATGTGTCCCGTCTTCTTGCAGAAGTAGTAGGTAAATACCACATCTTTTTTCTTTTGTTTCTTTTGCTAAGAAGATCCTTCCGCAGCAACCTCAACTCTCTTCTTTTTCTTGTTCTGAAAGGTCGAGGCCAAGTGAACACTTTCAGTCTTATCTCGTTCTTGTCTCTCTTCTTCTTACACACAGTGAGATATAAGATCATTGAGGGATCATTTTTCCTTCTGAGTATTATAACTCACTTTGAATTGCCCAAAGTGTGCATGAAGAGAGATAAAACTAAGTGCATGAGCAAGTCATCAGATAGCTCTAATTTTGGTGCCTTTAGTTTTGATGCAAGATTGGACATCTCCATAATGTACTCCCTTATGTTCCCTTTACTCTTATACTTTATTGCGGCAAGTTAACCCAAAAGGTAACTCGCCTCCAACTTTTTGTTTTGGGCAAAAAAACTGCTCAATTTTCTCTAAGAACTTCTTGGCACTCTTGTTCTCAATAATAGAGCCACGAAATGCTTCCGGAATGGAGCGCTTCATAATCATCAAACACATTCGGTTGGACCGATCCCACTTTTCTATTTTAACCTCATTGAGGTTTTTTGGAGTACAAGTGGGTCATTCCTTCCTTAGCGCTTGATCCAAATCCACACAACCAAGAACAATTGCCACGGTTTCTTGCCAGGTCTTGAAGTTCGTCCCTTTCAGCATTGGGATATTGTTGACTTGGGTAGAAACATTCAGTGCAGTAGCAATAGACCTATTGTTTGACTGTTATTTTATTGAACAATAATCTTCCTTTGAGCCGGTTATGGTCGTCATAAACAACAAACATCAATGTTTATTATTCGATCAAACAATAGTCTTCTTTTGGGCCGGCTATTGCTCGCATAAATAATAAACATTTATATCTAAATATCTCAAAATAAAATAAACTACACAACAAAGATTACTTTGGCAACATATTATTTAATTTTAATTTATTTCAAGATATAAGATTATGTTAATCGATCGTCCTTATGGTCCGTTGATCGAATGTCGTGCAACGATTTAAAGTTTTTGATGTTGGGGCTTTCAATCACTCAACTGGTCCTTAAAATTTGGCAAATCGGACCAGTCCTTAAGCAATCGGTTGACCTACTATAAAGGTCCGATTGACGGATCGTTCATCCCAGAAAAATTCGAATCCTAAATCAGTCAGTCGATTGACCGAAGAGGTTGGTCGACTGAATTGGGCAACCTTGGCATCCTGTATCGATTGGTTGACCGATTGATCAGAACCCAAAAATGGAATCCTAAATTAGTTGGTCGACTGACCACGAAAGTTCAGTTGACCAATCGATCCAAAACCAGAAACGCCCATTTACTGAATCGGTTGACTGATTCAAACCTAATTCAATCAGATCCAATTTTAATCCCAATTTTAACTATGATTCAATTCGATTATAGAAACATTCAAAACATAAAAGTTGTAGATCTCGTTTTCAGCTTTCCACAAAATTTTGAATCACCACAATCGGAGTTCGTATGAGACAGTTATAGCCAAAATACAAACACCTATCAAAACTGTTTGAGCCCTCTCTGCACCAATTGGTTGACCGACCATGAAGGGTCGATCGACCGATTTGTTCAGACCTGGTTTAGATCTGAAGTTTCTTCAGCGAAAACACCCCAAAAAAATCCAAAAATTGGGATTTTTCTTTCTTTAGATTTGGGGGGGAAAAAAAACACTTAAATTATGTAAAACATATAAAAATCTTAATGTTTTCTCCTACTATTTTCACAAATAATCAAACTTAAATGGAGAAAATACAAACCCTAAAATTCTACGAATTTGAAAAAGTCAAGAACCTTAATGATTCAACATGAAGTAGGCTCTTATGCCACTTGTTGGGATTTAATCCCTATAGATTTAAATCTATAACACCTAACACAACATGTCGAACCATCAAAAGTTCTATATTAACACATAAGTTTGCGTACTTGGAATCATTACGATCAATTGACTACCGATGTGAAAATCTATGACAATCAATCACGAGAAGTACACGGATTGAGCGGGTATGTGGTCTTCCTCAACCAAATCTCTGGAGTTCCTCAATGGAATTTGCAATTCACTTCCAAATGGGGAGAAGAAAACTTTTAAGACGATTTGGCATATTGGGGAATATAACCCTAGTATTATCTATTTATCTGGTGTAATTAGGGTTCTCATAATCCCCTAATCACCCCAACAGTTTTCGGTATCTACTCATTTAACTCACATTATTTTGAGTAGTCTATGGGCTTACCAAAATTAATTAGATCACTTAATTTAGGCCCATTAAATTTAAATAGTATATATAATTATGTTAATAATATATTGCCCAAAATTAGATTAGGAAATAAAATTTTCTAATACCACAATCAATATTTATTGTCATCGCTACAAACATAACAAATACTCACCGTCCACTGCCTTATCAAATATTTATCATCACTACCGTCACCAACACAATAAACATTCATATCACAGCTACCATCGCAGTAAATATGCATTACAACAACAAATTTCAACAAATTATAATCAAACATTAAAGAAAATTTCAAAATAAAAAATAATATTAACAGTAAATTTTAGATAATGTGGTGGTCGTGATTAGTTTAGACAGAGAGAGGGGGAGAGAAGTGGCGTGGTGGTGGCGTGATTTGTTTAGAGAGAGAAAAGGACAACGATCTAGCTATTCGCGGCCAGATCGCTGACGGCCACCACCAATATGTAGTGGTAATCGTGATTTGAGAGAGAAAGAGAGAGAGATGGTCAACGAATCTAGGCCACTACCACCAGATCTGGTCGTGGCGACCTAGATTTGGCCTTGGAAGGTTAGATCACCATCAGGTACCACCGGATATATGGTGGTGACCATGATTTTTTTAGAGAGAAATAAAGACAGAGAAAATGAGAGAGGGCTAGTGATTTGACCTTGAAAGGCTAGATTTGGGTCGTTCACGACCAAATCGTCGACGGCCACCACCAAAATTGTAGTGGTGGCCATGATTTGTGTAATGGAGGGAGAGAATTATTGTTTCGGCTGCATCGGAGTCTTATCAGGGAGGGGATTGTGATGCAAGAGTGACGTTATATGGTGGTGGCATTTATTGTTTTCACCGAATGTATGTCGTCGACCACCACCACCACCAACAGTGTGGAGAGAGAGAGAGATATCAACTCATATTTTACATTTGATACATACCTTTACAGTAGGAGGAAGAAGTTTTGGAGTTGTGAAATCCTTGATGAACAAATTGAAGGTGGAAAAAATGAGGAAGGAGGAAAAAAATTCTACAGAAATAAGGAAGAAGAATGAGAGTAAGTAAAGAGGAATGTTATAACCGTAAAAAAAAAAAAAAAAAATTATAGCCAAAGTATATATAGGGCTTAAGGACCCGGGGTTGTGACCCCCGGGTCCTCAAATGTTTGAACAGAGCAGTCAAATTATTTTGACTATTCAGGACCCGAGGTTCAAAACCCTGGGTCCTAAAGCCAGACTGCACTGTAGTCTGGTACAGTCTAGCACCTCAAGAATAGATAAATATTTTTGCTCGTTCCCAATATTTTTTGTCCTTTATGGACCCAGGGATGTGATCCCCGGGTCCTAAGTTGTACTTAGGGATGTGATCCCCGAGTCTAAGATTTTTTTTTAAAAAAAAAAAAATATTGTATACCCAGTGTTGCAAACACCAAGGACACAAAATGTCATTTTTTGAAACCGATATTCGTAACACCGGGTTCAAGTACCCGAGATTCGCAACCCCGGGTAACCTGTATTTGGTAAAAATGATGAAAACCACTTGTTTTCTGATTTTTGTTTTTTAAAACTTATTTAATTTGAAAAGAACTCCTTCTCCAAAACCCCAAAAAAAATAATTTGACAAATAAATACTTTGACTTAAAAAATCAAAAACACAAAATCAAAAATGGTTTTTGATTTTATTCCAAAAAAAAAATCATAGATAAAAAAAAATGGGTGTAGAGATCCCTAGTCTATCGATAAATAAAAACAATTTTTTGCTCTAAAAAAAACAAACTTAAAATCATATTTTTACTTCATTTTTTTTAAAGAACTTTAAAGTGAGAAAAAAAAAATCATAGATTGAGAAAAATTGGAGGACAGACTAATCTTCGTCCATATAAAAAATTGAAGAAATAGGCAGCTCAATATACGAGGCTCCTGCCATTGCGCAGTCTAGAGCGGGTCAGATGTATACAATCTTACCCATGTATGAGAGACTGTCTCCAAGATTTCAAAAAAAAAAAATTAAAATCATGTTTTTTACTTTAATTACTTTTAAAATAAAATTTTTGAAGTGCAAAATAAATTATTAAAAAGAAAAACAAAGGCACTATGAAATTAAACAAATGGAGGGTGTCGCCTAGAGATAAAACATTAGGGTGGCTGTCGGCATTTTCCTCTTGGATCCGCCGTCTATGAATTGACCTGACCACTTTTTGTAGGATCAGTCTGTGGTTGGCTGACCTAATCTGTTAAAGGTCAGATTCAGAACTCAGTTGATCTTCATTTGCTGTTGGTTTGTGAAACGAACTGACTTGATCTGTTGGAGGTTAGTTTATGAATTGAGTTGACTGCCCTTGTCGTCAATTTTTGAATCGAACTGACCTGATCTGCTAGAGGTCAGTTTATGAACTGAGCTGACCTCCCTTGGTAGGTTGACCCGTTAGTGGAGCATGGAAAATGCCGTGTAGGAGTAGAAAAGACAAACACATGGCTGGGGTTCTAGGCACAAGTGCATGCCGTCCAAAATTATCCACATCAATCAATAATTTTAAATTTTTGTAAAAGAAATATTATAGCATGTAAATTGTATGGTTTAAAATTTTAATTTCATAAATTATTCATTACAAATTTTTATTTTTAATAATTTATTTTGATTTATCACTTCCATTTAATATTAATAGTTCAAACTTCACATTGGGCACCCATGGATAATACATCATCATTCAACCCTGCCAAACTAAACACACAGAATATAATCAACCTTGGTATCCAACATCAATGGCGATCCTATCAATGATCTTCTCCATCACCTCTTCGACTGTTTCAGCAAGTTGATTCTCCTGTTCAGGCGCTCCCTTTTCTCTGCAACCCCGGGCAATTCCTCCAGCAACCACCCGATCCCGCCTCCATGCGTGCTCGTCAACTCTCTGACGATCACAGTCTCTATCTCCCTATTCACCAGATTATGAACGGCGAACAACAGGTAAAGAGCCGTGGCGTCGACCAATCTCTTCAGAACGACGTTCCAGTAGGCGGTGATTCTCATCTTCATGTTGTAGGCTTGGTCCCTTTTTCTTGCTGGATAATTCACCAGATGCCCGATTTCAACTTCTCTGAACCCTTCAATCGTTGTTTTTGGTCATCCTTATGGTATTTTAGCAATGGCTTCGTTGAATGATCCTTGTTGAGCCATGAGGTTATTGCATGTCGTAGTATATTCGACTAAGTTAAACAAAAAAAAAAAAATATTATTATAAATAGAAGGGTAAAAGTATAAGGGGGTAAAAGTAGTTTTTTTTTAAAAAAAGGAGTTTTTAAAAGTAGTTTTAAATTTATTATAAATAGAAAGGTAAAAGTAGTTTTTAAAAGAGAGGGAACAAAACAAAACAAGATCAAAGTTAGGTATAAAATATAACTAACCCTAAACTTTATTAATCTCTCCCAAATTGTTTCTCCATTTTAAGATGTTCTAAATTAAACAAATTTTTAATAGATATATTTTATTATTATTATTTTTAAAAATAAAATTTTTAAAATTTTTTTATTTATATTTCAGGTGAGAAATTAAAAAAAAAAAAATTTGCACATCACTTAAAATATTGAATAAATTTAAATGACATTTATATTTTAACTGGTTAGTTGATTATGTTATCAAACATACATAATTCGATAAGTACTTATGTTGGTGCGTAAAATTAGTACACACTTTGAGTATGGTCCAGTCGGATGACAGGTGGGTCATCTTGCTGAGGTGGAATCGTCGGTTGAAAATTCTTCACGGGACTATATTGGGTCCTGGGGGGACTGACATGTTGTGTCCGAGAGTCCTGCTCCTCAAGGAGTGCAGAAGGCTCAGACTGGGATTTGTCCCTATGAAACCCCTCTGGCGTGGTAATCAGTGCTTAAAGAGAAAATGTACAGTAATGCAGCAAGTAAACAAATGAACTCGCGTGTAATGTAAAGTGTATTTAAGCGTAACTCGGGCTTGCACAGCCGTCGATATATATAGGAGTTGGAGATGATTAGTCAGTCCTAAACAAGTTTAATTAGTCAAAACCCTGTGTTTAGCGATAATCAGGGGCGTTTAGGAGATAATCGTTGGGCTTGGGCTTTTGGGTCCATTTGGCGAAGCCCGTGAGCCTTGGTCAGGCCTGCCAACGGTGAGCTGGTAAAAGAGAGCGGAGATCCGTGGAGTCCTGATCATTAAACAAGTTGGAAGGGGGAGCCGGTCGAGGTGAACGGCTGAGTCCCTAAAATTGATCGTCCAGGGCCCAGTGCAGAACATAGAGCGGCACGTCCCTACAGGGCTCCTCACTCCTCCCTGGGTGCAAATGAGATTCTAGGGAGGAGCTTTAGCTAACGTATGCCGCAGTGTGGTATTGTGGATTTCGAAATGCATCCCTGTCACTACGAGGACGGACATGTGGCTGGGTCCCAAGTGCGGACTCAGTGTGGTATTGTGGATTTCCAAGGACGGACACACAAGAAATATCATGTTAAATGTAACATTAATGTGAAAACTGAAATTAATTGAAACAAAAAAAGTGAATTTGATTTTAACAAAATGACTTTGTTGAATATAAAAACTCTTAATCCTTATAAACTTTCGAAGGGTAAATCTGTAATCCGGCAACCGAAGGTTTTTAAATATGTGATCAAACGGTTTGTGAAAACTACTGGATAGGAATTCTTGATTTATTATAGGGTTAATTACATTTTACCCCATGTGGTTAAACCATTTTGTACTTTGCCCCCCTGTGGTATTTTCATCACTACCTTACTCTACTTTAGTTAGGTTTTGTTGCACTTTACACTTGATGTGGGTATAACCACAAGGGGAAAAGTGCTGACAAGGGGGATAAAATGTAACAAATACCTAACTACATAGGGTAAAATGGTGACGTGAATATCACAGGAGGACAAAGTGCAAAACGGCCTAATCACGGAGAGGCAAAGTGTAATTAACCCTGTTGGTGTCCCAAAGTGGTCAACACCTCGAGTATGGTCCAGTCGGGTGACAAATATTCTTTTGTTAAGGTAGAGTTGACGGTTGAAATTTCTTCATGTGAGCTGTATTAGGTCTTGGGATGGCTGACCAACTGTGTCGAGAGTTCTGCTCCTTAAGGAGTGGTATCTACAGAAGACTCGAGCTACGATTTATCCCGACAAAGCCCCTCCGGCATGAGAATACATAAGATCTTAGAGATAAGAGGTGCATAAATGCATCAAGTAAACAAATAAACTCAGAGCATTGGCGTAATAAAGCGTATCTCGGGCTTGCATAACCCTTGGAAGAAATAATTACTGGACTTAGGCTTTTAGGCCCATTTGACGAGACCCGCAGGCCTCTGTCAGACCTATAATGGTGAGTTGGTGGAGGAGAATGGAAATTTGTGGAGTCTTGGAGGAGAAACGAGCTGAAATGGGGAGTCGGTTGAGATAACGGCTAAGTCCCAAAAGTTGGTCGTTCAGGATACGACGTAGAGCTCCGTAGAGCAACGTCTCTGCGAGACACATTGCTTATTCTTGGGTGCAAAGAAGATTCCAAGAATAAGTCTTGATCGACATATGCTCCAGCGTAATATTGTGAATTTCGGAACGCGTTCGTGTTGCGGCGAGGGTGAACACGTCCGTGTCTCAGGTGTTGACTCAGTGGTACAGGAAAATACTCTCATCAAACCTTTTTTTTTGGGGGGGGTAGACTCATCAAACCTTTTATCATATACTAATTAGTATTTATTAATTATTTTTAGCAATTTTTCCTTTATTAAAAATAAATTGGGATACGCGGGAGTGGACTAGAGGAGTCAAAAAAGTAAAGTGGGATATTATTATTATTATTATTATTATTATTATTATTATTATTATTTCCCTCTATCTTAATGCTTAAGGCTTTTCCCCTATTCCTTCCTTTCTTAACATGGGAGACTTGGAATCAAGAAAGTGACATAAAGGACTGTACGGATTTCTCCACTTTTTCAATGAGCCTCCTTTGTGTACGTTCGGAAATATTAAAGATGGTTTAAAAAAAATAAAAAAAATTACAGACCGTTCGATTGGACAAAATGAAATAAGAGTAGAATAAAATAAAAAAAAGAAATAGAATGAAATTATTATTCCATTCACTTATTTGGTTGGTATGGAATGAATGAATGGAATAATGAAGTATAATAAATTTTTCATTATTCCTTTATAATAAAATTTTATTATTCTATTCATTCTCTGATTTTATTATATTTTACTATTCCATTCAATTTTCAGTTTCTATTATCTAATTTTTATTTTTATTCTCAATTTTCACTTTTTTTTTTCTTCTCAATTTTTAGTTTCTGTTCTCAATTCTTTGTTCTCTAATTTTTTATTTCTGTTCTTAATTTTTAGTTCTCGAATTTTTAATTCTCTAATTTTCAATTTTTGTTCTCAATTTTCAGTTATCTAATTTTCTATTTTTGTTCTCAATTTTCAGTTTATATTCTCAATTTTCTATTTTTGTTCTCTAAGTTTTTGTTCTCAAATTTCAATTTTTTGTTCTCAACTTTCAGTTTTTGTTCTCAATTTTTTATTTTTATTCTCAATTTTTTGTTTCTGTTCTCTAATTTATGTTTATGTTCTCAATTTTCTGTTTATGTTATTTAATTTTTATTTTTGTTCTCTAATTTCTGGATTGGGCTAGATCAGCGTTGGATTTTTTTGTAATTTTAGATTTGATTTCATTGGATTGGATTTGATTCTATCCCATTTCAAATGGAATCTCGGTCCCTTTATTTTTATTCTAATGAAATCACAAAAGTGATTCTATTATAAATCCAAACAACAGAATAAGAATCGAGGGCGGAATGCAATTTCATTTCGCCACCGATTCCATCAAACCAAACATGCCGTTAGGTTTTTTTTTTTTTTTTGAAGTGTTAAAAATCTAAAAAATAACTTTTCAAGGAGTACTAAAAATTAGATTTATTTAAAAATATCAAAACATTTATAATTTCAATATTATCCCTCCTTTATTTACATAAATTCTACTTAATTTTTAAAAATTATACTTAATTTCTAAAAATCCACTCAAATTTTATTTTTTAACAAAAAATTTAATTTTTTTTAAAAATATACATTTTCTTTAAATTGTCATAAATACCTTGTGTACGTTTCACTTAATTTCTTTTGTAATATCCACTTAATTTTATTTTACAATAGAAATTATATTTAATTTTATTTTTCAAAAAAAATATTTTTTTTAAATACCTTAAATACCCCTAAAAATTACTTACATAAATCCACTTAATAATTAAGATGAAACCCACTAAACAAATCAAGTAGAATTTCACTAAGAATTAGAGAACCCAAAAATTTAAGTTTTGAACCGAAACATTCAAAAACCAAATCATCATCAAACAAGTTATCACCTTACCCAAATCTTATGAACAAATCCATTGAAAATCAATTGGAGAACCTAGATCTATTGATTTCAAATTTTAGAAACCCTGAAATATAAAATTTCACTGAATATTAATCTGTAGTTACATTCCACTAAAAAATTTACATAAATCCACTTAATCCTAAGTGGAAATCTAATAAAATATTTAAGTGGAAATCCACTAAAAAATCAAAAATAAAAATCTACTCAAAATTATAGAACTGATATTAACATTATCGTCTTTGTCAATCATCGCACCGTCGCGCTCTGTCTATTGTGTTTGTTGGTCGTCCTACCTGTCACAACCCGCCCCAGACACCCGTCATCCTGAGGCTGGCATGACCACAACATGACATCACCAATACCCAAAAACCAAATGAATAACAATATACACACACTGTATAATACAAACATCTATTATGAGGGACACACCCGTCCCAAAACTATTGCTAACAAAAGTATTTAACCATGAACCCTTTTATAGGTTTGCCTTTGACAGCCTCTCCCCCAACGCCTACATGACTCCATCACGTAGCTCTACCTAGTGCTAGTAGGGGACCGACTCCTAGCTGTTGTACCTGCGAGTGCACTGCCTTCTTAGTAAAAATATTTTTAAAATATTATTACGTTCTAAATATTTCCACAATTTAGTATGGATCAAGCACAAGTATATAAGCAATGAAAATAAAGTGATATAGATAAGTTTCCATCTAGTATAAAATCATACCAACCGTCACAATAAAAAATATCAAATCAACCAATATACGTAAAACACCCCACTTCACGCACCAATCTCAAACACACACCTCCAAAACACACACACTGGCCAGCCCTAACGATCGTTTTAACCTCACGATCGGGAGTTTGCAACGGTACCGTACCATCCGTAGGATATACCTTCCTACGAACACCCATCACTCCGCCGTAACGGATAATCACTGCGCAGTATAAACGTCTAACATCACTCTGCCGAAACAGATAAACATCACTCCGCCGTAGCGGATAACATCACTCCGCCGAAGCGGATAATCTCACTCTACCAAAAAAAAAATAAAATACTAGGGCATCGTCAAATCGACTGCAACATCATCGAATCGCAACTCAATAAATATCGTCAAATCACTACGTCTATTTCTTTTCTTCTAAACCAACTTTAAAGTCCAAAAGCGTATTTCCCACTTTTCTTTTTAGAGAAAACGTCTGATTCTTTCAAAACCACTTTTCGACCCTTTATTTTCCTTTTGAAAATTAGACATTTTTAGGAAAACAAATGTTTCCTATTTCTTCTTAAAAACACCGTCTGATTTTACCAAAGTTAACAAAAATTCATTTTTTTTTAGTTTTATTTTGGAAACCATCGAAATCTTCCAAAAACCCAGTTTACCAGCTCACCCAAATCCTGCTTGATCCATATCATTTATAAATTCATACAATTTAAGTAACCACATATTTTCTCATAGAAAATAGTTGGGTAAGAAGACAGTACACTCACCTTGATTCCCGCGCTGAAAAACTATTACCGTTCAAATCCTACTGGGACGCTGGCACCTGCAAACCTGATTTAAAATCTTTCCCGGTTCCGAAATCCCCGCCAGCCACGAATTGGGTCTTTTTAGATTCTACTGGGGTGGTTCCTGTATTCTTTTCCCCTTTTTCTTCCCTTTTTCCTTTTTTTTTTTTTTTTTTTCTTTTTCTGTTTCTTCCTTTTTCTGTTTGCCCACTGGTTCCGTTCCCCGTTTCGTCGCCGGCCATGTCTCTCTCTCTCTACCATTACTACCCACCGGAGGCTTCCCACGCCTCGCCACCCTCACCGCCGGCCCTTCTCCAACCCCCACTACCGATCACCAACCACCACCGGTCACCCTATCACCCAACTCACCTACCCACGAAACTACCGCCACCCCCGTTGACGGCCAATTCACGCCGCCCCCTTCACACCCACACGGTCACATAGGACGTTCGGAATACACACATACAGCAACCACAGTACTCCCTATCACCCGCACAGCAGACACACACCCGCACGCACAACTTTTTCTCTCTAACTCGCCACCGGCGAAAACCGGCGACAGCGGCGACCACCCCGACACCCTCATCTGACCGAACGGAACACGCCCACAACCCGATCTCATACCCACCTGCAACCCACATGCACAACCGTACACACCAACCCACGATTGGTACTAAAAGAAACAGAGCATCTATACCCACAGCATCGGAACGGAACAACGCACACCCACCTCCGGCTGCATGATGGTCTGAACGACGGACACATATACACAAGTCCGATTGAACGGAGGGCCACCACCCACGCCGGACTGCACCCCATCGCCGGCGGACTCACCAACCCGAACCTTCTCCTCTTCCTCTCGGTTTTTTTTTGTTGTTTTCTCGATTTCTTCTTCTGAGGTCCCCCCTTCCTGAATCTCATGCATACACATATATATATATATGCATGTTAGTAGTGGATGTGTTTTGCTCCCTTCACGCCACGTTGCCACTTACCACTTCCCTTTGTCTCCGGCCAAAATTCACGGCACCGCCTCTAATTTAATTGTGTGTATATATATATATAAAAGTAATTTTTTGTCTAATTGCTCTTTCCTCCCCTCTTCTCCTTTAAATCTTCTTTTTAATCAATTTTGTTTTCTACAAGTTTCAGAAATTATAATTTCACCCTAAATTTATTTATTATTATTTTATATCTTTTTCCTCTTTTATCAATTTGAATCTCAAGTTTTAATTTTAATGTTTCTAAATTTTCAATCTTTGCCCCTAAACTTTTGATTTGAATTTTTAATTAAAAAAAATTTCCGAATTTTTCCAATGCTCTAAAATGTAATTAAAAAAATGACGTGCGTGGTAAACCAAGGTCTTACAACTCTTCCCTCCTAAAAGAAATTTTGTCCCGAAATTTTCGCCAGGCAACTAATACGACAAAGTCGCATCACAAGGTTATATTTTGTCTCTCGTGGTTCTAGAACAACTCTTTCCTAGGTAGAGTCCCATAATCACAAATCGTCCCAAGTTTATAATCAATAGTTTTTATTAAATCATATCCACCTATTGCAACATTTTCTTTCGTAGTGGTCAACATTATATCTTACGCCCAACAAACAGGGGGCACTAGGTCGGTTGCACTTAACACGGATAACCAGCTGTCAAAGAATCCCATGTTTCTACCTACCTCCGTTGCGCTACCCTGATAAAAGAAACCATCAAGAACAATGTACATGCTTGAAATATCGTGGTATTGTTTTCAACATTCTTGTGTACGTTTATTTAAAGATCACCACAATCTAACTTTAAATAATAAATTTCCTACAATGCGTCAAACGGATCATCTATAGGAATTTCCTTCATGCCTTCATATTTAATCAAGTCCATGACAAGACCATGCGTTTCAATCCCATTTCAATTTACCTGAACATGCTTCAAACATCTATCCATACATAGATACAAATTGAAGGATATAGATATGTCTCCATTACAAAAATTCGATACATCATCAAAAATCAATAGTTATTGACTATAAACTATTATACCTTTTATGAAATTCTAGTGACTTCCCACAAGCTGGCTCCACCCAAAGTTAGTAAGGGTTCAATACATCTAATTCCGTTCTTCTATCTCAGTTCGATTGATTTGATTGGAGTCCTGTATTCTTTTCATATAGCGCTTATCATGATGCTACCTTGGTCATCAAAAGGGTATGTATTATTTTAAACACATTCCATTAGCGCTACCTAATCCTTCTGGCTACCCGAAGATCCTAAAAACGCAACTCTTCAATACATCTTTGACTATCTGAATCGTACTTCTTGATTGACTGTTTATCCACAAATAAGACGAGGTACCAATTTCCAATTTGGCACCTTAAGGAGTATGGAAATTCATCCTGAACATCAAAATAGATATCCTCTCCTAGTACTACAGTTTTTTTTTCTAATAGATAAATATTACCTGGAATTAGCTATCCGACTTTCTCTATTCACCACATGTCGATCCTTTGACGGTATTTATTACATATAAAACTCACGTTTTAAGATATCACTATTCAATAATGCATTTCAAATTCTTCTACAGACTGTTCATACACCAGTGATCTAATTTGGTTCGATAAAATTATCTTCCAATTACAGTACAACGGTAACACTTACTCATTAACAATTCAATTTATCCAAAATCAACCATCAATTTTCAAACGAGTAAGTCACACCAGCATCTTATTCCAACTTCATTCGACACTTATCTTGAACCAGGCCTCATGCAACCGAACAATCCCATCAATGCACACTTAACATATGAATTAAGACTCACCTTCCATTTTGAAATAGGTAAAGGCTACAATGACCGTCCTTGGATGTTAAAGTCCGATCTCAATTTTTGCTAACCTACAAGTCACCTAACACCAAATTCAACGATTTTTTTTTTTCCATTCTCCTCTAAACTACCTATAATGCTCCAGCAATCTTGATACCGTTTGTTATCACCGGGGTGCATTGTATATTGGACTATGTACTTCTTTAAGGTTTCTTTCGTCAAATGAGCATCATTAGGAATGCACAGTCTATTTTTAATCATCAAGACTTCGCCATTATTTCTGACACGATCGTCAGCTCTACGACCATTTACTATTTTACCTCTAATCTTTCTTAACTGGACCTCTATGCTTTTACAACACATTTGATCAATGTCGATTTCCAAAATCAGAGTGTCAAACAACGTTGTCATCTGACCCACTGTCCACTATACCCACAAGGTCACTCAACACATAATTTAGTGTGAACAACCCGAATGTACACAACCCAACTTACTAATTTCCGACTTAAAGCATTGGCTCCGACTTTGGTCCTTACTGAAAATTAATGGATGGTGCAATTATAGTCTTTAATAAATTTTATTCAATGCCTTTACTTTAGATTTAGTTCCCTTTTTAGTAAGCAACTATTCCCAGCTCTAGTGGTCGGTGCATATCCCATAAATTTCGTCATGCAGGTAGAATCACTAGAACATCTAAACAACCACAATCACTGCCATTTCCAGAAGTTCTGTGCTCTAGGTACATTATTCGGCCCTTCTTATTAAACCATTGTTTCAGCTTCCTTTGGACTCACGTGAATACCGTTTCTCAAGATCACAGGTCCCAAATTTACCACTTGATCCCACCAAACTCACCTTTACTGCACTTGGCATACTATTGTTTTTTCCTCATCATCGGCAACACAATCTGGGGATGTTCTTCAAGCTCTTCTCTACTCTTAACCGGATCATCGTTTTTACCATGTCATAGTCCTTGACCTCCAACTGATAATATCCTACTCAAAATCTAACATCCTGATCTTTCGGAGTTGATTAAAGTGACTGTCAATTTTAATTGATAAGTTAACAATACTGGATTTTCATGGGGAGAAACACTAGGTCTGAGTCAATCATGGGTTAACAGTTTAATTTATTGTAATGACCCTGTTTCCCAGGGCCGTCACACGGCTTCTCCCCCATCATGACTTCCTACACCTAAAACTAACTCACTCGAATTCCCCATACTCAACAAATTGTAATCATGAATTAAGTGCAATCCCTCTTCTACTTCAAATTACTTCACTCATCTATTTATTTATCTATTATCATTATTATTATTATTATTTATTTATCTATTATCATTATTATTATTATTATTTATTTATTATTATCATTATTATTATTATTTTATTTTATTTTTTAAGTTTTTATACACATCGGTGATCAACTTTAGAGTTCCAAGGTAAAAAAAATTAAAATCCCAATTTCCCACATTTTATCAACACGATTATATTTAGCCAGTTTATTAAGTCGAACGTCTAATTCCTTAAACTTATGGAACCTATTTTACAACGACTATGATTATTATTCATGCTTACTAGCACCTCGACAATTTCTTTCCCTAGCTACTACAATATCCACTGTCTAAACTGGTTCCAATTGGTGCCTAGCACTTGCGTAAACTATTCTGATATCCTTTCTAATTTCCTGAGCCAACTATCACATTACCTGGAGTAATGAGTACATCTTTCCCCAAAATACAAACTTTGATTCAGTCCAGATTCTGAAACAATCCCCCGACAACTTTATGAACTATATTTATACGCACCTACTATCATCACCAACCCACAATTCTCGGCTACTCTCTATAGATCAATCTCTATTACTTCCGTTATGTTTCCTAGTTTCTCAGGCTGTTCTTCTGTCTGCCCATCAACTTAGAATGTTCCACCAAGTAAATTTATTTATTTATTTATTTTATTTTTATTATTATTATTATTATTATTATTTTTTCGCCACGGTTTTCTCACATCCTTATTTTCAACTAATACGAACTTTTTTTTTTTTCCCCACCATTTGGTTTTCATAAACTGACTTAAATGTATTCTGCTATACTATTGAGTATTTTAGTACCGACCATATTAAGTGCTACTAATAGTTCTCAACATCAAGGAATACGCATGTGGTTGTTTCTTATAGTACCCCCACAATCGCGATCCTCCCATTACCACTATTATCGACATAGCATCCCTCAATTCCATCGTTTGGCAATATCACCATTTTGTTGCATTACTACTTGCCAACAAAACAACCCGCAATGCATGATGTCAATGCACCAACTAATGAAATAACTAACCTTCACGTACCGAACTCACCTATCGACACCCTATCTCATGTCCCCTACTGACTAGACGACTGGCACGTCCTTCTATCACATGGTCCTCTACTGGGACAACCAACAACAAGTCTTCAAAATCTATAACCTAGGCTCTGATACCAAAAATTGTCACAACCCGCCCCAGACACCCGTCATCCTGAGGCTGGCGTGACCACAACATGACATCACCAATATCCAAAAACCAAATGAATAACAATATACACACACTGTATAATACAAACATCTATTATGGGGGACACACCCGTCCCAAAACTATTGCTAACAAAAGTATTTAACCATGAACCCTTTTATAGGTTTGCCTTTGACAGCCTCTCCCCCAACGCCTATATGACTCCATCACGTAGCTCTACCTAATGCCAGTAAGGGACCGACTCCTAGCTGTTGTACCTGCGAGTGTACTGCCTTCTTAGTAAAAACATTTTTAAAATATTATTACGTTCTAAATATTTCCACAATTTAGTATGGATCAAGCACAAGTATATAAGTAATGAAAATAAAGTGATATAGATAAGTTTTCATCTAGTATAAAATCATACCAACCGTCACAATAAAAAATATCAAATGAACCAATATACGTAAAACACCCCACTTCACGCACCAATCTCAAACACACAACTCCAAAACACACACACTGGCCAGCCCTAACGATCGTTTTAACCTCATGATCGGGAGTTTGCAACGGTACCGTACCATCCGTAGGATATGCCTTCCTACGAACACCCATCACTCCGCCGTAGCGGATAATCACTGCGCAGTATGAACGTGTAACATCACTCTGTCGAAGCAGATAAATATCACTCCGCCGTAGCGGATAACATCACTCCGCCGAAGCGGATAATCTCA
Source organism: Eucommia ulmoides (assembly GCA_016647705.1). Classification (NCBI taxonomy): domain Eukaryota; kingdom Viridiplantae; phylum Streptophyta; class Magnoliopsida; order Garryales; family Eucommiaceae; genus Eucommia; species Eucommia ulmoides. The sequence goes on from CM028338.1 coordinate 1,418,833, forward strand.
CTCTACCAAAAAAAAAAAAAAAATACTAGGGCATCGTCGAATCAACTACAACATCATCGAATCACAACTCAATAAATATCGTCAAATCACTACGTCTATTTCTTTTCTTCTAAACCAACTTTAAAGTCCAAAAGCGTATTTCCCACTTTTCTTTTTAGAGAAAACGTCTGATTCTTTCAAAACCACTTTTCGACCCTTTATTTTCCTTTTGAAAATTAGACATTTTTAGGAAAACAAATGTTTCCTATTTCTTCTTAAAAACACCGTCTGATTTTACCAAAGTTAACAAAAATTCATTTTTTTTTAGTTTTATTTTGGAAACCATCGAAATCTTCCAAAAACCCAGTTTACCAGCTCACCCAAATCCTGCTTGATCCATATCATTTATAAATTCATACAATTTAAGTAACCACATATTTTCTCATAGAAAATGGTTGGGTAAGAAGACAGTACACTCACCTTGATTCCCACGCTGAAAAACTATTATCGTTCAAATCCTACTGGAACGCTGGCACCTGCGAACCTGATTTAAAATCTTTCCCGGTTCCGAAATCCCCGCCAGCCACGAATTGGGTCTTTTTAGATTCTACTGGGGTGGTTCCAGTATTTGTTTCCCCTTTTTCTTCCTTTTTTTTTTTTTTTTTTTTTTTTTTTTGTTGTTGTTGTTTTCTCGATTTCTTCTTCTGAGGTCCCCCTTCCTGAATCTCATGCATACACATATATATATGCATGTTAGTAGTGGATGTGTTTTGCTCCCTTCACGCCACGTTGCCACTTACCCCTTCCTTTTGTCTCCGGCCGAAATTCACGGCACCGCCTCTGATTTAATTGTGTGTATATATATATATAAAAGTAATTTTTTGTCTAATTGCTCTTTCCTCCCCTCTTCTCCTTTAAATCTTCTTTTTAATCAATTTTGTTTTCTACAAGTTTCAGAAATTATAATTTCACCCTAAATTTATTTATTATTATTTTATATCTTTTTCCTCTTTTATCAATTTGAATCTCAAGTTTTAATTTTAATGTTTCTAAATTTTCAATCTTTGCCCCTAAACTTTTGATTTGAATTTTTAATTAAAAAAATTTCCCGAATTTTTCCAATGCTCTAAAATGTAATTAAAAAAATGACGTGCGTGGTAAACCGGGGTCTTACACTACCATTGTGCTTCGCTCCTCTGGCCAAATCTTGGATCTAGGTTATCTCTATTAGGTGACCGGTCAATTGTTTGGTCCATTTCGCAGTCACACTTTCATGTATCAGTTTTTCAACCACAAATCAAAAGTTTTTTCGAAGTTACAATCTCCAAATTTGATCTAAAATAATATATAAATAAAGAATAAAATTCAAATTGACGCCTTCGCCAAGCCAAGGAAGAGCTTTTTGATGTAGCTTTTTAATTTCATCCAATCAGAGTGAAAATGTAAGACCCCGATCTCCCACGTATGTCATTTTATTTTCATTTTAGAGCATTTAGGAAATTATGGGGGTAAAAATAGAGTTAATTGAAAGCCAAATTAAAAATAAAATAAAATGGGTCAATTAAAAATTTAGAAATATTTATTCTAAACGATGGGATTCAAATTGTCGCTTAAATTTTAAACTAAAAATTTTAAAGATGCAAACTGCGATTTAAGAAAATTGAAAATAGTACCTTCGGCTCAAATAAGAAATGTAAAGAAGTTAGGGGGAGAAAAGTGTAATAAAATAAAAGTTTTTTAAAACACACACACACACACACACACACACACACACACACACACATATATATATATAAACACATATATATAACATATACACGTGCGTGTGTGCTGTGCTTGCCGGTCGAACCATGAACCGAAACAGAGATAAGGGTGAAGACCGGCGATGTGGCAAGATTTGATCAAGCAATCCATCCACTTATTTCATGCATATAAAAACCATGCACGAACATCATGAATGCAGATCTCAAAAGGGGAGGAAATCTGAATTTTTTTTCAGAAAAGAGTCTAGGGAGAGAAAGAGAAGAACAGAGGAGGGGCGTCGGGTGTTCGAGATCGACGGAAGTAGGGGAATGGTTCCGATCAGCCGATGATTGTGGGTGTGAGAAGGTGTAATCAGGGATGTTGTGTTCAGACGTGAGGGTGTATAGGGTTGCTGTTCGGGATCGCTGACGTTGGACGGTTCTCCGACGAGCAGGGTGTTCCGATTGCAGGGGTGTGTATGCATGTGTATGCTCTGATTCCAAGGGTATGTGAGTGAGGTGATCGTCGATAATATGTATGGGTGGTGGTCGCCGGAGTTGACAAAAAGAGAGGAGAGAGAGAGGATCGGCGGTGACGGGTTCGGTGGCCACAATTGGTGAGTTCGTCGTCGTTCCTCCGGCGATTTCGCATGTGTGGGTATGGGAGGTGTTTGGCGTGGTGTGTGCGTGTGCCTAAACGTTGACAGTGAAGATCGGCCGGCGTTGAGGAGGTCCGGCGGGTGCACCAAACCGAAACGAAAAAAAAAAACAGAAGAGAAATTACAAAAGTGACCCCAATAAAAATTCAAAATCCATCTCGCGGCCTGTGAACGTTTCGGAACAGGTAACATTTTCATCGGATATCGTTATCGATTGAATTAAATGGTTGAGCATGAAGAGTTTTCACATTTGCAACAGTAAGGGTCGTGGGCGTAATAACATTTTTATAATCACTAATTTTTAACAAACGGGTACAGTAAACTTAACGGAGCGAAATTAAAACGAATAATAATTTCTTTTGTAATAAAATATGGGGAGTGGGAAAATTATGAAGAATTAGGACCTGCATTCGTCTAATTAGGTCATTTTAAATACGATATTAATTTAGGCCCTATTATTATTAGGTTTGCAGGCACCGGAGTGTTGGTAGAGAGTAGTCAGTAAAAGCTTTTCAGAGCGGATCATGAGGTGAGTGTACTGTCTTCTTATCAAACTATCTTTTTATGTATGTGTATGATGAAATATGTGTTTACTTAAATTGTATAAATTTAAAAATGATTTGGATCAAGCAGGATTTGGGTGAGTTGGTAAACGGCTTTTGGAAGATTTCGATGGTTTCCAAAATGAAACTGAAAATGAATTTTTGTTGAATTTGGTAAAATCAAACGATGTTTTTAAAAGGAAATAGAAAACATCTGTTTTCCTAAAAATATCTGGTTTTCAAAAGAAAAATAAAGGGTGGAAAAGTAGTTTTGAAAGAATCAGACGGTTTCTCTAAAAAGAAAAGTGTGAAATATGCTTTTGGGCTTAAAAGTTGGTTTTGAGGAAAAGAGATAGACGTGATGATTTGACGATATTTATTGAGTTGTGATTCGATGATGCTGTATTTGATTTGACGATATCCTAGTATTTATCTATTTCGGTAGAGTGAGATTATTCGCTCCGATGGAGTGATGTTATCCGCTACGGCGGAGTGATGTTTATCTGCTTCGGCAGAGTGATGTTAGACATTTATACTGCGCAGTGATTATCTGCTTCGGCGGAGTGATGGGTGTTCGTAGGAAGGTATATCCTACGGATGATACGGTACCGTTGCAAACCCCTGATCGTGAGGTTAAAACGATCACTAGGGCTGGCCAGTGTGTGTGTGTTGAAGGTGTGTGTTTGAGATTGGTACTTGAGATGTGGTGTTTTAAGTATATTGATTGATTTGATATTATTTATTATGATGACTGGTATGATTTTATACTAGATGGAACTTATCTATACCACTTTATTTCCATTGCTTATATACTTGTGCTTGATCCATACTAAATTGTGAAAATATTTAGAACGTATTAATACTTTAAAAATGTTTTACTAAGAAGGCAGTACACTCGCAGGTACAACAGCTAGGAGTCGGTCCCCTACTGGCACTAGGTAGAGCTACGTGATGAAGTCATATAGGCATTTGAGAGAAGCTATCAAGGGCGAACTTATTAAAAAAAAAGGTTCATGGATAAATACTTTTAGCTAATAAAAATTTCGGAACATGTGTGTCCCCCATAGTAGATATTTGTATTATACAGTAGGTGTATATTGTCATTCGTTTGGTTATTTGGGTATTGGTGATGTCACGTTGTAGTCACGCCCGGCTCGGGATGACGGGTGTCCGGGACGGGATATGACAATTTTGGTATCAGAGCCTAGGTTATAAGTTCTGTAGACTTGTTAGGAGATGTGTCAGTAGAAGACCTTGAGATAGAAGGACGTGTCGGTCGTCTAGTCAGTAGGGGACATGAGATAGGGTGCGTCTAGTCAGTAGGGGACATGAGATAGTGTGTCAATAGGTGAGCTTGGTATGTAAGTGTTAGGTCTTTTATTTCATTAGTTTGTGCTTTGGCATGGTGAATGGAGGGTTGTCTTTTTGGCAAACAGCGATATGACCACGGGGGGGTATTGCTGGGAAGGATGTCTCGCACAAGATAAGAAGGCTAAGTTAGACAAACCACGAATTACGTCGTTATCAATATACTAGATGATATGGCAGAACACACTAAAGTCAAAATAAGAAATAATATTCAAAGGGAGTAAATCGCTTTCTAAACAATCTGAAAGGAAACTGTGACGTTACCGGACAAGAATTTAATTTAGTAACACTTTTTAAATTAATTAATAGACGGAGTAACAAATGTGGCATGTAGCAAGGTAATAGGAAATAATATATAAAAGTAGCCGAGAATTGTGGATCTAGGAGGATAGTAGGTGCGTGTAAAGATAATCCCTTCGAATGAGTAATATAGAGTTGCGGGTGGAGTCAAATTTGGGATGAATAAAAGTATGTATTGTTGGGAAGACATATATAGTACCTCAGTTAGTCTTTTAGGGGGGGAGGGGGGTTTAGGAAGTTAGAAAAGTGTTAAAGAAAGGATATCACAAGTTGGTACGTAGATGCTGTTCAAACAAGTTTCCGCAGTGGATACTATAATAGCTAGGAATTTTTCCTATGTAGCATCGAGAATTGACAGGGTACTTGTACGCGTGATTAGTAATTGTGGTTGTTGTTAAATAAGTTCTATAATGATAAGGAGATAAACATTCGGCTCGTAAGTTGGTTTAAGTATACTGGTGTTAATGAACGTGGGAAACTGAGATTTGAAATTATAATCTTGGGACTTTAAAGGCAATTGTTATGGAATAGGAAAAGAGTGAGTGAATTAATGATTGATTGCATTTAGTTGAATTTGAATAATTTTGGGGGTGTAAAAAAAAAAAAAAGGTATTAATTGTTGGATATTGGGAATTGGAGTAAGTTTGTTTGCAATTTAGGAAGTCTTAATAGAAAAAGAAGGCGTCATAATAAATTAGAATATCAACTAATGATTTATGTAGACCTGATGTGTTTCCATAAAGATCCGATGTTGGTAACGTAAAAGTTAGAATGGATAGGTTGTTAAATAGGTTGCAACAAATAAGGAATTGTGTTAGATTTTTGAGAAGGGTATCTATAAACGAAAATTTGAGACTGTGACGTGGTAACATTGGTGATCCGGTCGAAAGTAGAGAAGAGCATGGTGAACATCTCCGGAATGTGTTACTAAGGCGGTGGTTAGGGCAGTAAATGTGACTAGTGCTCTTAAGGCATAGCATTCAAGTAAATCCAAAGGAAGTCAAAGTAGTGGATTGACGGAATATGAAGAAGGCCGAGAACATGTGACTGGAATTCGAAACTTTTTGAAGCTAGTAGAGATCGTATTCGTTCTAACGTTTACTAATGTAGGTGTTAAGTTGAGATCTTGGTAAGTCTATTAGGCAATTGATCGGATGACCACTCTAACTGAGCTAATAAATATGAAGATGATATTTAGCAATTGTAGGATAGTAGCGCAGAAGTTAGATGTCCAATTGGAAACGATTAAAGTAGAAGGGAATGAAGGCGGTCACGGTGCCGACTATAGCAAATATTTCAGGTAAAAAATTGGTGAATTAGTTGTTCATACTAATTTATGGGTTAAGTTGAGACCCTTGTAAGTTGAGTGGGCGGCTGGTTAGATGGTAATGCTATTCGGTATTGATTTTCACCATAGTGTAGACATGTAAAGGTCGGATGTCCAGTTAAGAAGGTTTAGCAATACAGTGGAAATTGACTGTAGAACTGTTTAGCGTGTCTGAAGGAATGATGAAATTTGGAAATTGGATATAAATTGTGTAGGGCTGATAATGCCAATTTATAGATGAGAACTTAAAAGAGGTGCATAGAATATGCAATACCCCAGTAAAATTAACTATATTGTGATGGCGTAAATATGATTAGTAGATTGGAATGGAAATAGAAAATCACAGCATTTGTTATTTGGTGATTTGTTAGTCAAGTTAAGGTCGAGAAGTAACGAAATCTCTTGGTGGGCTATTGTAGCCTTGACATATACCAGAAAAGAAAAGAGAGAGAAGTTTGAGGAGTGTTTTCCTGATGCGCATGTCCAATATATATATGTATATATATATATTGATAGGATTGTTCGATTGTGTGATGCATCAATTTAATGCAAAATTTTAAAATTTAGTTGGGACAAGATATTTTTTTTCAAAAGGGGATAAGGATTAGTAATTCTAGGAATTTTATTAATCGGTTATTCGAAATTTTAGAATGGGAATTCTAAAATCATAGGTATTGGCGCCATATGGTGATCAGGACAATAATTGTTATCAAAGTGAAATAGGTTATCAGTGTATGGACAATCCGTGGGAGAAACTGTAGTGTCAGAAGCTGATAGTTATTTGCATCTGCGGGTTAAAAAAATTTCATACTCCTTTAGTTGCCCAAGTAGAAGTTGATACCTTATTCCAGTCATGGATTAATGATTTATCAGAAAATACGATTCAGGTGTTGAAAGTTATATTGAGAGGTTGTGTCGAGGAAGTCTCTGGTAAGTGGGATGTTGTGCAATGTTAATAAAATCTGTTTATGCTAATAACTATCTTGTCGTCAATCGTGGTGGTATCGCATAATATGCTATAGGATACAGGATTCCGATCTGATAGACTAAACGGAGATAGGAAAACGAAACTTGCGGGATTTAAAAATAGCTCGATGTGACTGCAATTTTACTGGAAATTGGAAGTTATTAAGATATCACGGGACAGGGAGAATTTAAAATATCCTTGAGATGATATGTACACATGGTATAATATTTTGTAGTTAATAGCTAGTAGTTATTAGAATGTGTCGTTTTCGTAGTGACTGGGGCGTACCTATGTCCTGTGAGTCGTATATGTACGTGTATATAGTTGAAGCATGTTAGGCAGGTGGAAATAACCTTGAAGCATGTGACCATATCAGGGACTTGGTAAAATGTGGAGGCATGAAAAGAATTCTTATAGATTATTTGTTTGATATATATGAGTTGTAGTTATATGGGTTGGTGATATTTAGGTATTATGAATAATATCGATATGCGTGTTAAAGAGTTGAGGTAGGTATCAAGGTTAATGATTGTTAAGTTACCGGTGCTTATGAGAGGGGGGACGATTATAGTTAGGTTAAGTGTTGAATGAAAAATATTATTGCAACGGGCGACTAGGATGTGTCAGATGAAATAGATAAGTGTCGGTTACGATGGAATGAAGTAGACTCAATGTACTGAAATATTTTTGGTAGGTAGTGTTGTTACTGATTTTAATTTTATCAGAGTAGCGCAGTGGAAGCGGTGAGGAACATGAGATTCTTTAACAATGAGTGATCCATGTTAAGGGTAACCGACCAAGTGCACCTTGTTGGTTGGATGGTTACGATTTGACGAAAAAGTTGTTGATTATAAATTTTGGGCGATTGTGATGATGAGACCATATATAGGAAACAGTTGTTCTAAAATCACATGAGACGAGTATAACTTTGTGATGCGACTTTGGCATAGTAATAGCCTGACGCCAATTTTGGAAATGATTTGACGGTTACAAACTATGAGTGATGTTTGGTTCTAGGACCCTGATTTTTTTTTAGACATATTTTAGCACATTTAGAAATAACTAGGTAGATGGTATTATTTATTATTTAAACTTAAAATTTTAGGGGTCAATTTGAGATTGGCAAAAGATTAAAAATTGAATTTGGGTTTAACTGAACCTAAATAAAATTAAGGGGTGGATAATGTAATTAGGAAAGAGTCGACAGAAGAATTATGCGGACAAGCGTAGGCAAGAGTTGGAGTTTAAAGTAGGCGATTATGTGGTTTGCATATATCCCCGTAGAAGGGCGTAATGAGGTTTGAAAAGAAAGGAACATTAAGTCCAAGGTATACCAGACCATATGAGATTTTAGAACGGGTTGGCGTGACAGCCTATCGATGTTTTGCAAATATGTGCCCGATCACATGTGCTGGCTTCGTAACCGATCGAATAAGAAGAAGATTTGACATACGTTGAGGAGCTAGTCCAAATTCTAGGCCGTAAAAACCAGGCGTTGCGGACAAAAACGATCCCATTAGTCAAAGTATTACTGCACATTCATGTAATGCAAGAGGTGACATGGGAACGAGAGGGTGAGATAAGGAAAAATAATTGCATTTGTTCGATTAAGGTAATAAAATTTTGGGACGAAATTTCTTTTAGGAGGGAAGGGTTGTAAGATCTCGATCTCCCACGTATGTCATTTTATTTTCATTTTAGAGCATTTAGGAAATTACGAGGTAAAAATGGAGTTAATTGAAAGCCTAATTAAAAAAAAAATTGGGTCAATTAAAAATTTAGAAATATTTATTCTAAACGATAGGATTCAAATTGTCGCTTAAATTTTAAACTAAAAAATTTAAAGGTGCAAACTGTGATTTAAGAAAATTGAAAATAGTACCTTGGGCTCAAATAAGAAATGTAAAGAAGTTAGGGGGGGAAAAGTGTAATAAAATAAAAGTTTTTTAAAACACACACACACACACACACACACACACACATATATATATATATAAAATAGGACGGCTTTTGCGGACTAGGACAAACGAAAATATGACTAGGACAAACACAGTGCTGACTAGGCTAAATTTGATTTGCTGATTAGGACAAACAAATTAATGCTAACGATTAAGGAAACAAGCATAAATTAAGGTAAATTAAGATATAATTCTTGCATTAATTAATTCACATTACCTTTGTCTATTTAATTAAATTAAATAACATTATTTTCTATTCTTATTACGCCCAATATTTTCTTAATTAACTGGGCCATTATTTCCTTACATTTACTATTTCCATGTTCATCATGTTATGCCACCGCCATATCAAATTACGTTTACCTTAAGCCCACATTGCTCCACCTCCATTGTTGACCCTCTCTCTCTATGGAAACCCTCGCCCACCCCCTTCTCTCTTCACGATTTACTGGCTATCAGTGGAAATCATGATTTACCCTTCTAATATCGCCCAATCCCTCTTTCTATGGAAACTTCTTATATATGCAACCTTTAAATCCGACCACCGCCGTTCTGATCTGGAACAGTGACAGCAATGACGGCGAGATCGGAGAGGGATAGAGGTAAACGCTTATGAATTCGTTCTTTGCGTGGTGTTTTTTTGGTGTTCCTGTTATTTCATTTTTGTTCCCAGAAATCTGGATAGGTTCGATGTCGTCCCCGCCATCGTCGCCGAAATCGTCATGTAGGTTGATGTAATCGTCACCATCTTCCCTTCTCCGAAATCGTCTGGATTGATGTCATCGTTAATTGCTCTTTTCCGAAATCGCTACCATCGATCGATCGTCTGGATCGATGGCCACCGTCGTCGATCAATAGTCAGGTTGGTCAAGCTGTTTTAGGTGTGATTTTGTTCTTGAGTTCTTGATTATGTTTAGGGTTTTATTCTTTATTTTCATTTATATAATTGTTAATGTTAGGTATAACTTTGTTCTTGAGTTCTTGATTGTGTATTATGTATAATTTGAATTCTTGAATTGTTTTTCTGTACGATCTCAGTCCAACCGACAACCAGTAAGCGATGACGACGACCGGAGATGACTGTAAATGGCTCACGGAGGACTACGACAATGCAGTAAGTCTGTTTTTTTTTTTTGGTGAAATTTACAGTTTGTTTGCTTAATATTTTTAAATTTTTAATGTGTTTAGGGTTTTGTTCTTCTTGATTGTTATTTATTTAGTTTGTTTAAATTAATTCGTTAGGGATGTGTTTACTTTTGATTTGACCATTGGAATTTTTATATACTCTCCTAACACTGTCATGTTAATTTTTGTATTTGCATCTTAGTCTTGCAGTTTGTTGTGTTTTCAGGTTTGTTTTCATTTTGATCTTCAATTTTGGGTTCCGTTTTCATATCCAGGTTTGCCCTCAAATCTCAATTTTCAGCCTTTTGGTATGTTTTATTTATTTTTTCCTTCTGTTTTTTTCCTAATTAATTTGGTTTTGTTTTGGGATTGGTTTCATTTTGATTTTCTGCATATTTCGTTTTTGTTTGGAAGTTGTTGCATTTCATAACAACATTTGCATTTTTTTATGATTTTTATTGATGGAATCTAGACCCTCTCGATTTCTCACCTCTACCACCTAGGTTTTGTTTGGCTATTCTCTTCAGGTTCGATTATCAAACATGTCTAATTCGAATCGGACTGCTGGAATGTCTCTTTGAAATGTCTAATTCGAATTAGGCTCCCACAACTTATCCTTTTGATCGTTTTCTCACAAGTGGCATAATTTGTTATACGTGTATATTCTTCCATGCATAATAAAATCTCTTTTGATATTTCTTATCTTTGTTGGATATTAGTTATGGATCTGAATAATGATAATTTCGGTCTTGCTTTTATTTCTCTACTGGGATTTAATTGTTGACTTAAAATGGTTGTTTTGCATTTTAAATGATAATTTGTCTCAATTGATCCACTTGGGGAAACATATCTTTGATCGTTTTGCCTACTTGCTTACTATGGATGGATTAATTAGTTATGCTCCATGGAGGATTATTCTACCGTGCTGATTTTGCTGGATTAATTAGTGTTGCTCCATTGTAAAAAAATAAAAAAGTGGTGCATTATGGGGATTCTAATTTGAATTGGGATGTGTTTATTTTTAAATTCGGGGTTTTAATTGAACACTGACTCCATTTGTAAGAGGTCAAAAGTATCATTATCCAAAATAAAAAAGAAAATTTATGTAAAGCTCTATTTAGGTATATAAATAGCATGCATTTGTAAAGAATGTATAATCTTTCTTTTTCGTATTGGAAATCATCATATAATGTATAATATTTCTTTTTCGTATTGGAAATCATAATATAAGTGAAGTGATACTTATTTTTATATATGAATTATAACACAATTTATTTATTACTTGTATATAATCCGTATGAGGTCTTTTTATTTTATATGGATTCAAATTTTAGTCTTGATTGTTAGTTATTAGTGATGTTCAATTGTTAGTTATTATTGATATTCACATTAAATATCTGCATAATTAAATATCTGCAAAATGTTAATTTCGATCGTTAGTTATTATTGATGTTCAAATAAAATATGTCAATTCTTTATTATGTTTTTGTTGTGTTACACCCGTGCCTTCAGGTACGGGTTATATGCTAGTATATATATATATAACAGATACACGTGTGTGTGTGTGCTGTGCTTACCTGCCGAACCATGAACCGAAACAGAGAGAAGGGTGAAGACCGGCGACGTGGCAAGATTTGATCAAAAGGGGAACATCATGAATGCAGATCTCAAAAGGGGAAGAAATCTGAATTTTTTTTTAGAAAAGAGTCTAGAGAGAGAAAGAGAAGAACGGAGGAGGGGCGTCGGGTGTTCGAGATCGACGGAAGGAGGGGAATGGTTACAATCAGCCAACGATTGTGGGTGTGAGAAGGTGTAATCAGGGATGTTGTGTTCAGACGTGAGGGTGTATAGGGTTGCTGTTCGGGATCACTGACGGTGGACGGTTCTCCGACGAGCAGGGTGTTCCGGTTGCAGGGGTGTGTATGCATGTGTGTGCTCTGATTCTACGGGTATGTAAGTGGGGTGATCATCGATAAAATGTATGGGTGGTGGTCGCCGGAGTTGACAAAAAGAGAGGAGAAAGAGAAGATCAGCGGTGACGGGTTCGGTGGCCGCCGTTGGTGAATTCGTCGTCGTTCCTCCGGTGATTTTGCATGTGTGGGTATGGGAGGTGTTCGGCGTGGTGTGTGCGTGTGCCTAAACGTTGACAGTGAAGATCGGCTGGCGTTGAGGAGGTCCGGCGGGTGCACCAAACCAAAACGAAAAAAAAAAGAAGAGAAATTACAAAAGCAACCCCAATAAAAATTCAAAATCCATTTCGCGGCCTGTGAACGTTTCGGAACAGGTAACATTTTTTCATCGGATATCGTTATCGATTGAATTAAATGGTTGAGCATGAAGATTTTTCACATTTGCAATAGTAAGGGTCATGGGCGTAATAACATTTTTATAATCGCTAATTTTTAACGAATGGGAACAGTAAACTTAACGGAGCGAAATTAAAACGAATAATAATTTCTTTTGTAATAAAATATGGGGAGTGGGAAAATTATGTAGAATTAGGACCTGCATTCGTCTAATTAGGTCATTTTAAATACGATATTAATTTAGGCCCTATTATTATTAGGTTTGCAGGCACCGGAGTGTTGGTAGAGAGTAGTCAGTAAAAGCTTTTCGGAGCGGATCATGAGGTGAGTGTACTGTCTTCTCACCAAACTATCTTTCTATGTATGTGTATGATGAAATATGTGTTTACTTAAATTGTATAAATTTATAAATGATATGGATTAAGCAGGATTTGGGTGAGTTGGTAAACGGTTTTTGGAAGATTTCGATGGTTTCCAAAATGAAACTGAAAATGAATTTTTGTTGAATTTGGTAAAATCAAATGGTGTTTTTAAAAGGAAATAGAAAACATCTGTTTTCCTAAAAATATCTGGTTTTCAAAAGAAAAATAAAGGGTGCAAAAGTAGTTTTGAAAGAATCAGACGGTTTCTCTAAAAAGAAAAGTGTGAAATATGCTTTGGGCTTAAAAGTTGGTTTTGAGGAAAAGAGATAGACGTGATGATTTGACGATATTTTTTGAGCTGTGATTCGATGATGCTGTATTTAATTTGACGATACCCTAGTATTTATCTATTTTGGTAGAGTGAGATTATCCGCTTCGACGGAGTGATGTTATCCGCTACGGCGGAGTGATGTTTATCTGTTTCGGCAGAGTGATGTTAGACGTTTATACTGCGCAGTGATTATCTGCTTCGGCGGAGTGATGGGTGTTCGTAGGAAGGCATATCCTACGGATGGTACGGTATCGTTGCAAACTCCCGATCGTGAGGTTAAAATGATCACTAGGACTGGCCAGTGTGTGTGTGTTGAAGGTGTATGTTTGAGATTGGTGCTTGAGATGTGGTGTTTTAAGTATATTGATTGATTTGATATTATTTATTATGATGACTGGTATGATTTTATACTAGATGGAACTTATCTATACCACTTTATTTTTATTGCTTATATACTTATGCTTGATCCATACTAAATTGTGGAAATATTTAGAACGTATTAATACTTTAAAAATGTTTTACTAAGAAGACAGTACACTCACAGGTACAACAGCTAGGAGTCGGTCCCCTTCTGGCACTAGGTAGAGCTACGTGATGAAGTCATATAGGTGTTTGAGAGAAGCTGTCAAGGGCGAACCTATTAAAAAAAAAAGTTCATAGATAAATACTTTTAGCTAATGAAAATTTCGGGACATGCGTGTCCCCCATAGTAGATGTTTGTATTATACAGTGGGTGTATATTGTCATTCGTTTGGTTATTTGGGTACAAATGTTTCACTTCCATTTAATATTAATAGTTCAATCTTCACATGGGGCCACTAATGGATATAATACATCATCTTTCAACCCTGCCAAACTAAACACCAGATTATAATCAACCTTGGTATCCAACATCAATGGCGATTCTATCAATGGTCTTTTCCATCACCTCCTTCGACTTTTTGAGCAAGTTGATTGTCCTGTTCAGCCGCTCTCTTTTCTCTGCAACCCCCGGTGATTCCTCCAGCAACCACCCAATCCCGCCTCCCTGCATGCTCATCAGCTCTCCGATTATCACACTCTCCATCTCCATGTTCACCAAATTATGAATGGCGAACATCAGGTGAAGAGCAGTGGCGTCGACCAATCTATTCAGAACGATGTTCCAGTAGGCGGTGATTCTCATCTTCATGTCGTAGGCTTGGTCCATTTTTCTCGCTAGATAATTCACCAAATGCCCGATTTCGACTTCTCCGATCCCTTCGATAGTTGTTTTTGGGTATCCATACAGTACTTTAGTAATGGCTTCGTTGAATGATCCTTGTTGAGCCATGAGGTTATTGCATGTCGTCGTGTGCTCTAGATCACAGGTGTAATCGGTGAGCTTCTCCATTTCAATGATTTCTGTAACCTAGTTGAGTGATGTTACGACCCTGCCCATACATCATCATCATCTATTGGCTCCCATTCATGTTCTTGGAATCTTCTAGTCTATTTGATTTGTTAGTTTGTTATAGGGTTATGGTTGGTTGTTAGTTGCTATGGTTAGTTGTTGATTGAGTTGTTATGGTTAGTTGTTGGTTGAGTTGTTATGTTAGTTTACTTACCAAGAGGCTACAAATACTATAACTCTTGTGTTCATGAGGGATAATGAGAAATTGATATATCTTCTTCCTCTCAATTCTGTATTTTTTTTTCCCCGATAAGCATAGGTATCATTGATAGAAAGGTACAACCGAGAAAAACCAGGAATAGAAGCTTACAAGAATTTGCTCCAAACCCAAACACAACGAATATAAAAATTTAGCTAACCTAGTAAAGATCCCCTCAAAATCTCAGCACGACAATCACACAGAACCAAGATTTAGAGATCCTACGAGTATCTCCACTACATGGAAGGCACAAAAAGCTTCTCAAGACACAAAATAACCCGAAGGAACAAAGATGCGGAGTTCCACAACGATCGCAACCAACTGCAATGTTAATGTATTATATGGGCTTGGCCCACATGGTCCATTAGGGCAAAACCCTAACCCACACTTTCCCTATAAATATGTATATATTATTGTATTATTTTGTATTACTTTTCATAATATCAATTTATGATTCTTCTTCTACTTCTCAATTATCTTAACATGTTATCAAGAGCAAATCTTTTTTGGACCTGTTCTATTTTGTTTTTTTTCAAAACCCTAAAGCTTCCGCCGCTGCCGCCGTCTCTTTTTTCTAGCTGATTTCGTCACTGCTACAGGTTTCAACATCACTCTGGTATAAACAACCACCACACCACCGACTTCGTCTTGCATAGACGAACACAACGCCACCAAAATCACCGCATCAGAGTATTCACGCGCTCACACGCGCCACCAACAGCCTGCAGTACCACTAGCCGTGCAGTCTCAAATTTTGAGTTCTACCGCCTCAACTAGAGCTCCAAATTAAATGCACAATATACCATCAGAAGTGTATCAACGAGACGATTCCAAAAATGTAAGTTTCATCACTTGATTACTGTTCATGCGTCCACACGCACGGCCTGAACAAGCTGCTGTCAAACCGCGGCAAATCCACGCATCGTTGATTTTTTTTTTGGGCTGCCACGTCAGCCCTAGTGCCCAATCATCGCTCACGTTAGCATTGACCTTTTCCACATCAGTGTTGACTTCCACCTCAACCCCTGCCACGTCATCAATACTTCTTTGTCCTGGTTCAGGCCTTTGTTGACCGGTTTTCTGCAAACTTGGACCGGTTCCTGGGGTTTTTCGACGATCTGATTCTGTTTCCAGCCTCCGTTTTGTGATTTGAGACTCACAGAATATATTTTCATTTATATTCATGTGGTTTTTAAGCCGGTTCACCCATTTTTCGCCCGGTTCTTGGAGATTTCATATCGATTCATAGATAATTTTGGCATTGTAAATCCATCAGTGACAACAGCTTCTCTAGGTTCAATAGCGATACCTATGGGTTCTTCGTTCATTTTCAATGCCAAAGAGGATTCGGACCCTACCTCTTCTACTGCCACCATGTCTATTGCAGATTTGACCTCATTTATCCTTCATATCTTTTTCAAAATTGGTACTCATACAAATATTTTCCCTGTTCTCTCACTTACTACAGGTAATTCCTCTTGATTCTTTAATTCTTCCTGTTGTAATCACATGGCATCTTATCCCAATATTTTTTCAACCAAACGATCCACGATGAATATCCCTAGTATTCATACTGCTGATGGTTCTCAAATGCCTATTACATATATCGGTCAGGTTTCTACCTCCCATCTTTCTATTCCTGACACGTACTTGATTCCAAAACTCACCTTATATCTTTTTTCTGTTGGGCAACTTTGTGAATTGGGATTTGAAGTCATATTTTCTAATAGTGGTTGTCATATGTAGAATTCTCAAACAGGAGAAATTCTTGGGACTGGTCATAAGGTTGGATGCCTATTTGAACTTACCAATTTACATCTTCCATCTCCAACTCCACCATCACCACAACCAAATATCCCTTTATCAACCTGTGCAACCTTACCACCACCGCCTCTATCATCTTCCTCATCCTTAACCACTAGTGTCTCTCTCACCATCCCAACTTTGGCTTGCTTGTTTAGTCCACACTTCATCTAACCGACTCCAATCTCTTATCTCTAGTGGTCAGCTTGGTTCAGTTTAGCATGAGTTCTTCAAATGTATTCATTGTCAATTTGCAAAACAACCAGCCCTACCTTTCAAAGAGAGTCAGTTTATTTCGCTTGCACCATTTGATCTAATTCATTCTATTATTTGAGGGCCTTCTCCTCATGCCTCAATGGGTGACCTTCGTTACTTTGTTATATTTGTAGACAACTACTCTCGATATACATGGTTGTTTCTTATGAAACATCGATCCGAACTATTCCAAATATATTCTGAGTTTTTTTCTATGGTTCAAACCCAATTTTCTAGAAATATCAAAGTTTTTTGCTCACATAACGCAATGGAATATAAGGACCGTGCTTTCCTTAACCTACTTCGCAAAAATGACACGCTCCCCCATCGCTCGTGTCCTAGTACATCCCAACAAAATGGATAAGCCAAATGCAAACATAGACATATTCTTGACACAGTTTGCGTTCTCCTCATTTCTTCATCATGTCCTGAGCGTTTTCAGGGTGAGGCTGCCTTCAACGCAGTCTATACAATAAATCGTGTTTCTTCCGCTACAATCCAAAACTAGTCTCCATTTGAACGCCTTTTCGATAAAACTTCGGATTATTCTGAACTCAGAGTCTTTGGTTGCGCATGTTTTGTTCTTCTGAAACCACATAAACATAACAAACTGGAACCAAGAGCTCATTTGTGTTGTTTTCTTGGATATAGCATCGAACATAAAGGGTATCGGTGTTGGGATCTCATTTCTAAAACCCTTTGTATCACACAACATATTATCTTTTGGGAACATCAAATGTTTTCTTTCTTATGGTCATTTGACATGTCAACCCTCACCAACTCCTTATTTTTCACTGATACATCCATTGAGTTATTTCCATATGATACAGTTCCAGTTAATGTTGAGTCCACCCCAGCACCACTAGTTGAGCCTAGCCTTGCACCTTATGCTGAGTCCATCCCAGAACCACCAGCTGAACCCATCCCAGAACCACCAGCTGAACCCACTCCAGAACTACTAGCTGATCTCACCCTTCCAACTCCAGCGACCATGCCTAAGACTTCTCCTGTGGTTGATGATCTTGTATCGCCTTCCGTTGGCACCCACGCCCCAGATCACCCTCGCCGCTCTACCAGGGTAAGTCATCCTCCACATTATCTTTTTTATTTTTATTATTTTTTCACTATACTTCATCTGCATGAGCCTCAATCCTATAAGGAGGTTAGTACTAATCCTCTTTGGCAGAAAGCAATGTACGAAGAACTTCAAACATTCGCAAAAACTCATACCTGGAATATTGTTGATTTGCCCCTTGGAAAAACTCTCATTGGGTGCAAATGCGTGTTTAAGATCAAGACACTTTTGATGAATCTGTTGAACGATATAAAGCCCGATTTGTTGCTAAGGAGTTTGCTCAGGAATATGGTATTGACTATGAAGAGACATTTGCTCCTATGGCGAGGCTAACATTTGTTCGTACATTTCTTGTCGTCACCGCCATTCGAAAATGGACTGTTTTTCAAATGAATGTCAAAGATGCATTTCTCAATGGCAATCTTCTTGAGGAAGTATATATGCATACCCCTTTTGGCCTGACTGCCCTTCGAAATAAAGTTTGTTGACTTCACCGTGCTCTGTATGGTTTGAAACAAGCTCCACGTGCTGGTTTGCCAAATTTCGCACTACTATTCATCGATTTGGGTTCACACCTAGTGCTCATGATTCAACTTTGTTTATTCTCCATACTGCCAATGGTATTATCATTCTTTTACTGTATGTGGATGATATGATTATTATTAGAGATGATCTATATGGTATTTCTGAACTCAAAAAGTTCCTCGGTGGCCAATTCGTGATGAAGGATCTTAGCGTGCGCACTTATATTCTTGGCCTTGAAGTCTCATCTGGTTTTGATGGATATTTTCTCTCTCAGGTCAAGTATGCCTCGGATCTCCTTTCCAAGATTAGGATCACTGACTCAACCACTGCCACTACTCCTCTCGAGCTGAACGTCAAACTTACTCTACTTGATGGTTTACCTCTTCAGGATGTCACTTTATATCGCCAACTGATTGGAAGTCATGTATATCTCACTGTTACTCGCCCTGACATTGCCTATGCCATTCATCAGGTCAGCCAATTCTTGTCCGTTCCTCGGACCACCCATTACTCGGCTGTTCTTCGTATTCTTCGGTATGTCAAGGGTACATTATTTCACGGGCTTCATTTGTCAGCTCAGTCTGCTCCCGTCTTACAAGCTTATTCTGATGCCGATTGGGCTGGAGACCCAACCGACAGGCATTCAACCACTAGTTATTGTTTCTTTTTGGGAAATTCTCTAATTTTCTGGCGTAGTAAGAAACAAACTGTAGTTGCTCACTCCAGTACTGAAGCTGAATATTATACCATGACTGATGCAACTCAAGAACTTCTCTTGCTTCGATGGCTCCTCACTGATATGGGCATCTTTTCTCCTACTGCCACTATCCTACACTGTGACAATAGAAGTGCTATTCAGATCGCTTACAATGATGTATTTCACGAGCGTACAAAACACATCGAAACTGATTTCCACTTCATCCGCCATCACATTCTTCAAAATACAGTTCATCTACAATCCGTCAGTTCAACCGATCAGACAACAGACATTTTCACTAAGGCTCATCCACCCGGATGTTTTCACTCTCTAATTTCCAAACTCAAGTTCACCTCTCACTTACCACCTTGAGTTTGAGAGGGGATGTTAATGTATTATATGGGCTTGACTCACATGGCCCATTAGGGCAAAACCCTAACCCATACTTTCTCTATAAATATGTGTATATCATTGTATTATTTTGTATCACTTTTCATAATATCAATTCATGATTCTTTTTCCACTTCTCAATTATCTTAACATACAAGATTGCAAAAACACCCCGATTCCGCCACAAAAACAGAAATTTCAAATAGAACCAACAGAAAACCAAGGCTGCAAATTTCAATTGCAAAAACCAGCAGAATTTTCAACGGCAGAAGCCTGGAATAGACTGAAGACAGACATATGAACTTGGAATAAAATAGAAAACTGTAGCTTATCCACCCAACCAGCAGCAAACGAACAAACGCATAGGATCCGCTATTTATATATCATACTCTGTAACACCAACTTAAAACTGCAATTTTTATATCAACTTGCAACAATTTAAGGACCAAATGAAGACCATGTAATTACAATATTAGCCGACAAACCCATATGCTTTTGAACTAACATTAGACAGCAGCTTGACAAATCCACTCTCAAAATTAACAACCCTTGCTGACAACACAACAACTTGAAAAAGCAAAACCTTTCCCTCTCTGCTACAACAATCGCAACCAAAAAAAATCGGAGACGTAGCGAAGATATCAACCCCAGCGAGCCGAAATATAAACGAGGCAGCATAATTACCCGAGAGCACAAAATATGTTAATTGAAATCGACTCCACCAATGGAAAGAAAGGATTAATCCAACCAGTAGTAATTCTAACTAACTGACACCAGCCCACATAGCAGAACTTTCTCACCTAAAACTCCATCCAACTTCCCTCGCCTCGCTATACCAACTTCCAAAGGGGAAGTGGGAGGTCAAACGTTGATACGTCCCTCACTGCTCCAAAAGCTCACAGAAGAAATCACACTCCTCCCTCACCAGAAAATAGAAATGCATGTGCAATACCCCAAAAATTTTATATTTTGATAATATTATTTTATATAAATTTAATATTTTTGGGGATTATTTTGTAAATTTATGAAATAAATAATATTCGATAATTTTCGGAAGTCAAATGTTAATTCTAAATTGATTTTAGAAGTTTTGGAACTATTGTAATATTTAAAATATACTTTTAAGAGTTAAAATATATTTTTAAGAGTTTTGGGATCGATATAATTAATATTTTCGTAATTTTAAGGGGATGCTTGTGTAATAAATAAATTAATAAATGATTGATATTGTTTCCTTCGTAGAAGGAAACAATATCAACCATGTTATATACTACACATATTGGTCTATTTTTAATTGAATTTTTATTAAACTTGTGATAGTTATATTTATTATTTATCGTTGTAAAATTAACTCGATAAATTAAATATAATTATCGGTGTCGTTTTATATATGCACCCATCTTGAAATCATTTGTTGGACTTGTATTAGTTACACTAGGTTGTATTACAAAGTCCCATACAGGGCCCAACTCCAACTAATACCTTCAAATGTATTAGACCTGAATACATCCCACCATATTACTAACTAGTGTATAATCCGTGCCTAAAGGCACAGGTGCAAAAGTCTATAATTCATTTAGAAATATACATTAACATTATTATAAATTATATATGAACTTCACAACATAATTTAAAAAATTCTCAACCCACAAAAGTAATTAAAAAATAACTTAAGAAGCATGAGCCACAAAAACAAATCCAAACACAGAACACTGAAGATAAAGAAACATCACAACACATCAGAACTTAATAAAAACCTTAATATTGTTTTTCTCTAAACTTCAAGAAAAGAAAATTTTGAATGGTCATTCGTATTCATCAAAACAAATGATATTGTCCATTGTCTAAAACTAAAACATGAAAAAATCTAAAAGAAATCAAAAAATGATAAAAAAAGAAATCAAAGAATGATAAAAATAAAATAATAATAAATTAGAAATGAAATCCAGATTTTGGAACTATTCCATTTTTTTTTTCTTTTCTCTTGTTGCTGGATATCTTGTTCTTACACATCTTATCTTTGTTTCCTTCGTCCACAAAAACAAAAAATGAAAATTACAAATTTTGGAATAGATAATAAATTTCTAAAATGAAACGATTAATTTTTATTTAAATATATAACAATACGCTAATTGAGCGAGTACAAAAGAACAGGAAAAAAAAAAGTTAATACAACTTGAGAAATATAAAAAAGGTATAGAAAAAGAAACAAAATCTAAATAAATTAGTTGTACTTTTCTATTGTGGTCACACATTATTCAATATATTCCTTAAATTCACATAATTGTCAGATCCCTTGTAAGCCGCTTGAGCCCTTAAACAAAATGAAATTTTCTCCTTGAGGTGCTAGACGTTCCCGTGGTTCCTAAGAAAAAGAATAAGCCGCAAAAGACTAACTACTACTATGAAAAAACTCAAATAAAAATTAATAATTTGCTTTAAATTTTTGAACACCCAAAATTGGGGTTTTCACATAAATCCAAAGCTTACAAAATAAACTTGACAAACAGCCATCACAAAGAAAGGTCGAGACCTTTTATTAGAGATTTTTCAAACTAAGGAAAATAAAACTTTGATAAATCTACTATGATCTTAATTTTCATATCTCATCTTGCACAGCTAATAACTTCATTATGAGTACAACCTTACATAAATATATATTGATAATGACAATACTAACCTTATGGTTACCACTGTATCAAGCAACTGGGTCGTTTTGGGTGGAGATGTATATCCAGGTTCAAATTTCTGCAACAATGGAAAATAAAAAATAAAATAAAAAATATCATTTTCAATAGTTATTATATAGTCGCTTCAAATTTCCAAAAATGAAGAATACATGAAACATAACGTAGTAAAAAAGCAAATTATATGAAGGAAGAAAACAATAGCTTAAAAATTAAGAATTATCAGAAAAAACTAACATCACCCTACAACTACAACAAATATTCTCACCAACACAACAATTAATATTTACCATGATTGCTACCAACATATCAACATAGTTCTCCTCACCAAAAAAAATAAATTATTTTTCTCACGAAAAAACAAATTATTTTTTTATGAAATTATCTATTTACAAAAGCCCAAATTGATTTATGGAAAATCTCCAAATCACACCCAATGCATCCTATAGACAAAGAATAGATATACGTTGATTGGAAGTCAAGTAAAGAAGAAAACTACCTCTCTCGGTTTGATGTATCAGAAACAACTCCAATGCAAAGTAGTTTATCGAATCAACCGGGCCTTAAAAGTGCAGGGTCCATGAGATACGGCTTGTTGCTAACTCCAATTATGAATAAATTATGTATTAACCCAGAAAGAGATAATCATTAAATAGTAAAAGTAAACTATTTTAAAAATAACAGAACTAATTAACCTGTGTACAGTCATTTAGGCCATCTATCTCTGCCAACATCTACGAGAGAAAAGGCTTCGCAAATCATAGATCTTGGAGAGAATTAGAGAAAAAGAACCCTAAAAGTTCATATCCAGAACCCAAATTCGAAATCACAAAAAAATAAAATTAAATCACAAAACAGCCAAATCTTGTAAAACATTTCTACCAGTTAAATAAAATCCCAACTCTATTTCACATAGTTAAACCTTAAAGTTGTGAAAATGAAGGTCGATAACCAGAATATAGATTCATCACCAGTCATCGTTATTGCTTAAAATTGAACAAAAACAATAAAAAACCAAAGAATCAGTATATTGTTAGAAATCATGGATATATTGTTTTGTTCCCGTTAGAAATCAGAATTCAAAAATTAGTAACTTGGGAACAATAACATAACATAACAGTAATAAAACGAACATGATAGACATAAGTGAACAGAAATATGGGAACAACTAATTGAGAACAAAACTAATTTCGGGTTCTACGCTTGGAGAAGTATTCCAAAAATTGGGTATGTTAGACAAATACTAAAAATTGAAGAAAAAATATCTTCTCTCCCAAAAAAAATAAATTGTTTTGACAGTGAAAAAATTAAGAATGGTTCAACCAACATGGCTCAAGGCAAAGACGCAGCAACATAAATGCCGCTCTTAGTGTATTCCATGTCGGACATTGAAAAAACATAAATTGAAACAACATGCGATTAGAATCTCGATTAAAAAAAATGGCTGGAAACATCGGGAGCTAGGGCTCCAAGTAAAAATTGATTCTTTCATTCCACCGCTGAATCGACACCACAAAATCAAAGGGAAATAAATTAAATCTGAGTACTTACCTTACTTGTCGTTCCTGTAGTGGTGGCAATTCAGTGATGGAATGGAGAGAGGCGGGAGATGAAAGCCATAGAATTGGAAGGCTATTCATGCCAATGGGAAGCTAAGTGTGAATTGTAAGCAAAAGTGAAAACGGAAGCTATTCAGTGAATCGGAAGCAAAAAGGTACAAGGTAAATGTGAAGTTAATGCCATTGAACATTAATTCTATTGGAAGCTAAAAAGGTAAGTGCTCTAATTTTCGTGGTTGAATTCTCTATAGGAGAAACCGAGTAATGGCCTTAGGAAATCAAGTCATTATGGCTTGTGCCCCTTAACCCGAAAACCAGCCCAACGAGACACTCCCCAAGAACCCCGAAACAAACCCAATGAGGTAAATCCTTGCCAAAGGATAGAAAACATACCTTAGCTTACCAATGCCTATCACAATTTCGAAACCGAGGTAGACCCCATGTAAGACCCTGATTTTTATTTAAGTCATATTTTGTAACATTTCAAAAATAACGGGGTGGATGACGTAATTTATTATTTGATTTAAAATTTTAGGGGGTCAATTCGTAATTTAAGAAAAATAATTAAATATATATATATATACTGTCATGCGATCAAAACGAAAACAGAAAAATGGGAGAAGAAGGATCGAGAGTCGATCGACGTGGCAAGCTGGGATCAAATTGATCCACCCAATTGATGCATATATATATACATCCATGCAAGAATTATGATCTGGAAAAAACCTCAAAAAGTGAGGAAATCAGAAAACACAAAATTCTAGAGAGAGAGAGAGAGGTTGGCCGGCGGTGATGGGTTCAGAGCGACGACACTGTTCCGGAGTGGATGTATGTGTTGCTCGTGTGTTTTGTGCACATCAACGCTGCGTGGGTGTGTGTGAAATCGCCATTGCTCCTCCGGCGATTTTGTGGGTATACGTGGGTGTGCCGTTCGTCCCTTCTGTTCGTGACAGTGTGTGTGTGTGTGTGTGTGTGTGTGTGTGTGTGTGTATGTGCATTTTCTGATCGTTTGACGGTGATCATCAACGTTGTGAGGAGGTGGGGTTCGTTAATTTGGTTTGGTCGGAGGTGCGGTTTTGTTTGACGAGTGTCTGTGTGTGTGTTTCGGACGTTGTGTGTGTGTGTTCTGCTCCTGTGCTTGTGTGTGTGTTTATTTTGGTTGTGTATGAGTATTTAGTTGTGGGTATGTGATTAGGGGTATGTGCATGTTGTTGTGTGTCGCCGCCAGTGAGAAGGATGTGAGGAGCGTGGGTGTTGTGCCGTCGTTGGTCGACTTAGACAAAACAGAAGCAAAAACAGAGAAAGGAGAGAGAGGTTGGTCGCCGGTAGTGAAGACCGGCGGTGTGTTCCGTTCAGGTGTCGTGGGTGTTCTGTCTTCGTGAGATGTGTGAGCGTGTGATCGATGAGCGTGGTTGGCGGTGAGATCTCATCGGCGGCGGTGAGACAGCAAAACAGAAAACAGAAACGCAAAAGAGAAAAAAAAAAAAAAAAAAAAAAAAAGAAGAAGGGAAAGAAAGAAAAAAAAAAAAAAAAAAAAAAGAAAAAAGAGGGGGGGCGGAATTTGCACAAACCACCCCAATAGAAATAAAAATCCAATCTCGCGGCCATTGGAAAATCCAGGAAAGGTAGAGTTTCGAACTTGTTTAATATATGTATTTAATTTTTTTAAATTGAAATGGCGATAGAAAATAGTGAGACCGTTCACATGAATAAATTTGATATAATAAACTATAACGGAGAAACATTAGTTGAATAGTAATATTTTATAATAAAATATGGGGAATAAAAGATCATGAAAATTAGAGGCTGCATTTCATGGTTAGGTATTTTTTACATAAAATATTAATTTAGACCCTGTCACTATTAGGTTCGCAGGCATTGGAGTACGGGTAGAGAATAGGTGGTTAAAGTCTTCGAAAACGGATAATCAGGTGAGTGTATTATCTTCTTACCAAACTATATATATATATATATATATATATATATATATATTTGATGAAATATGGGGATTTACTTAAACTGTACGATTTTATAAATTATATAGATCAAACAGGTATTTGGGTGAGTTGGTAAAAATGAATTTTCGGGGTATTGTGTTGGTTTCTAAAAAGAAAGTTGGAAAATGAGTTTCGTTAGATTTGGAGGTTTTAAAAGACAGTGAAAAATATCTGATTTTCTAAAAATGTTTAGTTTTCTAAAAATAAAGGTGGGAGAAATGGTTTATATTCTCCCCATAAGGGGTATGGATTTTTGACGATGTGGTGTGAAAATGTATTTCTTCCTATAAGGGATGTAGGTTTTTAACTATACTGATGATTTTGACGATGCCATAGTTGTTTTCCCCGAAAGGGGTGTGATTTCTCCCCGAAAGGGGTGTGGATTATATTTCTTCCCGTAAGGGATGTGGATATTTCTCTCCATAATGGGGTGTGGATTATACTGCGCAGTTTGTTCTGCTAAGAAGGCATATCCTAACGGATGGCACGGTACTGTTGCAACTCCTGATCGTGAGGTTAAAACGATCACTATGGCTAACCTATGTGTGTTGTGGTGGAATGGTGGTTTGAGATGTGTGTTTGAGATGTGGTGTTTTACTTATATTTGGTGATTTATTATTTATTATAGTGATTGGTATGATTTTATACTAGATAGATCTGGATGGAACTTATCTATATCACTTTATTTTCATTGCTTATATACTCATGCTTGATCCATATTTAATTGTGGTAATATTTAGAATGTATTATTATTTTTAAAATATTTTACTAAAAAGGCAGTACACTCGCAGGTACAACAGTTAGGAGTCGGTCCCCTACAGGCACTAGGTAGAGTCCGGTGATGGTGCAGTATGGAAATATTTTGGGAGGAGTCGTCTGAGCAGAACCTATGAGAGCTTCATTGTTGTTATACTTTTGTTGTTATTATAATTCAGGGACGGGTGTATCCCCAGTTAGAGATGTTGTATATGGTCAGAATTTGTGGTGGTATATTTTTTTATGCACTTTGTCGTTTACTAGTGGGTTTAACGTTAAGAGGAGGTCGTGTCAACGTCATGCCGGTCCCACGGTGACGGGTTTCCGGGGTAGGGTGTGACACCCCGCCAAATACTAAAAAGGATTCCTAAAAACAAAACTACAAGAGACTACTAAAACAACAACAAATACTCGAAGTCAAGACCCAATATATGTAATAATAGCTAAGGACTAAAATCAAAAGAGAAGAGAAGAAAAGAAAAGAATATATATATATATATATATATATATATATATATATATATATATATATATATATATATATATATAAATATATATTTGCTAAGAAATAAAAGAAAATATTCTTACAAATCCCCGAAACTTGCATGATCCATGAGCCATTCACACAAAGGGAATTGCCTATTTACTCCTGCTTTGGCTAGCTTGTCTACAATTGGATTCACTTCTCTAAGAGTGTGGGCAAATTTTACCCCTGACAAACCTTGTAATAACTTAACACACTGATTAAAAAAAAAAAAAGGTCAGTTTTCAGGGCCTATTTTCCTGATTTTGTAGCCACACAATAGTTTTTTTGGAGTCACTCTCAACAAGCAAACAAAGCCTATTTTTTAGTGGAGAATCAAAAAATATTTCCAAAGCTTTTATAACTGCCTTAAACTCCGCCACATTAGAATCCGCTACACCAATCGATTCAGAAAATAAACACAATAAATTCCTAAGAACTCCTAAAAAGTTCAACCACTCTTATTTTTCCCAATCAAAACAAGGTCTCCTTATGACAATTGACCATTCCCAACGCCCTTCCACCCAACTACCTAATTCGCTAATTTTAGCATTCTTTAGGACAGTTAGGTTGAAAATTCTAGGAAACAAATAACTCAACTTCCTTAGCTAAGACCAATTGTCATCCCAGAAGGCTATATTTCTCCCATTCCCTACTCTAAACCCAAAGTTTTCTAAGAATATTTAAGCCCACCTCGAATTTAAAACCGTATCCTTAATATTAACCCATGGAGAAGAAGGAAACCCTCTTCTTCCTTCTCGATGAAGCGAAGTCTCTTCGACTAACTAAAATTTGGCACAAATCACTTTCCTCCACAAGGACTGCTTTTCCAATCCAAATCTCCACCACCACTTATCCAACATATCCACATTTCTCTCTATGATTCTACTAATGCCCATCCCCCTTCCCCCCCCCCCCCCTTCACGCACCCCCCACCCCAAATTCTTTCTCATAACAACCTTATCCCAAGAAGACCAATGAACCTTTATTTTTCTACAATGATTTCCACATGAAACTTCTCATAATTCTCTCTATCTTACTAGCTAGTCCTACTGGAATCCGAAACACCGAAGGATGGTAAATAGGTAAACTAGACAATACCGATTTTATAAGGGTCACTCTTCCTCCCAAGGACCAAAACGAAGTCTTCCACCCACTTAATTTTGATTGAAGCTTTTCAATTACATGATTCCACACAGTGGTTCTATTAGTATTTACCCCTAAAGGCATCCCTAGGTACGAAATGGGAAGAGAACCAACTTTGCATTTTAAAAGAGATGCCACCTCACTCAACTTTTTCTCATCTATACCAATCCCCCACTAAGATACTCTTATTAAAATTTACCTTTAGACCCAAGAATATTTCGAAACTCCTAAGAACACTTTTGGCATTTAAAGCATCTTGAGTCTCTGCCCTACAAAAAACTAAAGTATCATCCGCAAATTGCAAATGGGTAATTGAAAAAGAGTTCATCCCCAAACCAATTCCATGGATTAAGCCTAAATTTTCAGCTTTTCTAATGAGTAGATTCAAAGTTTCAGCTACTTGTAAAAATAGGCCCAGGGAAAGCGGATCCCCTTGACGTAACCCACGACCCATTTTGAACTCTTTAGAGGGGGATCCATTTACTAGCACCGACACAGTAGCCAACCTAAGGCACTCCCCGATCCATTTCCTCCATCTCAAACCATACCCAAATTTAATGAGGATAAATTCAAGAAAGTCCCAATCTACACAGTCATAAGGATTTTCAAAGTCAAACTTAAAGATAAAGACTTTATTTTTCTTCCTTTTAGCCTCCTCAATCACCTCATTTGCGATGAGGATACTATTATAAATTTTTCTTCCTCTAAGAAAACCACTTTGTGACTTTCCAATTAATGATCCTAATACTCTTCCTAAACTTCTAGCTAGAGTCTTTGCTATACAAACTCTAGCTAGAAGTTTGTATAAACAGTTGACCATACTAATTGGTCGATAGTCACCAAGAGCAGACGGATTCAACACCTTGGGGATTAATGCGATGAAAGTTGCATTTACCCCTTTTTTTTATGATGCCTTTTGCAAAAAAGTCCATGAAAAAGGCCATTACCTCTCCCTTCAACAAATTTCATGATTTTTTAATGAAATTCATGTTGAACCCATCCAACCCAGGTGCCTTGCTCTCATCACAAGACTCCAAGGTTGCCTCCACCTCTTCCAAAGAAAAAAAGGCTCTCTAAAGCAACCCTACAGTCAACATCTAGAGTTGCATAATCCAGTGACTCAATTTTCGGTTTATCCCACCATTTACCTTTGAAGTGTTCTTTAAAGAACCTGTGTACTTCAACTTTTATCAAATCTAGATTTGACAAAGTTGATCTTCCCACATTAAGAGTGCTCAAATTGTTACTCGCTCGCCTAAAATTGACTACGGAATGGAAGAACTTAGTGTTCCTATCCCCTCGTTGGGCGCACCTAACGCTAAACTTTTGTTTCCATAAGCTAGCCACAACTCAACTAGCTGCCCAAAGATCCTCTATAAGTTTGGACCTACTCTTTCTCTCCCCTAGACCTAGATCTCTAGTCTCCTAGAGTCTATCCAAAAATTCCAACTACACCTTAATCCTTATCACTTTAAGATCCACATTACCAAAATTATTTTTGTTCCAATCCTTCAGACTCTTCTTCAATATTCTCATCTTATCAACTACCGAAAGATTCCCAGAAGGGTACTTATGCGAAATGTGACCCCATTCCGAAGTCACCCACTCCTTAAATTTTGGGGAGTTCCACCAATAGTCCAAGGTTCTAAATGGTTTACGACCTCAATTCGTTGATGATTCCCCAAGAAAAACAGGTGCATGGTTAGAATATTCTTTGGTCAAACCAATTTGCACAATACCCCTTAGAAAAGTCAACCATTCTGGAGAACACAAAAATCTATCGATCCTGCTAACCGACCTTGAGTTGGACTACGTGAATCTACGCCTTTGCATAGAGAGATCTACAAGGCCCAATTCTTCCACAAATTGTCTAAAATTTATCATTCCCCTATCCGATCCTAGTCAATGATTCCTCTCCTCAACCGTAAGGACGGCATTAAAGTCTCCCCCTACTACCCACGGAATATCTACATTTTTTTTTAAAAGAGCCAAATCCCTCCACAGACTCCCCCTTTCTTTGATTCCATTAGGAGCATACAAGTTTAAAAAGACACATGAGAGATTACTCTCCCTCACCACTCTTCTCAAGAGGACCCAACACTCTCCTAATTGTTTTTCTATCAATTCAAAGACTCTAGTATCCCAAACAGTGAGAACCCCTCCAAATTTCCCTACTGCTCCTACAAAATTGAAGCCTTGGACGTTGTCCTTCCAAATCCGCCCAACTAACTCCTCTGAAATTGATTCCAACTTAGTTTCTTGAAGAAACAAAACCGACGCCTTATTGATTCTAATTATGTTTCTAATGGTTTTTAGTTTAATCACATTATTTATACCCCTACAATTCCAACTAATAAAAGACACCATTCTAGACTACTAGATTTTATATATATATATATATATATATATATTTCTTAAACTAAACTACCCACCTTAAGAGAACCTGTCCTAGCCCTAGACAAACAACACCAGAGAACTCCACACTACTGTTTATGCAGACCTATATCTACCCTGTCTTTTTCAAAATTATCCCAATCTATATTAATCAATACACTCACCTTATCCCTAATTTCCAATTCATTATCTTTAATAGTCCAACCTAAGAGCTTCCCTACTGTTAATGCTCTGTTTAACTCCTCCAAAAACAACCAATTACAATTTTTAATTCCCCCATCAGAAACTGAACTTCCAGTCAACTCCCTAGGCAAAGTAGAAGCAGAGATTCCTTTCCTTTTCCTAGGACACTTCTGTTTCTGACTAGGAGCTAATTCTTTTAAGCATTTTTTTTATTTTTATTTTCTTCTTTAAAACTATTTTTTCCTATCTATTCTTATTTTTTAGATAGGAGTCAACTCTTAACGAAGACTCAGAGACATACGGTAACCCCAAGAGTTCATCCTAAAAGTTAGAATGAGTACCTTTATTTCCTGATGACATAGGGTCGATCCCCACTACCGAAATATCGTCTTGAACTTTGACCCCACCCTCTTCATCACCAACCGATGAAGAAGCTACAACTATATTAACCTTCTCGTTGCCCAATGTTCGACTCCCCTCACTGCCTGAGATGGGGAATAGAGTTTTCCTAACATGGCTTCCAATTTGTCTTCAGTTGAATGGAGAGATTTCTTCCCCAATACCCAGGTCCTCCTTTGGCTCTTCATTTTTCTCTCTCTCAGATTCTGAAGCAGAGTCTTTTTTACCTCCTAAGTCATGAGATATTTTAATACCTCAATTATGTGTTCTTTATCCCAATTCTCTGCTACCCTTCTTATTTCTTTTTTCTATTATTTCTTTTTATTGTCTTCAGGAGCTGACACTTGGTCGAAGAGTGTTATTCGTCATTCTAACGTGCTGATTTTGCAGTTATGGTATATCATTGGTGCTTTCATTGTTCTTGCCATAGCGAAATCCGAGATGCTCGCAATTCTGAAATTGATCCAGGCTCAGATCGGGGATCATACCATTGTTATCCAAGCTTAGAACGAGGTTCTATGATCCCAAATTCAGAGTTCTCTTTGGGGTCAGACCATTGTTATCCAGTAGATGTCGCAACAGTACAGGGCATTGGTGGATTCTCGTTTGGAGGATTTATGCTCCAGCAAGGCATATAGGGTGATACACGAGTACCATCCTACTGACCAGTCTCTTAATGGCACTCATCCCAGACAGAGTGCCTTTGTCCTTTGCCGTCTATTTAAGAAGAGTGATGAAAAGTTAGATGATGTTCCTAAAGGTTCAAGCTATAATGAAATTGACTTATTATGCTGAGACGCATTTACTTGGACCACCATCAGATTCCCGAGGTTACTGTGAGCATCAACCATTTGAGGGTTTAATTCAAGAGCTTGGCGGCAACATTTTGAGGTCTCATTTTCACGCGTATGCACTGGCTGAGTTGACCATGCATCAGCAAAATTAGGACGAAGCTCAATAGCACGCAAATAGTAGTGGATCACAATGGCAATGTTGCCTATTTGAAAAACACTTCGCAAAACGTGGCTGCAATAAAAGTGCTTCGTCATTTTTGGCGATGCACATAGCAAAGTCATGCAACTGATAATAAATGGCCCCCATGAGAAGCAGATTATCATTATACCATGGACTTCTTTCATAGAAAACCTGGTTATGTTCTAGTGCCGGCTTATAATTCCGAGCTTCATAATTTTGATGAGCGAGGATCAAAATGCCTTCGTCCACTTCACCAGACTTCTCTAGCTTCGAAATCTGAAGATTGGACAAAGACAGATCCGATTCTGATTTGAGCACGAGCAAATTGTCTCGCTGATCACCATTATACGGAACCCTAGTAGTACTACTGGTCGGTATTTTCACCGGTATTAGAAATTGAGAGAATGTTTTAAATAGAAGATTCTAGTGCTTCTAGATAAAAAGTTGGTTAAGTTGTTAGATTGTTAAAGTTTGTTGAAATCTGTTTAGTTTGTTCTGTTATAAATAGTTGCTCTTGTCAGAATAAAATTTTTCATTCAATCTTTTTCTCCATTTTTACCTTTTAATAACCAGAGAGATATGGGAACCACGTGAATGTCCGTCAATTGGAGGTGGCGGCGGAGAGATATGATGTATAGGCACTGGATCATAGAAATTCCCCAATGCTTTTTCCAGGTCAGGATCTTCAACTTTATCAACAATACAAGCATTGCTCAGCCAATCAATAGGGGAATGATCATCAACCATGGCGCCAGGGGAACCTTCAAGTTGACATTTGACTGGTCTCAGTGGTTGCTTTTGAGCTTGCACAGAATTAATTGGAGTGGGAGGCTCTGACCTTGTTTCTTCAGAAGCACAATTAACAGTAGTCGGAGAAGAAGCATTTGGTTGAAGCAATAATGAAACTTAACCAAATGCTGCTTCTCCGACTACCGTTGATTGTGCTTCTGAAGAAACAAGGTCAGAGACTCCCACTCCAATTAATTCTGTGCAAGCTCAAAAGCAACCACTGGGACCAGTCGCTCGAAGAGTGCTATTCACCATTCTAACGTGTTGATTTTGGGTGTATCAAGTGATTTCTCCTTCATCTTTGCCGCGAGATGATGAGCTGCCCTGCGTATGAACGACTGGAATTGAAAGTAGTTGTCGGAATGCCCCATTAAAACGGCGATCACCACGTTTTCGATGTACTCCCAAACTTCGATCAACGAGGAACTTCGCCAGAGCTTCGGCAATGGATTTGACTCTCATCTGTAACAGTGTGAGGAAGACTAATCGAGGAATGAAATTGGGTAAAGCAATCCCCTGTGCTTCCTCTAGAACGCACATCTCCGGTTCGAGGAAATTCCCAGTAGAAATAAAAGCGCCGGAGCTCTTATGGAGTTCGTCGGAGTACTAATCGAGCATCTGGCTTAAACGTGCTGTACAGTGCATGTGTTTTTCATCCGGGTATTCGTCAAATTCACCTCTCACTATGATTTTTCTCAGGGATTCTTTTGGAGCTCCGATCACTGGCATGAAAACGGTCATGGCTTCTGCAACTGATGTCAGATTTGGCGGCATCTTCTACAACTCCATGATGCTTGAGTCAAGCTTGTTGTTTATCTTCCGGGTGATCTCCGGCTAGCATTTGGCGATGATGTTGCTTGAATTTGAATCAATTTTCGAGCAAAAATCGGTATACCCACCATTGATTTATTGATTTGAGAGAGCTGCGGATGAGATTCGAAGAGTTTAGCTTCTTCGATCCTCGCTTGTTCGTATGACTCATCGCCGATGCGGTTCCTCACGCAGGCGTAGCCGAGTCCGATGTTGACTTCGTCGACAGTGACTTTTTCGAGTAGCCTTCCGGTGTTTTGTCGGATTTGGGTGACGACGACGAGTGTTCTCTGCCCTGTTTTGTCCACTCGCTGCGACATTCAGATGGATTCGCAGGTGGGGCAATCGACGGTGGCGGAAAGAACGTTTAGAATTATGCTATCTTCCGGCGTTATGTACTCCGTAATGATGAGGGGTACCCTGGTGCAGATGCCTTGACTGCGGGGGAGACTTATTCCTGCGAGGGACTCCAGGACGCTGGACTTGCCGGAGGATTCGTCGCCGACGACGACTATGGCGGGTAGTTGAATGCCTTCTTGTATGACCTTGAGGTGGCGGAGCTTGTCGACAGCGACGAGTAAGGGGCAGATGCGGTCGTTGTACGATGCCACCAACGGGATATCGCCGTCGTGAAGTACCGTAGCTGCAAGTGCGTTCACAGTTTCATCCATGCCCCTAGTACAAACAGTGTCCTCACCCATTTTAGAGAGGGAGAGATCAACGTTGTTAAACAAATGAATGAATGTAATGAAGCAAATACATAAAGCGAAAATATGGGGTGGGGGATCTCTCAATCTCGAAACTTACTTTATGACGTGAGCGTTTGTTTAGTATTTTGGCTCCTCTTATTCTTACAATATTTAGGATTAATGTACACTGACATATTTGGTAAACATATTTTTTGTTCCCAAAATGTTCTCAAAATTTTGGGAGTAAATTCTTAAGGATAAAGAATTAGTGTCAAATTTTTGGGATTAGTATACAAAAACGTGTTACCTAACACATTTATGTTTCCAAAATTTTGGAAATAATTTGAAAGTAATTCCGGAATTAAAATATGAGAAATTAAAAAAGACTAAGTCATATTCACTACCAAAAAATAATTTTCTCTATCACCCTACGGGTCACCGCCACCTTAAAAAAAATAAAAAAATTTGAAGATAATGGTCGTTACAAAGTGTATTTCTATTCCCGATATAATGCAGAACAGAAAAAGTAAAACTATTTCAACTTTCATCCCGTCAACCACAACCACCACCCACCACCACATTTAATGAAGAAAAAAAGAACAAATATTGCAATCAAATGTGTTTTTTGTTTTTGATCTCATAAAAAAAAAAAAAAAAAAGAAAAAAAAAAAGAAAGAACAATAACCGTTATCAAACATATTTCTATTGAACCATAATCGTTATCAAACATATTTCTGTTGGTGCGTAGAACTGGTACATACCTCGAATATGGTCCAATCGGATGACAGGTGAGTCATCTTGCTGAAGTGAAATCGTCGGTTGAAAATTCTTCACATGAGCTGGGCTGAGTTCTGGGAGAACTGACTTACTGCGTCCAGAGTCCTACTCCTCAGGAAGTATACCTGCAGAAGGCTCAGACCGAAATTTGACCCGGTAAAGCCCATTCGGCGTGATAATCAATACTCAGAGAGAAAAGGTACAGTAATGCAACAAGTAAACAAATAAACTCGCGTGTAATGTAAAGCGTATTGGTAGGGGCGGATTTGTGCACGCCTACTTACGCTCGTAAGTATACGAGTTCTAAAGTTTTAATAGAGCGGATCTTTGAAGATCAGATATCGTTCCCACAGAGAAAAGTGTGAATAATTGAATTGAATACCGCAATTGACATAGTCTCATCTTATCCTGATGACGGAGGACGTGAATTGAAATTAAACTAAGCTACACTACAATTATTGGGTTAATTCTAACTAGGTTGATTAATTAGGGATTGATTTCGTTCACTTAATACACTTTTGATTTCGTTCGGTTAATAATAACGGAGTTTAGGTATCCAACAATCTCGGTTCATAAACTCCTTCGCCACCTCTTCCGAGTGTAAGACGAGGGAATATGCGACTTCGCGTCGACAAAGAGGTCCCCCCTCAATGTCTTAACGACTCTAGGCCACGTGAATCTTGACCTAACGTCATCGATTGCACACTAACTAACACCCTCCCGGGTCGTTAGGTCCTAACGATGTGTTTACTCTAGTCTGAATCCAGGGTTACCTCTCCTGAGTGTCAAACCCTAGATTCTCAAATCCTACCCTAATACCGTTGCAAGCATATTAAGATCGTCATCAAATGATAAACACAATCGGACTTAAAAGCAACAACCGTTAAAGAAACGTATATTAAACCAAACGAGTATTTACACAACTACATCTTTCCCTAACTAATCTCTAAATTACACTAACATGTTCTTAGCCAATACAACATTAAATCAAGAGGAGATCATAATCATCAACAATAAACATTAAATACAAAGATGAAAACAAGGGAAGAAAAGCCAAATCTCAAAGTAGAGTGGTCCACTTTCGCCAAAGAACAGTCCTCCCGAGCTTCCTCTTCTCCGCTGATGAACTTCCTCTTCTAGCTCTTCAAGGATTGGCCAAGAATACTCTTTACAACTAATCTAATCTACTTCCTAAACTAATCTAATCTAACTAAGGTGGAAGGAGAGCTCTCAAGATGTCAACCGGAGCCTCTTCTCACGTCTTTTTTTTTTTTTTTGGTTTGGTGGAGAAAGGGGTTAAAATGAGGAATTTGGAAAATATCTTCAAAATATCTAAAAATAGATATTTCTGTACAGAGAAGCCTAAAAATACCCTTATCAATAGCCCCCTAGCCTTATGCGGTAAGGAAAGCTAGACAGTCTGGGATATCAATTTTCGACTAAAACGAATGTCCCGGAGGATTCGTAGCACTCTAAACATCCATTTATACATATATACATATATTTATTACATAAATCTAATTTATTACCTCATTTTTTTTCTTTTTTCTTTTTCTAGCTTGCCAGCGCCGATTGCTAGTGACCGCTAGTGCTGGCCGCAGGGCCAGCAGAGAGGGGGGCATCTGTCCCCCCCCCCGCCCCCCCTTTTATTTTATTTTTTGGGGGGAAGAGGGAAACAACCTCCATTTCTTTCTTTTTTATTGGTGGGGGTAGCAACCCCATTCCTTTTGTGCTTGGCAATAGGGAGGTGGATGCATTTTTCACACTTACAAATTTTTCAAAAGAGAATTTGAGATAGGCTCCCATACGAACGGAGTCCGAGGTCAAGTAGCATGGTAAGGTGACCCTAAATTTTTTTGATTTTCGAGATGACAATTTTTCAAGAGTTGAACTTTTTTCAACGAGCTAATCTGAAATAGGCGCCAATACGATCGGGGTCCGGGGTCACGTAGCACGGCAGGAAGACCCCGAATTTTTTCGAATTCACGACGATACTCTTTCAAGAGTTTATTTTTTTGGGTGGAGCCAATTTGAAATAGGCACCCATACGGTGGGGTCTGAGGTCAGGTAGCACAGCAGAGCGACTCTGGATTTCTTCGATTTTTAGGGTATTGCTTTTCCCATGGTTAGTTTTTCCTAAAAAGCTAATTTAAAATAGGCTCCCATACGGCCGGGATCTGGGGTCAGGTAGCACGGTAGGGCGGCCCCAATTTTTTATTTTTATTTTCTGGGTGATACACGTTTACCATGAACAAGACCTAAATACGGACTGGTCTTCACTGTGGAGAAAATAGAGACGTGCTTAGGGGGAACATGTTGCGGATGATTAAAAGAGCGAGATGGTGCGCCCCTAAAAGGTGCCAGATGCACGCGGCAGTTGACTGGGAGCTTGCCAGCTGCCGCTGTGTTGAGGGTACTGGCCCAGTTGGGACCGGCAACCGTTGGGGCAGGCCAGTGCCCAAATTGGGCGCTGGGGTCAGGCCATCACCCTTTTGGGCGCTAGTGACTGCCTAGCGCTTAAGGGGGCCCTGGGGATAGCCTAGCGCCCAAACTAGGTACTAGGTTTACTAGAATTTTGAGGGCCAACGGGCCCCTATTGAGGGTTGCGCCCCCAAGGTGGGGCGCAGCCCCGAGGGGGCAAGCCAAGAGGGGCTTGTCCCCTCCAATTTATTTATTATCTTTTTAACCTTTCCCTCTTTAGCTTTGTTGGGCAAACTTAATACACAGGAAAATTTTGAATTTCTTAGAGATTTAGTTCACTTTTTATTTTGCACCTGTCAATTTTTTATTTTTTTTAAGGGAGCCCGCTAGCGTCTCTCTTCTTTTATTTATTTTAGCATGAAGCATGGAAGGGGAGCATAGGGCTGGGCATATTTCTCATATTTAAAATTTTTTTGGCACATAATATTCCCCTCTACTACCCTGT
The DNA here is from genome assembly GCA_016647705.1 of Eucommia ulmoides. NCBI lineage: Eukaryota > Viridiplantae > Streptophyta > Magnoliopsida > Garryales > Eucommiaceae > Eucommia > Eucommia ulmoides. Next base: position 1,456,785 of record CM028338.1, read on the forward strand.
TGTCGGGTGAGCCTTGAGGGGAGAGCGTATTGAGCACGTCAGGGTGCTTTTCGCTTGGAACTCTAGTTGATACACTTGGAGAAGGACCCCATCCATGCCCTACTAGTCAGAGGTAGCACGGCAGGGCAGTAGGCACAGGAAAAGATGATGTCGGCCAAAAGAGATGAGACGAAGTTTTTGGACGGCCCTTTTTAGAGAAGGTCATCACCTGGATCCTGCTGGCTAGGAGTGACACGGCAGGGCGGTACCTGTAGCCACCCAGACCCTGCCAGCTAGGAGTAGCACGGCAGGGCAGTGCCTATCCAACTTGATGGTTCCGGTTATGAGGCACTGAGACTGATGCCCTTGACGGTGCCACACACAAGAGCGTAATGCCGAGGGATGCCGAGGAGGACAACCCTGATGAGGGGGCCTCTGAGGAGAGAGAGATTGATGCCACTTCTCCTCGCATGAACTCCCCTCGCAACGAGGGCGGAGATGACTGAGCTCGGACTGTCGTTTTTTCATAACTGAGCGGCATAGCTAATAAGTGATTTATTTATCGACAAATCAAGTACTTTTAGATCAAATATTTGTGTGTTTTCAAGCTATTTTGTTGTTTTAATATGTTTTTGTGTTGTTTGGTAGGTTTTTGAATAAAATGGTAAAAATGTGCAAAATCAGTACAGGTGCAGTAACTTTAAGGCCATTTTTTTACTATGATACAATCCGATTTTTTGAAAAACTCAAAACGTGGAAGCTATAGATATTTCTCTTAGATTTCCATAGGTTTTTGAATCACCTCAATCGGAGTTTGGACAAAAACTTTACTGCCAAAACATGAAAGGGTGTCACCACCGCCGCGGCGGTTAAACAGCATAGCTGCTAAACTCTCTGCATTTCCAACACCGCGGCGGTAATCCCGCCGCTACGGCTGTCCGACACTAGCTGTAAAGGGTTTTTCTTGATATTTTGGGATATTTTGCACCCCTTAAGTTGATCCTTTCATCCCCAACACATTGGAGAAAATATTAGGGAGTATTTTGAGAGGTTTTTGGGGAGATCATCCAAACTCCAAAGGAGAATAACACAAATCGAAGAAGGATAAACGCTCTCGGAGTGGTTTTAGCGGCGGATCTTCAAAATACGGCTAAGTTCCTTTGTTTCTTTCTTTATTTTCTTAACTCTGGTAGTTGATTTGAGTATATTTAGCTCGTTTATCATTGTATATACGATTATGGCCATTAGCTAAACGGATATTGTCTAGGGATTAATATAATTTATGAATATGTTGTTTGTGTGAAATCGGTGTTTCAGTAATGGTTGTTGTTCGTTATTTGATTATGTTTACCGTTATTCTTTGATTATATACTTGTTTAGATATATTGAGAATAAGGAGTTTGACACTCGGGAGAGGTAAACCCGAATTCAGACTAGGATTAAACATAACGCGATGATCTAATAACCCGGGATAAAGTTAGAAAGTATGCAATCAATGATGTTGGAACAAGACTCATGTGACTATGTGTTCTAAAAAATGCTAGGGGGCGACTTTGGCATTAACACGAAATCATATATTCGCTCTCTTTACACTCGGGAGAGGGAGTGAGCGAGTTTACGATACAGAGATTGTCAGATAAGTCAAACACCATTAACGTAAGTCAAACGAGATCAAACACATTTAAGTAAATGAAGTTAATCCCTAGATAATTCAATCCCTTAAATATCTCAATATAGTAATATAGTATAATTAGTATTTTAGTATTAGTATATTTAATTATAACCTCCATTTTTTATAGCTTAAATAAAATTAGGTTATGATAATTACGCTACTTGACAATAATCTCAACCAATCCCTGTGGATACGACAACCCCTACTCTTTTCATTATACTAAAACTTAACCCGTATACTTACAGTGAAAGTGGCGACGTGAAATTTCGCTACCAATAGCCAGGGTACTTCGGAGCCTACTCTTTCCTCTCGACATTTTTGCCAAGTCTCTTTCTACTTGGTCGCGTTTTTAGAGTTGTAAAATTTTAAAAAATTTCTCGTCTGTGCCCAGAACCATGGACCACCAACCCCCCCCCCCCAGTCCGGTAGTTGATTGTTAGAAAATCGTGTCATGGACTTAGGAGAAGGGTTTCCCAGGGAGCCTAATCCTCTTGGTCCGTAGGGGCACAACGCGACGGTTGGACCCCCATGGCCAATCATCGGGGAGTTCTTCATAGTTAGGCTCATTCAAAAACCCTTTTAGGTTATCTCCATTTAGTCCGTGTAGGAGCACATTCTCTTTTAGAATGCGGGACTTATAGTCGACTGGTGGGAATAAGTACTTAGCTGTAGGCCTTCAAACCCGATCAATGCCCCGCCTTTAGTAGATGACCTTGGTTTGTCCCCGGGTATGGACTATTGAATTCCAGAGAGGGTCTGGTTGCCACCCTCGACGCTGAACGCCGTGATGAGGCTTGTGGAGTATTACTCGTGACACCGAGCGTTGGGATGTTGATTGATAAGTGTAAATTACCCTTATATTTTCAAATCAATTTTGTTACTTTTCGAGTACATTTATTACGTTTTAATGCATTTTAATGTGTTTTTATTCTTTTTGTATTAAAATAGGTGCGTAGGGTGAAAATGTATGAAATCGGAGCATAAACGATCAATTCGTCTCGAGAATGGTCGGAGAATGGTGAAAAAATTAGCAAAGAGGCAAAAATCTGAAGGAAGCCCACCGCCTAGGTATTGAAGAAGCAGAGAAAAAAAACCAATTCAAGCTGACAGCCCAACGCCTAGGTAAAAATCCAGCATAAGGTTTTCCACAGCCATCACCTTTTCCACCGCCTAGGCGAACCTTAACCGACATACTCCACCGCCTAGACGGTGGCCTCTGTACGGTTTAACTATTTTGTTAGATATTTTTGAGCCTATAAATACCCTTATCTCCTCCTCTCTTTAGAGATCTTCGGCCCCTAAGACCTTAGGCTATATTTTAGGGTCAGGATAAGGGATTTTTAAGGGAGAGCTCTCAACCTGAGGTAGAGGATGAAGAGGGAAACGATCGATCGTTCAACGGTTCTAGCGACTATTCTTCGGATATTGGCTAAGTCACTCGTTTCTTTTCTTGGTTTTCTACATTTTGGTAGTTGTTGAGTATGTTTACGCCATTTTACATTGTATACATGGTTATGGCCATTGGCTAAACATAGGTTGTATAGGGATTGTTAATATAATTTATGAAAACGTTGTTTAGTTGAGTTTGTGTTTTGTTTGCGATTGTTCTTCGTTATATTGATTGTGTGTGTCGTATTATTTGTTTAACATGCTTAGATTTACATATCGAGAATACGGGGTTTGACAAATCCCAAATTCGGACTAGAATAAATGAATGCCATAATCCTATAACCCTGTCGGGGTTTGGATTGTGGACAATCGATGACGTTGAGGTAAGACTCACGTGACCTAGAGTCGTTAAGACATTGAGGGGGACTTCTGTATTGACGCGAAGTCACGTATTCTCTCATCTTACACTCGGGAGAGGTGACGTGGGAGTTTTAGAACTGAGATTGTCGATAGGGTAAACACAACACGACGATTCAATAACCCGGGAGAGAGTTGGATTGTGTGCAATCAATGACATTGGGGCGAGACTCACGCGGCCTAGGGTCGTTAAGACGTTGAGGGAAATTTCTTCGTTAACATAAAGTCGCGTATTTCCCCGTCTTACACTGGGGAGAGGTGGAAGAGGAGTTTATGAACTGAGATTATCATATAAGTCAAATGCCGTTAACATAAACTAAAACGAGATTGAACACGTATTCGTAAACGAAACTAATCCCTAGATAACTTATTCTCTCAAAACTATCTCATATTGGTATAGTTAAATTAGTATTTAAGTATTAGTATTAATTAATTAAATTATATTTTTATCGCTTACATAAAGTCAGGTTATGACAATCGCGGTACTCGATAGTAACGACACCAATCCCTGTGGATATGGGGGTCGGAGTACCGCTGAGAAGAATCATTCACAACGCTGAGAGTTGGGACATAGCTCAAGGGGTCAGAACGCAGCTGCGGAGAATCACTCATGATGTCGGAGTTGGGATGTGGATCTAGAGAATCATCTGCGGCTCAAGCTGTCAAAATGAGACCGTAGAGAGTCACTCGCGATGCCGGAATTGAGGCATGAATTTGGAGAATTATCTACGACTCAAGGTGTTGGAATTCCGTTAAGGAGAATCACTCGCGATACCAGAGCCAAGACACAACTCATGGGGTCAGAATGTCGTTGATGAGGCAGGCTAGAGGACGCTCGTCTTCGCCTCAAGTGGGACGATGGGCTACTTGTCTTTGTCTTTGAGCTGCACGTGCACGTTTGGCCAATGCTTGAAGGACACGGTGGCGCGAGGGAGGCGAGTAGGCGCCTGCCCCTACCCACAACTGATCCTCAGGTTGGTTCTTGCTACGTAGTTAGGAGCTAAGCCCAGGGGTAGACCTGGTTGGTCCCTAGCACTACGTCTTCGTGGAGGAGGGGATCTCGATACAACCAGGGGAGCCCTCTAAAGTCCTGGCAACTCGTGGTCACAGGGCGGAGGGCAATCCCAAGGTGCGCACTCCTTTGAAGATTCCACACGAGCGTTGTGGCCTTGAGGTTGCTCCTCGAGCCCTACGGTCTAGAGAGCTGGTCTCCCCTGAACGGGGAGCAATGGTGGGTGCACGAGGAGGAGCTGTACATTCGACTTGAACTCACTTATCTGGTGCTCAAGAAAATCAATCTAAGATGGCTCCCTGACTCTTGAGGTCTATCCGACAGCCCAAGGTAGCCGGGTAGGTAACCTTATCTGGTCCTGGAGGGGCATTTATTCTCGTTGGTAGAAGCTGGGGGGTAAGCCCTTGAGGTTTCCAATATATTTCTGGAGAGTTAACCGCTCAGATTGTTATCCATTGCAAGAAGTTGATCTTCCTACCTGATTTATCTAACCAGACCTTGTGATCATCCAAGCTCAGTTGAGTAGAGAGTAATGATCTGGGGAACGCTTTTTGCAAAGTTCCCACAGACAATGTCAAACTGTTGGTGCGTAAAATTGGTACACACCTCAAGTATGGTCCAGTCATATGACAGGTAGGTCATCTTGCTAAGGTGGAGTCGTCGGTTGAAAATTCTTTATGTAAGCTGGGCTGGGTCCTGGGAGGACTGACCTGCTGCATCTAGAGTCATGCTCCTCAGGAAGTGTACCTGCAGAAGGCTCAGACTAGAATTTGTCCCGATGAAGCCCATCCTGCATGGTAATTAGTGCTCAGAGAGAAAAGGTACAGTAATGTAACAAGTAAACAAATGAACTCGCATGCAATATAAAGTGTATCCCTGCGTACCTCGGGCTTATATAGCCCCTGATATATATAGGAGTTGGAGATGATTAGTCGGGTCTAAACACGGTTAATTAATCGAAACCCTGTGTTTAGTCGATAATCCGGGGCATTTAGGAGATAACCGTTAGGCTTGGGATTTTGGACCCATTGGCAAAGCCTGCAGGCTTTTGTTAGGCCTTTAATGAAAATTTTGGCGATAGTGAACACAAGACCATGGCCCAGGTGCTGACTCGGAGAACCTTAAAAATACCCTCCTCATTTTCTATTCTCGACATGATGCAGAATGAAAACAAAATTGTCATCCTAATTTATTAATGGGACAGTGGCTGAACACTCCATTTTTTAAGTTTTAATTACCGATTACACTCGCTTGTTTTATTTTGCACCGATCATTACTTTTAGGGATTCACAGACTAATTTACCCCTTATTAATAAGCAGTTACATTCCTTACACTACTTTCAACTTTTATTACTCCTAAAAACATGAAAAGAAATATGGTAACTTCCAATAAAAAATTTAAACATGAAACATGCGATTTTATCATTAACCTATTATTGAAAAATTAATTTTTTTTACACAATAATCATCGGGGGATCGTTCTCTTTAAAATGAGATATTAATAATTTCTTTTGAAGATATAAATCGTATTTCATGTAAATGTTACATTTAACATCTTATAGTTCGTGTTATACCAAATATTGAATGTAACATTCGGTGATTAATATTAATATTTTTTTTTGGAGTTCTAAATTAAGATGCATGTGAATGTTATATATAACATTAACATCGTTACATTCGGTGTTCCTTGTGAATGTTGAATTTAACATCCAATGTAAGAAAAAATAACATTAATTAATGTTAATAATAGAATAAATTATATGTGTGTTAAATGTAACATGACCTACTGATAAATGTGATTTTGATGTTAAATGTAACACGTAAAAACTTAAAATTATAGAAGTACCTTTTTGAATATAACATGAAATGTGAAAACTAAAAATTCTAGAAGTACCATATTAAATATAACATGAATATAAAAACTGAAATTAATGAAGAAAAAAAATAGTGAATTCGATTTTAATAAAATGACTTTACTGAATATGAAAACTCTCAATCCTTATAAACTTGCAAAGCGTCAATCTGTAATCTGGCAATCTAAGATTTCTGAATCTATGATCAAACTGTTTGTGAAAGTTGCCGAATGCAAATTCTTGATTTATTATATACTAATTAGTATTTATCAGAGGTAATTATTTTAGTAATTTTTCCTTTATTAAAAATAAATTGAAATATACCAACAAGATGTAACTTAAGTGGCAAGTCATACTTAAACTAAAGTTGTTGAGGGGTCTTTGTAAGATTAGAAATTTGAATTTGCAAAAAAATATTTGTTAGGACAAACAACTATACACCCTGAACGAGATAATCTTTTACCTTGTGTGGATTAGGAAGACACTTGTAGAGATACATAAAAAATAAAAGGGTTAATTAAATTTTACCCCCCTGTGATTTGGCCGATTTGTAGTTATCCCCCTATAATTTGAAAATCGTCACTTATTCTCCTGTGGTTAGATTTTTAAACCACTTACCTCCCCGGATATAGGAGAGTAAATGCAATAAATATATGATTACAGGGAGGTAAGTGGTGATTTTTAAACTATAGGAGATAAAATACAAATTGACCAACTAGGTAGGGTAAAGTATAATTGATCCAAAATAAAAATAAAAAACATTGGGATACGCGGCAGTGGACTAGAGGAGTCAAAAAGTAAAGGGAGACATTAATTTTTTTTTTTTTTCTATCTTAATGGTTAAGATTTTTCCCCTATTCCTTCCTTAGCATGGGAGACTTGGAAGTCAAGAAAGTGCCATAAAGGACTGTACGGCTTTCTCCTCTTTTTCAATGAGCCCCATTTGTGTAAGTTCGGAAATATTAAAGATGGGTAAAAAAAATAATAAAAAATTTATCAATGGCAGTTCACTTTTTACCACGAAAACGTTTTTTTTTTTTTTTTTTTTGTTTTAATATATATATATATATATCACTCTAAGTTCAATTGCGTATTTTCAAAATAATATCTTGAATTTTTAAGAGATAATTCAATTAATTCTAAATAGAAAATGTGATATGTTATTTGTCAAGTCTAGAATATAAATTTAAAATTAGTTTCTTAAACTAATTTAAAACACATTACATATACTAATATAATATTAGTTACAAGTTACTAATCATACATTACATGTACTAATATAATATTAATTACACATAGCTATTTTTATAAAAAAAAATAAAATCAACCATATGTATTTCTCGAATTTAAAACTGAATATTTAATAGTATTTACATGTAAATATGATTATTCATAAAAACTAATTAAACGAGATATATATTGTAATATCCTGAGAATTTGTATTTTTAAAAATATTATTTATATAAATTTAATATTTTTGAGATTGTTTTGCAAATTTAGGGTATAAATATTATTTGATAATTTTTAGGGATTGAATGTTAATTTTAAATTAATTTTAAATGTTTTGTGACTATTAGGATATTTAAAATATATTTTTAAAAATTTTACGATATAATTAATTTTTTTTTTTTTTAATTTAAAGAATTTTAATATAAATAACTATATATATATATATATATATATATATAGAATATATGGTTCAAATTCAAATCAATGAATTCAAATCAAATATATTGGTGTGTCAACAATGATACGTGGTTCGATATAAAAAAAATGTTTAATGAGGCTATTTGCATATATAGATATGTACTATATTATCATAGAGGATGAGGATATATATAAATACACGTATATACGTTTATATGTATTCGGCCACATGTGGATCTTTATTCATATATATATATATATATATATATATATATATATATGGACAAAAAGGAAAAAAAACATAGGAAAGACAACGGATTACAGGGGTGATCAATTGAGCCTATATCAATGTATAGGTGTATATATAATATCGTGAAACAATAATATCGTGATCCTGCTTCTGTTTCTGTTCTCTATTTTTGTTTCTAATCCTAATTGTGTTTGTTTTTTTAAATACAAAACTATTTGTCGTTTGTTGTGACCTCAGATTTCTGTTTAGTTGATTTATGTTTTGTTCCCTATTTTCGTTTTTGTTTCTGTTTCTGTTTTTTGTGTGTCATTTTCTATGTTGTTGAGAACATATTATTTCAATGTTCTTTTTTGTTTTTTGATTTATTTTTTATTCTATTGTAGAATGAGAGGGAAGAGAGACAAGCTAGCGACGAGGGAGGAAAGAGACTGTAGAATCAGGTTAAATCTTAGCTCTCGAATCAGGTAAAACATTCTTATACCATTTAAGTTTCATGTATGCACTTTGTTAGCTATTTTTTTATTCCACAATTTCATTGTTGGCTTGAATAGCAAAACAAATTAATATAATTGTCCCAAATGATGATGTATGTTTTACCCCCGTGCCTTCAGGCACGGGTTATATACTAGTATATATATATATAAAGAAAAAATTACAGTGTTATATATTTTGGATGATCCGGTTCGGATTTTGATTTCGGATTTCAGGTAAAATTTATAATTCTTTTAATATACGCATTTAATTTCTCCTTATATTGTGTAGTTTATGCTAGTACTATTATAATTATTATATTTTATGAAATAATTGTGTTTATATGAAAATTATGTGTAAATTATGTCAATGTGTTTTATTTGGTGTATTAATTAAATGCACATATTAGAAGGGTTGAAATTCTATAGAGTGTTAGCTCACAATCCTAACGTTTGTTTGCAGAACCGGTGGAAACGAAACGAAGCCGGGTATTTTTGTTTAAAATTCTATTTATTATTTCACTGTCTAAAAAATCGAATCATTGTATTATATAAATATAATTGGACGCTGAAGCGTTGTAAATTTATCGGATTTTATAAAATAAAAATTTTGGTCATTTGATTTTAGTATTAATTTTTCAAGAGGAGAAACCACGTGACAGCTCTAAAAAACTGGGTCGTTATAGAGTGGTATCAGAGCGGGGTTGCGACTGTCCTAAGTTTGGGTAATGGTACTTATTATTCATAATAAACGAAGTAATACTTTTAAAAAAAATGAAAAAAAACGTTAAGATCACATGTGAGGGGTTGGCTTGTTAAGATTAACGAGCCATGGCGGGCCGGGCTGGCTGTTTGCATAACATCGTCGAGCTTGAACTGAGAAGAAAATTTCACTAACCTTCCTGATTAAGTTAGATCCCTAATGTACTATACAAAGCCGCATGAGAGAAGTTGCTATGCATACTCATTGACTTAATAAAATGACTTAATATTGCGAAACATGATTAATCATATTTAACAGAAAGAAAACAAACCCTATTAATTGATTATGAGGCAATTCAGGAAGTTCCGCTGTTATATATATTATGTTTATATAACAGCGGAAATATAATATCAATTAGATGCACACCAAACAACAAAAATAAATAATAAAAAATAGCAGCACACTAGAAATTTATACTGGTTCACCAAGTTCCACGGAGTGTTGTACCCACAAAACTCAAGATTCCTTTAAAGATAGGAACTAAACTCTCACAATGATTCTTTTCACAGGCTTAGAATCAACCTTTACAAATTCATTTTCTCAAACTCAGGAATAACCTCTACTTTTTACAGGCTCAAGAATAACTTAATTCCTTTTGTAACTTAGGCTAAATAATTAAAACCTCTCAAAATATTCTTTTACCCGGTAAAGATTGAACTGCTGTAAAATTGCTCACAAATCAATTCAATCAAAGAAGAATTATTACCTCAATCTCTTTATAGGAAGAGACTGAAACCAACTATCATTTGATTAAATACTCTCAATAGTATTCAATCCGTCACTCAACTCACCAATTACAAATTGATAAGTGATTTTTCTCACTCGGAGCTTTTACTACCCCAGATAAATTAGAACTCAATTAATATCCCATAACTAGTGATATAAAAGTAAGATATTCAAAATCTGATTTTAAACAAAAATTGAGTAGCATATAATTGAACACGTAATCAGATTTCTTCAAGAAATTGTTTTAAAATATTTTTCAATAAAAAATCGAAAAAAATTTTCAAAGATTAAATTCCAAGTAAATAATAATTATAATAAATAGACAAATAACTTGGAACAATTTTACCAGAAATCTACCGAAAGAATAATTGTAATGACACTTTAGATCGGTAGTAGCAATAATCCACAGCAAATGTTTCTCAAGAACAAATCTCACAATACACTCAGTATGATAACTCTTAGAAAGCTCAAAAATTGAATAACTCAGAATAATTTTCTAGATATGTCTCACTCAAATATGAAAAAAAACGTAGGTCTTTTTAAAAAGGAATAAAAAAAATCCTCCAACGGCTAGTTCCCATAAATCATGACATTTAATTGCACCAATAGACCCTCTATATCATAATGATTCATTTATGATATAATTCACACAAAAATATCTTTTAAAACTTTCAATTAAGTCCCTCAATTTTTTTCTTCAAACACAATTGAATAGGATTGAAAGAATTATACGTAGCAAATTGAGAAACATAAAAAATATTTGAACCATATCTATAAGAATACTTAGATATCATTTAAATAACTAAAAACACTTCAGATTCCTAAGTTAGCTCAGAGATCCTAATAAAAAAAAGGCTAGTAACGGCTACTTTTAGAATAAAATTCGGAATTCCACAAAATCCTAAAACAATCTCATAAGTCGACTAACCAAGGGTCACCTGTCGATCGATCGATTCAGGATGTAGCCAAGCCAAAAATTATTCGCCCATCGGTCGACCTATCTATCGACCTAAAAATTCAGAGAGTTTCACTTTTAGTCACAAGTCGACCTCTCTTTCGACTGATCGATTCAGAGAGTTCACCATTTAAGCTCAGGTCGACCTACCTGTCGATCGAGAGATTCAACAACTTCACCTTCTATGCTCCGGTTGACTTACCTGTCAATTTATCAATACTGGGAATCTCTTCTAAATTCATTTTTAATCCATTTCCTTTAACGTTTTCTCCCCTTTAACTAATTTCTTTTCTCAATTAGTTCCACTAAATTCTTAAATTCAATTTTAATTAATTATCAATTTTTTTTTTTCAATTACACATAGGTGCAAATGATTTAACTAATTAGGATCCTATCAAAAGCACACAAATTTATGAAAATCATTTTGTATCGTATTTGATCCTAATTGGGATATTAAGAGTTAGAATTTAACCTGAGTTATTTTCTCTAGATTCTTCAATTTCTTCAAACTCTTAATCTTCCATCATCTTTGTTATCATCTTTAGCATTGTCACAATATCTTCATGATCATTTTCATCACTGAAACTAATAAATTGAAATACTTAATAAAATCGTTAGTTCCATAAAAAACATCAATCTTTAATTGTCCATAACTAATTTTGTATATTGTTTAAAGTTTCCTAGTCCTTTCGCATCAGTTATCAACTTTTCACCTCATCATATAGGTTTTGTGTCGTGTTTTTGTCTTGGCACCCAATTATGCCTGGTCGTCAATGAGGGAGTGCAGTGTTTGAACACAAATATCCCCATACACACACTATTTATATATCTATTCTATAAATCAAGACATTTAATATTTGGGACATTTAAGATTGTTGGATCGCTGGAAACATTTTCAATTGTTGATTCGTATATTGTCAAGAAATTAAATAACAATTTTTTTTACAAAATGTATGCAAATAATTAATATATTTAAACTAACTGCATGATATTATGAGAGATTTGTATGCATCTACTTCTTCTAAGCAAGAAATATCGCAATAACATGACTGGATTAATTGCCTTTTACCCCCTTATGCTTCAATTATTTTATACTTCAAGTACTTCTCCAAAAGCGAAAAAAAAAATAATTTGACAAATAAATACTTTTACTTAAAAAAAAACAAAAATACAAAATCAAAAATGGTTTTTGATTTTATTCCAAAAAAAATCATAGATAAAGAAAAATGAGCGTAGACATCCCTAGTCCATCAATAAATAAAAACAATTTTTTGCTCTAAGAAAAAAAACTTAAAATCATGTTTTACTTCATTTTTTTCAAAGAATTTTAAAATGCAAATAAATAAATAAATCATAGATTGAGAAAAATTGGCAAACAGACTAACCATGGTCTATATAAAAATCGAAGAAATAGATAGCTCAGTTTACGAGGCTGTCACCATTGCGTAGTTTGGAGAGAGTTAGATGGATGCAACCTTACCCATGTATGCAGAGACTGTCTTCAAGATTTCAAAGAAACAAAATTAAAAATAAATAAAATGAAAATCATGTTTGTTACTTTATTTACTTTTAAAAGAAAATTTTTGAAGTGAAAAATAAATTATTAAAAAAACAAAACAAAAAACAAAGGCACTATGTAATTAAATAAATAGAGGGTGCTGCCCAGAGATAGAACAGCTGGGTCACTACAAGAAAAATGGCATTTATATATATATATATATATATTGTAGTCAAAGCATTAATTTTGTCGCAAAAGCGTTTTAGCGACGAAAAAACTCCATAGCAAATTTTGTAGCCTATGTACCGTAACAAAAGGTGTTTGGCAACGAATTATATTTTCATTATGCAAAATTGCTATTTCACGTCGAATTATTTCGTAGCTAATAATTTCTTTTCGTAGCCAAAAAGTGATTGAAAATGGTAGGAATAATATTTTGGCTATGAAAATTTCTGTCGCCAAAAAGCGGCTGAAAATGGCGGGAAAACATTTTGGCGACGAAATTATTTTGTCGCCAAAACATGGTTGTAAATTGCAGGAAATTTGTTAGGCTACAAATTGTTTTTGTGGCCAGAAATATATGAAGGCGGGAAACAATTGGCGATGAATTTTTTTTATCGCCATAACATGATTCTAAATGGAGGAAAATTATTCTGCGACGAAATGTTTTCGTAGCCAAAAAAGAATTTTTCTTCTAGAAATGCATTGGTTACAAAAAATAAATTTTGTAGCAAATTCTTTTACTTAAAGTTATGAATGTCAATTTATAGTCACAACCAATAAATAAAAGGTAAAAAAAACCATACAACTGCATTAAAAACAAAATAGTCGAAATATACTAACTCTACTGATATCCTTAAACATTAATATGACAAAAATAAGATGTCTTATGAAACATCATTAGAAAATAACCAAGAAACAAACGATAGATGTTAAGCGATCAGCATCATCGATTCCATAATATGTTGAATATGCAAATTGTTTACAAAAATAAAACTTAGAATAAATTAACCATAATTGTAATGTTAAAAAAGTTGATTGAACATAATGCGTTACCCAGAAGACGAAGATTTTGTAGGTCTTGATTGTATTCTTGTCATCGATTTTATAAGTTCTTTCAACTCCTGTAACTCTGCTTCCACGGTGTCTATCTTATTTTGTTGATCTTGCAATTTCCTCTCAATCTACGTCGATGTTCCCTGTGTAGATGAAATTTCGTCTGATAAAAGTTCATCTTGGTTTAAAATCAAGTCCCTTGATGTAACCGGATGTTATCCCAAGAATGTTATCGCATATGTTATCATCTATCTCTAGGTTTTCACTTTTTTGGTTATGTTCTAGAAGAACCACCATATTTATCTATAAGTTTTGAATATAATAAAATTATATGAATTTTATTTAATGATGAAAAAATAGAAATGCTTAAAAAAAAATAGGCCTCGCATTATCCTCTTCAGCTACATTAGATATCCATTGCCTATTTGCCCTCTGATATGTGATCCGGTGTAGATCAATCCTACCTTGAGTCTACAATTATTGAATTTTCATCTATATCACATACAATAATTGACCATCAAGATATAAAGTGAATTAGAATAATAGACAAATACTATTTTCTAGAATGTGGTGCCGAATGACCTTCAGCCCGAAACGTGGTTATAGCATTGCTTACTTTGATTGGTTGAGTTAATTGAAAATAATGTCTAGGAATCGGAAATAAAAGTATGAATACATAAATTAACTAGAAATTAAATACTAAGACGACCTTTAGATTTCCAAAAAAAGACATACCTTCCACTTCGTGGACTCAAACAAACCACATAGGCTTAACCAATCATCCAATTGCATATCTGGCTTATATGAATGTTGATGTGGATCATTTTCTTCACGTATCATCCATTTGTAATGTTGGCCTAAATCAAATTTATAAACTCTATACCTATTTGACCATAAAATATTCATAGTTTTCTTCACTTCCGGCAAATGTAAGCCAACAATATCAAATTTAGCCTTCAAAAACAAAAACAAAAATTAAATTATAATAATTATGCCTCCATCCGATTATAATAGTTTTGCAATTATTAAAATATACAATAATTAAATTATAATAGTTATACCTTAAGATGTTCAGGCAATATGATCTTATTTTCACTCTACACTTTTTGTCTACTGGTCACTTCCCCATTCATGGGTGCAAAATTTCTCACAATATACCCCATCTCACTTGAAAACTTACTTAACATATCATCATCCATTGGTCTAGTAAAAAGGGTATCAAATTCAATTTTCAATGGGTTGTTATTATTAGCTTTCAATAATTTGCTTGTCTCATGTCCTATAGTAGGTCTACATTTTTTAGCGCGAACACCCTTATCTGTCGATACAAATTTAATAAAAATTTAATGTGAATCTGTGAACACAAAAAAACAAAAAAACAAAATTAGAAACAGAAACCAAGATCAGATTGGAATGCAAAATCGTACTTGCATGCATGGATTGGAATATATCCTAGGCCCAAGATATATATAGCATTTTTTTTTCTTGTAATAAGAAGAAGGGACTTTCTCACCACCTGGCAATGACTCTTTGAAAAACAACAACATATCGATTGACTTATTGCTCCACTTGTTAATTATTTTTAAATTAAACAACTTAACCAGATACGTGAACAACGAAAACTTGGTTCATTCGGATTAGAGTTCGCATTGTGACTCTTTAAGGTAATGATTAAATGTATCATTGTCAACATCATAATGGTTTCCTTTGTGCAATTCATCGACTCCCATCCCTTTATTCACATTTGTCGAGTTACCTCCAAATATGTCATCCAACAAATCATCAAACTTGTCACGTATATCACCATTATCATCGTTGGCTCGTTATTCGTCATTGTTATTGTCACCGGCACCCCTATTACTTGTACCAATTCTAGGAGGAAATGTTTCCCCATGAAGTGCCCATACCTTGTAGCGTAATTGCATCCCTTTCACAATCAAATCGCGCTCCACTTCAGATTCATTTTTTAATGTAGTGTTCACACATTTGGTACAAGGACAACAAATTTGATTGTTATTCGATTCAACATGATCCATCGTAAATTCAATAAATAATTATACTCTATTTAAATATTTGTCACTCAACCTATTTTTTGCATTCATCCAACTCTTGTCCATTTCTGAATATACAAAAATTACTTGGAATTAGAACTATATATGCATTACAAGATTATAATAACCGAAATACAATTCACGCTATATGAGAATTAAAAGAAACACAAAATAGTAAACCTCTAGGGAATCACAGTTTTATTTATTAATTTGCATATAAATATACATGTGTTAATCATTATGGCATAAATGAATTCACATAAATTTGTATCACTATGTGAATCAATAATCAATAGTCAATAGGCAGCCAACATGAAAACATGCTAGCTGAATTGCAAAATAACCTAGTAAACAAGCTGCGAACACATTGTGGCACACCATGACTCCATCAAGAAGCACATGATATATAAACTATATATAAACATAAACAATTGAAATAGAAAACACAAAAACATATATAGATCGAGTCGACCATTTCTAACCCCTAAAATGATTCAAATGGTAGTTATACAAATTGCAAATCAATTTTCTGCCTTAAAACCCATAATTATTAAACAAATTGCAAATCAATTTTCTGCCTAAAATAAGTTCTTCTAACTCGTTCTCTACAAATTAAAAACCAGGTTATTCATGTCATTTTAAGATAAAACCCCTAAAATGATTCAAATGGCAGTTATACAAATTGCAAATCAATTTTCTACCTAAAACCCCTAATTATTAAACAAATATAAAACAAATTGAAAATCAATTTTCTGCAAATTGCTAACCAGGTGATTCATGTCATTTTGTAGGGTTTACAGGTGATTAGATCAAACCCTCACACCAATTATTGGATCAGGATCGTAAACTACACAAACATATATTCATAAATACATAGAAACTTGATGATTCTAAGTAAAAATTGGTACACATCCATGTAAAAATCACATAAATATGTGAAAATCGGCACAAATCTGATGAAAAACCAAATAGTAGCAAGGGCAAAAAACTTACGATTCTTGCTTCCGATTGATTTTTGCTTTGATTGTGGCCAATTGATTCTTGTTCGTCGTCTTCATCTTCCACTTCGTTTTGATTGATTTCTTGCTCACCACTTCGATTTCTTCGTCTTCGTTGTCCACTTAATAGGTGAGGAGAGAAGGGTTTAAAAGACAAGGGTTTCATGAAGAGAGAATGAAGAGAGAAAAGATCGCTTGTTCATCGTCATTCCTCTTCGTGAAGAGAGAATGAGATTGTTTGAAGGATGAAAGAAGAAAGGTGGGTGCTAGCTGTAGAGTAATAAAAAAAATTAGGTTAAATTTTGGCTACAAACTTTGTTCAAAACTACGTCCTTTTAAGAGTGTGAGTGTGGGGAGAAAACAATTCTTGACGAAACTAGTTTGTCGCCCAATGTTAAATATAGGCGGCCACATTGGCAACAAACCTATTTCGTCGTCCATACAATAGCGGCATAATTATATTAATTTTCAATTTGGCACCAAGATTTGAAATGACAAATCGCGATAAAAGGGGTTCGTCGCCAAATAAAAAAATATTCCGTGCCAAATTGGCGACAAAATGTTTTCGTCGCCAATACTTTAGCGGGAACAATTTTCCCATTTTTTGTTTCGCGCCAAGAATTTATCTGACCAATAGCGATGAATTCTAAAATTTTGTCACCTATTAACCATCTATGGCTACAAAATTGGATTTCATCTTTAAAAGGAGGTCATATTTGGTTACCATTGTTAATTTTGTAGCCAATAGACATATTTAGCGACAATTATTGTGTCGTCCCAAAAACTTTATAGCAGAATTCCGTTTTTCTTGTAGAGTGGCGGTCGGCGTTTTCCTCTTGGATCCGTCGTCTGCTAATTGACCTAACCACTTTTTGTAGGATCAGTCTGTGGTACGCTGACCTAATCTGTTAGAGGTTAGTTTCTAAACTGAGTTGGCCTTCATTTGTTGTCGATTTGTGAAACGAACTGACTTGATCTGTTGGAGGTTAGTTTGTGAACTGAGTTGATTGACCTTGTCATCGATTTGTGAATCGAACTAACCAGATCTGCTAGAGGTCAGTCTGTGAACTGAGCTGACCTCCCTTGGCGGGCTAACCCGTTAGTGGACCGTGGAAAAGGCCAAGGCTAAGGCCGTCGAGGAGTGGAAAAGACAAACACATGGCTAGGGTTCTAGGCATGGATGCCGTCCAAAATTATCCACATCAATCAATGATTTTAAATTTTTATAAAAAAAAATATTATAACGTGTAAATTGTCCGGATTAAAATTTTAATATCATAAATTGTCCATTACAACTTTTTATTTTTAATAATTTATTTTGATTTATCACCTCCATTTAATATTAATAGTTCAAACTTCACATGAGGCCACCCATGGATAATACATCATCATTCAACCCTGCCAAACTAAACACACAGTTTATAATCAACCTTAGTATCCGACATCAATGGCTATCCTATCAATGATCTTCTCCATCACCTCCTTCGACTGTTTCAGCAAGTTGATTCTCCTGTTCAGGCGCTCCCTTTTCTCTGCAACCCCGGGCGATTCCTCCAGCAACCAGCCGATCCCGCCTCCCTGCGTGCTCATTAACTCTCCGACGATCACACTCTCCATCTCCCTGTTCACCAGATTATGAACGGCGAACATCAGGTGAAGAGCGGTGGCGTCGACCAATCTCTTCAGAACGATGTTCCAGTAGACGGTGATTCTCATCTTCACGTCGTAGGCTTGGACCCTTTTTCTCGCCGGATAATTCACCAGATGCCCGATTTCGACTTTTCCGAACCCTTCGATTGCCATTTCTGTTGAGTATCCATACGGTACTTTAGCAATGGCTTCGTTGAATGCTTCTTGTTGAGCAATGAGGTTATTGCATGTCGTCGTGTACTCTGGATCGCAGGTGTAATCGGTGAGCTTCTCCATTTCAATGATTTCTGTAACCCAGTTGAGTGATTTCTCCTTGATCTTCGCCGCGAGATGATGAGCTGCCCTGCGTAAGAACGACTGGAATTGGACGTAGTTGTCGGAATGCTCCATTAAAACGACGATCACCGCGTTTTCGATGTACTCCCAAACTTGAACGATGAACTTCGCCGGAGCTTCGGCTATGAATTTCACTCTCATCTGTAACAGCGTGAGGAAGGATGATCGAGGAATGAAATTGGGTAAACTAATCCCCTGTGCTTCCTCTAGAACGCACATCTCCGGTTCGAGGAATTTCCCAGTAGAATTAAAGGCGCCGGAGCTCTTATGGAGTTCGTCGGAGTACTGATCGAGCATCTGGCTTAAACGAGCTGTACAGTGCATGTGTTTTTCATCTGGGTATTCGTCAAATTCACCTCTCACTAGGATTTTTCTCAGGGATTCTTTTGAAGCTCCGATCACTCGCATGAAAACGGCCATGGCTTCTGCAACCGATGTCAGATTCTGCGGCATCTTCTGCAACTCCATGATGCTCGAGTTAAGCTTGTTGTTTATCTTCCGGGTGATCTCCGGCAAGCATTTGGCGATGATGGTTGCTTGAATTTGAACCAATTTTCGAGCTAAAATTGGTATACCCGCCATCGATTTATTGATTTGAGAGAGCTGTGGATGAGATTCGAAGAGTTTAGCTTCTTCGATCCTAGCTTGTTCGTATGATTCATCGCCGATGCGGTTTCTCACGCAGACGTAGCCGAGTCCGATGTTGACGTCGTCGGCGGTAACTTTTTCGAGCAGTCCTTGAGGTGATTTGTCGGATTTGGTGACGACGGCGAGTGTTCTCTGCCCTGTTTTGTCCACTCGCTGTGACATTCTGATGGATTCGCAGGTGGGGAAATCGACGGTGGCGGAAAGAACATTCAGAATTATGCTCTCTTCCGGCGTTATGTACTCCATAATGATGCCGGAAATTTGCTCGTATATATTTTCCGGCTGGCCATGAACCGGAACTCTAGTGATTCCGGGGAGATCCACCATTGTGAGGTCAGGGACGCCGTTTTTTCTGACGACCAGAGTTAACGGAGCGTTGGATATGCCCTTGCCGTTGCCGGCGATCTCGTCGGTGGCGGACTTGATTGCTTCCGCGACGTGATTTTCCTCGGTGGGGACCGTCTTCTGGTGATACTCCAGGTGGATCTCCGGCTCTGGATTGGGGTGGTGCTGGAGTCTCATGATGAGGGGTACCCTGGTGCAGATGCCTTGGCCGCGGGGGAGACTTATTCCGGCGAGGGATTCCAGGACGCTGGACTTGCCAGAGGATTGGTCGCCGACGACGACTATGGTGGGTAGTTGAATGCCTTCTTGCATGACCTTGAGGTGGCGGAGCTTGTCAACGGCGTCAAGTAAGGGGCGGATGCGGTCGTTGTAGGATGACGCCAACGGGATATCTCCGTCGTGAAGTGCCGCAGCTGCGAGTGCGTTCACAGTTTCATCCATGCCGGTAATACAAACAGTGTTCTCACCCATTTTAGAGATAGAAGAGACAGAGATCGACGTTGTTAAACAAATGAATGATTGAAATATATAAGGACTAGAGGAGTCAAAAAGTAAAGTGCGATACCTTTGTTTCCTGTTGATGCTTAAGTTTCCTCTATTCCTTCATTCTTTCCCTACGTAACATGGGAGACTTGGAAGTCAAGAAAGTAACATAAAGGACTGTACGGATTTCTTGTCTTTTTTATTGAACCTCCTTTCTGTATGTTCGGAAATATTAAAGATGGGTGGAAAAAATAATAAAAAATTATCAGTGATAGTTCTGTATTTAAGACTATAATCACAATATTATTTTATTTTTTACCACAAAAACCTTTTTTTTTTTAATATTTAAATATACTCTAAGTTCAATTTCACTTTTTCAAAATAGTATCTTGAATTTTTAAGGGATAAATTCCAATTAATTCTAAATAGAAAATATAATCTCTTATTTGTCTTGTTTAAAATATAAATTTAGAATTAGTTTCTTAAACCAATTTAAAACATTAGAGAATATAATTCCGTATTAGAGTAAATATGAGTTATATATAATAAAAATTAGTTACAAATAAATAATTATACATTACATGTATTTGTATAATATTAGTTATACATAACTATTTTTATGAGAAAAAAAAAAGTACAACCATATGTAACTCTCGAATTTAAAATCGAATCGTTAACAGTAGTTACATGTAAATTTGATTATTCATAAAAAAAAAAAAAAAAAAAAAAAGAGGGGAGAAAACAATGTATATATCATGTGTTTATTTTTTATGAAATCTTTTAATATTATTACCTCTAACAAATATAACACTACAACGAAAATGACTTATTATGACATTTTTTTGGAGACAATTCATAAATAGTGTCCTTATAAAACATTATTGAGACACTTAATTCTAGTGTTCTTATAATTTGTCCCCCAAAAAATAATATCTTTATAATATTTATTTAATAAGATACATTCAAAAAAATATATAATAAAAAATAAAAATATTATAAACAAATTTAATAGGACACATATAAAAGTGTCCTATTAAGAGCACAAATAAAATTTTCATTTTTAATCTTTAATTAAAAAAATATAATTATGGATCAAATTGAAAAAGAAGTATAAACTATTTGTATAATTATGAACTAAAGTGTTTCAGACTTCTCTTCCATTTTATTTATTTTCACTTTGGTCCTCAGTAGTTTCATTTAAAAGAGTTTGAGCGAAGTGTTTTCGGCGGTGGGAAAATCATTTGCGAAGAAGCTTGACTAGATGCTCAATCTATTCATCCATTCATCTTCGGCGCTTAATCCATTCATCCATTCATCGCTCAATCCATTCATTTTCAGAATCTTCACTTTTCTTCTGACTTCTCAATCGATCGAAGAAAAAGAATGAAGAAATTTTGAGAATCGATCGAAGCTTAATAGCGGATAATCGTTCCAATCGAGCCAATTTCTCAAGCTATCGATTCAATCTCATGCTGTTCTTCTTTAAGCTCGGCTTCGGTTGCTGCTTTTCAAGTATGTTTATGGTTTAGGTTTAGGTTTTCAGGTATCTTCGCCCTTCAGCTCCGATTATTTCTGGAATTCCTTAGTAATTTTCGCCGCCAGATCTGGAATTAGGTGATTGAATAGATCCATTTCTTTTTTACTCTACTTTTGATACATAAATTCAGCAGTTTCTATTTTTCGCCACTAGATCTGGAGCTTAATAGCGGATAATCGTTCCAATCGAACCAATTTCTCAAGCTATCAATTCAATCTCAAGTTGTTCTTCTTCAAGCTCGGCTTCGGTTGCTGCTTTTCAAGTATGTTTATGGTTTATATATATGTTTTCTCGAATTAGTTTTGCAATAGGGTATTAATCTTTTCCAAGTTTGTTTAGAAGCAAAAACAGAAGCACTAACCAAACTGCTCATAGTGTTTGTTATCTTCTCATTATTAAGCCTTTTTTTTTTTTTTTTTTTTCTTGAAATGAGTGACAGGGAGATGGTGATTATGAACTTGTGAAGGATTTACTCATTGATGACATTGATTTTGATTTCTGCGTTGTTGAATTATTTGCAAATTCATGAGGTATCTTCTTGTTTGAATAGGATTTAAGTTCAAAATCACAGATTTCAAATTTACCTTGTTGATTCCTATGTCCTTTCACTGTTTATATAGCAATCCATTGATCCGTTCATGTTTTGTTCGTAGTTGATTGATTTGCTTGACGTTCTTAAATCTATCCATCATTTCAACGGATGATGGACAACAAAAACTATTTTTTAGTTAGTTAATACGATCACGTTCATACTGCTGCTTTTGCGATCACCAATTGAACTTTGAATTCCCCCCGCCCCCAACATACACAAATACATAAAACTCATTGTTAGCATCCTACTTCAGTGGCACATCTACTTTGGAGCTACGACTGTTGACTGACTTCCATACAATTATGAACACTTCGTTACTTTATTGGGTAGTGAAGATCATTGTTCTTCTAGTTATTTTCACTCCATAAGCTTGTTACTATGCCTTTAGTAGGTTCTGTTATCTTTAGTTTAAATTATGACAGGGAACAAAATCATCACTGTGATTAGACTTCGATGCAGCCGAAACGACTTTCTCCCTTCGTTTCACAAATTACGGCCAACACCATAGTTCCGGTGGAGGTCGTCGGTGATATGGCCATGATTAGCCCAGATCTGGCCCTTGAAGGTCAGATCGCTAACCTTATCTCATTTTCTTTGTCTCTCTCTCTAAAAAAAATCACGTCCACCACTGTATATTCGGTGGTGCCCCACGGTGATTTGGCCTTCAACGGCCAAATATGGGCTACTACTACTAGATATGATGGTGGCGGCCCATATTCGCTAGCCATCTTTCTCTTTCTAAACAAATCACGACCACCACCACATATCGATGGTGGCCACCTGCAATCTGGCTGCAAACAGTCAGATCGTCATTGGAGAACATTAGAAAATAACGGGGTGGATAGCGCTATTAATTGTGTGATTTAAAAGTTTAAGGGTTAAATTGTAATTTTATAAAACATTAAAAGTGGAATTGGTTTAATTAATACTTAACCTAAAATAAGGGGGGGGTTGGTGTAAATTATATATTTATGCTTGCATAGTGTCGTTTTCTAGTTGGTTGGACGTACAGGCGATGTTGTGTTGACGTCACGCCGGCCCCAGGGTGACAGGTGTCCAGGGAGGGGTGTGAAAAAACATCTCTTCACCGCTGCCACCTGCCAGCTAAGCCACCACCGCACAACCATCACAACAAACATCTCACCATAACCACCACCAACTGGCTAAGCCACTACCGCACAACCACTATGTCGGACATATCACGACCTACCATACAACCACTGTGTCAAACATCTCACTGCCACTATTGTATACCCTCTCCCTCTCTCTTTCTCTTTCATAACAACTCAATACTATACTGCCACAAGATCAGCAAGATCTGGGGGAAGTCAAACAAGATCAGACGTCTCTCTCTCTCGATTTCCAAATCTAGAACTAGATGCAACTTCCAGATCATTTTTCATTCTTTTTCCTTAGGGTTTATTAAATATTTTATTAAATTTTATTATACAGATTAGAATTTCTTTTGTTGCAAATTTTGCTTCAAATACGTTTTTGTTTTTATTTTGTTTTGAAGGAAATTTCTTTCTATTATTTTTTAATTTGTATATTATTTGAATATTTGATGTCGATTTTTCTATCATAAAATATTAGGTTAATTTATTACTATTCTGATTTATGTTGAAATAAAATTTCTATGGTTTGGCATTTTTTGTTGTAGTGAGTTTATAAGGAATTATGTTCATTGAAAAAAATAAATTGAACTCCCTACTTTTATTAGAAGAAAAAATAAAAAAAAAATCTCTCAATCAATACTTTTTGCTAATTACATGAAAATTCATGAATAATATTATACTTTTAGAAAAAAAAAATTACAAAAATACAAAATTACACCTTTTTTTATTAAAATAAAAACAGAAACAAACACATGACTTAGTATTTTTTAATACAATTTCACAATACATAAAAGACAATTCTCACGCTCAAACCAACACATGATTCAATTATTATTTAATAAAAACACACACCCCTCCTTTCCTTTAGGGATTTTGCTCTTTGTACCCCTAAAGTTTGGCCAAAATTTCAACTATGGGATCAAAGTGAAATAATGGTAAAACTCTAGAGGTGGATAGTGTGAAAACACCCATAATTTATTTCTCATCCAGGGTATTTTCTGATGGCTCCGACCAGAGCGTCCTCCATCGTCTCAGCCATCTCCTGCAGCCATGTGTTGTAATTACTCACCATTTCATCGAATGTCGACCCTTCCACCGGATCGACGCCTCATGGCCACTCAATGATGCAACCAACGTCCCCCATCACTGGAATGATCCTAAAGGTTGCAACGTAGTTGTTGAAGCCAAGGTTATTGTCCAGAAGCTCGTAGGTGAGAGTCCTGTGGTTATGATCAATGGCGGCCAATCTCTAGTAAGACCAACCCACGGACGCATCGCCGCCACCTGGGGGTTGGAAGGAGGTGCCTTCGTTGTACCTGACACAGCCGACCTCGCCATTGGTGCCGGAGACAATATAGGACGTGGTGAGGCCAGGGAACCATCTGGCTATGTTGCCAAAGTCACTGAAATGGGGCCAAATTCGGTCTGCACTTGCTCTTGTTAGCCTTGTTGAGACTCTTCCCTCCCACATTTCAGCATGTGATTCCATGAGAGAGAGATCGAAAGAGAGAAAGTAGATATCTAGAGAGAGAATGAGGTAGATATTTTGAGAGGGAGAGAGAGAGAGAGACTTGTGGCAATGGTAAGAGGGTCCTCTAGGGTTCTTCTCTACACCTCTTGAAGGTGCTTTTCTGTAAATAGTACTTCACTCTAGTAGGGTAGGAAGTTAGGAACGCAGTAGTAATGAAAATAAAGAGTAAATAAAAATTTAGGTTATTTGCTTTATGTGCCCTCTAACTCTCTTTGTCTCTCTACTTCTACTTGTTTTTTTCTTTTTTTCTTATGTGAGACAAAAGAAAATAAAAAGTTAAATAAAAAATAATTTTATCAATTTTATTTAAATTATAGATAGAAAAAATAATTTCACCTATTCGGGTAATGTAGAGTTTTAAAGTAGAAGAGATAAAATGAAATAGGATCAAAACTTTACATGGATAAAAAGTAAATAATCCAATTGAATACATGGCATGTTTGGTTTGAAGGATGAAAAAGAAAAAAAGAAAAAAAAAATGAGAGAATAATATTTTTATGTACGGGAGAAAAAAATTATTTTGAAAATTGTGCATTTTTTATCTACGGGAGAAAGTCGTTGTTTCGGCTGCATCGGAACTGAGCTGCTGTCTAAAGTGAACTCCATCTTGTTTTCTTTCGGAAGCCTGATTGGTTTCTCAGTTCAAATGATAGAGGTGACCATGTAGCTGGGCTACGCCTTGAGAAGACAATGCTGAAAGGTAAACATCATGCATCCTGCTTATACTTTAAGCTAAAGAGTATGGTAAACATGTTGTGGCCCTTATTATTATCTGAGCATGCCGGTTGGCTGTAGCCTGGAACAAAGGGTGAGACATGCAGTGGTAATAAGTATCGATTACAAATCAGTACCAGTTGATGGCTTGCCTTTTGATCATGGCAAAGGTACATGAACGGAACAAATGCACCACCAAGATATATCTCACTTATGTTTGCCTAAATATGCAAATTATTTTTATACAAATCATAATATTTTGCCACTGAACTATTTTTTATATTTTTTTCTAATTATTATCTTTTGTTGGACGTCGCTATCTAAATTCATTTTATGTTCGTTGAAGATCTTCACTTAATGAAGCTAATTCCTCTCAATCAAGGGTCTGGCAGTTGCAGTTTGGCAATATATTGCCCTCGACCATTTTCGCTGAAGGTAGAGGTAGTTGTTCTATGTGGCGATTTTGACATTGATGATGGAGATTTTTTTAGAAAACAGATTTTGTTTCTGTTCTCAGAAAACAGATTTTTTGTTCCTGTTCTCAAAAAATAGAAACAAAAAATTTTGTTTGAAAAAAATATTTTGTTTCTGTTTCTGTTTTCAAACAAAAATATGGACTACATGGTAAACATATCTGTTATATTAAACATATTTTCTGTTTCTGTTTCGATTCTATTCTCAATTTGTTTTTCACAATTTTTAGAAATATTTGATTTTCAATTGGATAAATTTGGATTATTGGTTTTAGCCAAATTAAATATATTTATTATTTTTTTAAAAAAATTTACTTTTTGGGACACATAAAATTGTTGTATAAATTATTTATTAGTGGTTCAAGGGATGCCTTGTTTTGTCCTATCAAAGATTTATTGGGACACTTATGTAGGTCCCAAAAGCCTTTCTAATACAAATGTTCAAAAGTTTTATTAGGACACATAATAGTATCCTAATAAATATAAACTAATGCGACAAAAAAATAAGTGTCTTTAATCCCTATAGATCTAAATTTATAACACCTAACACAATATGTCGAATCATCAAAAGTTCTATATTAACAATAAGTTTGCGTACCTGGATCCATTACGATTAATTGACTACCGATGCAGAAATCTGTGACAATCGATCACAAGAAGGAATCGAGCGGGTACGTGGTTTTCTTCAACCAAATCTCTGGAGTTTCTCAATGGGATTCACGATTCACTTCCAAATGGGGAGAAGAGAGCCATTAAGACGATTTGGTATATTGGGGACCATAACCCTAGTATTATCTATTTATATGGTCTGGTTAGGATTCCCATAATCCCTTAATCACTCCAATAATTTTTGGTATCTACTCATTTAACCCACATTCTTTTGAGTAGTATATGGGTTTACCCAAATTAATTAGATCACTTAATTTTAACCCATTAAATTTAAATAGCAAATATAATTATGTTAATAATATGTTGCCCAAAATTAGATTTAGAAATAAATTTTCTAACAATCTCTCACTTGGGCTACATATTATCCCTGAAACAATTATATTACAAAATTCCTTAGGTGCACATCCGTATACTATTTATCCTTAGACTTCTCTTTAAATAATCTGGTCCATCTCATATACTGAATTATCGCAGCTTATATCACAATACAGTCGTAACTAAACCACGATGATCACCATACTAATATATTCAATGACATAGATCAAATGTGGATGAGTAACATGGAAATCACATTCAATGTGATCTTAGAAATGCCTATTTCCAAGCTGGTCCAACTTTAGTCTTTAGTGAGATCAATCCAAAGTCCTTAATGTAACGCAAACATTTCAAACAAAAATAAACCATCAATTTTATTCTGCAAAGAACTTAAACAATTCAATATCCAAAGCAAAATATATAGAACAAAAATGACTTTCACTAAACCAAGGTATCATAAAAAATAACACTCATGTAAGCAGTGTGCTCATGAAAGACTTTAGGGGTTAAGCCCTTAGTTAATGGGTCTGCTAGCATAGAATGTGTCCCTAAGTGTTCTATAGCAATCTATTTATCCTGAACTCTCTCATTAACAACTAGAAACTTGTTGTCGATAAATTTATACTTCGTCGAGCTCTGATTATTGTTGGAATAAAGAACCGCTGAGTTATTGTCACAATAAATTTCCAATGGCTTTTCAATGTCGTCTACCACACGTAGCCCAGTGACAAAGTTCCGCAACCATATTCCGTGATTGGATGCCTGATAGCAAGCAATAAATTCTGTTGCCATGGTTAAAAAATCTATAAGAGTTTGTTTAGCAAACTTCCATGAGATAGTTCCTCCAACCAACATAAAGATGTAACCTGATATGGAGCGCCTGCTATCTTGGCATCCCACAAAATTGCTGTCAGAGAACCCGATGATCTCCAAACTGTTTGATCTCCGATAAGTGAACCTGTAGTCTTTTATTCTCCTTAAATAACGCATCACGCGTTTGGCTGCCTTCCACTATTGCATACCTGGATCACTCAATTATCTACCCAAAACTCCCACTATAAAAGCTATGTCGGGACGAGTACATACTTGAGCGTACATTAGACTCCCTATTGCTGATATATAAGGAATCTTCTGCATTTCTTTCCTTTTAAGGTCATTGTTGGGGCATTAATTGAGACTAAACTTGTCACTTTTAGCGACGGGTGTATCTCCTAGTTTATTTTCTTTCACACCGAATCTACTCAGAACTTTATCGATATAGCTCTTTTGTGATAACTCAAGGATAGCCCAAGAGCAATCTCGATGTATCTTTATTCCTAATACAAAAGAGGCATCCCCAAAATAATTCTTAGCTAGAAATTAATCTCTTGGTTTCGTGCAATAAGCCTATATTGTTGTCAGCTATCAATGTGTCATTGACATATAGCACTAGAAATAATGAATTTATTCCCATTAAACTTGTAGTATACACAATCATCAACTGCATTTACCTAAAATCCATATGAGACAATGATTTAATGAAATTTGTGACACCATTGACGGGAAGTGTGTTTGAGACCATAGATGAATTTCTTTAGCTTGCAAACCATAGACTTTGAATTGGCTGATACAAAGTTTCTGATTGCACCATATATATGGTTTCTTCAATGTCTCCATTGAGAAATGCATTCTTTACATCCATCTAATGTGACTCTAAATCAAAATAAGATACAAGTGCCATGATAATCCTGAAAGAGTCTTTTGATGAAACTGGAGAGAAAGTTTCTTTATAATCCACTTTTGAGAGTCTGGACTTTATTTGACTTGATGGAAGTCGATTGGATCATATTCCATTGTCCCTATGTCAAACTTATGTTCTTGGAGAAAGACGATATAATCATCTAAAATCTTACTTCTCCTCTCCCTAGTGAATTTACTTAATGACACTTCTTGAGGTTGTTGAGTTTGTTCTATAGATTGTGTTTGAGGAAGAATCTCATTGTTGTCTTGGTCTGGAACAATGTCAAGAATAGGAGCCTGAGCCTGAACATTTTTATCTAAAGCCGGAACTATGTCTTCAATAGCAATAGGTATAGATACCTAATCACCATTAATAATAGATTCTCCTTTAGAGAAAACTGTGTCTTGAACAATAATAGGTACAGAGACCTGATCACCGTTAATAGCAGATTATTTTTCAAAGACAACATTCTTTATGTTCTTCTTCCCCTTCAAACTCAACACCTTCAAGGAATCTCGCATTTCCCGTCTCAAAAAAATATCTAATCCGAGAGATTATAAAGCTTAAATCCTCTTGATCGTTCAATGTACCAACAAAGAAGTAGCTAATTACTCTTGAGCTCAATTTTCTTTTATTTGACCTATAAGGCCTTGCCTCAGTTAGACAACCCCAAACGTGTAAACTCCTTATGCTAGGCTTTACGCCTAACCACAATTCATAAGGGGTTTTAGCAACCGCTTTACTTAGTACCCTGTTCAGGATATATGCTATAGTTTTAAGTGCTTCTCCCAGGAGTGATTCTGGTAAAGAAGAATGAATTATCATACTTCTTATCATCTCCTTAAGCATTCTGTTTCGTCTCTCAGTAACAAGGTTCATGTCAAGTTTGCCCAGCATAGTGTACTATGGGATGATTCTGCATTCCTCTAGGAATTTAACAAAGGGTTATGGACGTTATTTTCCTGATCTGTCATTTCTCTCATAGTATTCTCCATCTCGGTCTGATATGACAGCCTTAATTTTATTTCCAAGGTGAAGTTCAACTTTAGCTTTAAAAAACTTGAAAGCGTCCAAGGATTAAGACTTCTTATGAATCAAATATACATACCCATAACGAGAGTAGTCGTCTATGAACGTAATAAAAATATTGTTGTCCATTCCATGAAGCCGTAGGGAATAGACCACATATATCCATATGTATTAGTTTTAAGACATCTGTAGCTCTCTCGGCACATAATTTTCTTTTGCTTGTTTGTTTCCCCTTGATGCACTCAATACAGACTTAAAAGTCTGTTAAATCTAGGGGTTCAAGAATTCTATCCGACACAAGTCTCTAAATTCTCTGTCTAGAGATATGACCTAAGCACTTGTGCCATAAGGTGGTGGAATTCTCATTGAATTTTCACTTCGTACCACATGAATTTGTTTGCAGTATTTCATTATAGGAACTAATGTCAAGCATATATAGATTATCAATCATAGAACCAGAATCAATAAAATTTGAACCTTGATAGATACTAACTTTATTATTTCCGAAAGAACAATTAAAACCTGATTTGTCCAAACTAGAAATAGAAATAAAATTCTATCTAAAAGACGGTGCAACAAGTGTCTCATACAAATCCAAACAAAATCCAATTTTTAACCGTAGTCTAAAAGTCACTATAATTTCCACTGCAACTTTGACGTCGCCCACAAAGATGACTCTTTTAGCATCACTTGGCGATCGGCTCCACAAGTAACCCTGCATAGTCATACTTATGTGAGTAGTAGCATCAGAATCTACCCACCAAGTATCCATAGGTACAGAAGCTAAATTAACTTCAGAACAAATCAAAGTTAGAAGCATATCCTTCTTTGTACGCCAGGCAGTGTACTTGGAACATTCCTTCTTCATGTGTCCCGTCTTCTTGCAGAAGTAGCAGGTAGAGACCTCATCCTACTTCTTTTGTTTCTTCTGCAAATAAGATCCTTCCACAGCAATCTCAACTCTTTTTTTTTTTTCTTGCTCTAAGAGGTGGAGGACAAGTGAGCACTTTCAGTCTTATCTCGCTCATGTCTCTTTTCGTCTTGTACACATTGAGATATAAGCTCATTGAGGGATCATTTATCCTTCTGAGTATTATAACTCACTTCGAATTGCCCAAAGTGTACAAGAAGAAAGATAAAAACTAAGTGCACAAGCAAGTCATCAGACAACTCTAACTTTAGTGTCATTACTTTTAATGCAAGATTGGACATCTCCATGATGTACTCCCTTATGTTTCCTTTACGCTTATACTTTATCGCGATGAGTTTACCTAGAAGGTAACTCGTCTCCGACTTTTTGTTTTTGGCAAAGAATTGCTCAATTTCCTTTAGGAATTTCTTGGTACTCTTGCTCTCAATAATAGAGCCCCGAAACGCTTCCAGAATTGAGCGCTTCATAATCATTAAACACATCCGGTTAGACCAATCTCACTTTTCTATTTTAACCTCATTGAGATTTTTTGGAGTAAAAGTAAGTCGTTCTTCTCGTAGCGCTTGATCTAAATCCATATAACCGAGAATAATTTCCACGGTTTCTTTCCAGGTCTTGAAGTTCGTCCTTTTCAGCATTGAGATATTACTGACTTGGGTAGAAACATTCAGTGTAGTAGCAATAGAAACAATACAGAACAAAATAAATAAGTACACATACAAGCATGTCAATAATAAAACAAGACATGAACAACTGATCCATAATTTTGGGACCCATCTAAAAATACCTAGCACAACATTAATTCCTAGTCTTTGGACAGAGGAATTAACTGTAATTGGTACTCTCAATGCAGGAATCAAATGTTGATAATAGGTTTTATCGAACAATAAGTCTTTCTTTGGACCAACTTATTTTTACATGGAAACTTGATAATCATCACATATTTATTCTCGCAGATATGTTTATTATTTGGTTAAACAATAACCTTCCTTTGGGTTGATTATTGATTGTGTCACACCTTACCCCAAACACCCATCACCTAGAGGCTCGGTGGGACATCGACATGACTTCACCTGAACGTCAAACCATCTAAAAAAAAACAAAGGCCATACATAAATATACAACCACAAAATGTCACCAGATTCATCCTCTCTAATTGGGGACACATCCATCCCTGAATTATAATAACAACACATAAAAATATAACAACCAAGAATCCCACACAGATTCGCCTCTGACAACTCATCTCAGAAACTCCTGTACGACTCCATCATTCGACTCTATCTAGTGCCAGTAGGGGGACCGACTCCTAAATTTGCTCCACCTGCGAGTATACTGCCTTCTTAGTAAAAATCAATTTTAACATAATAATACATTCTAAATAATACAACATTTCAATAGATCAAGCTTAACGCGTATAAACAACACATTTTGAACAGTAGTATAAAAATTATATACCACGAGAAAACTCATTCTTCCTACCATTCAGAAATTATCATCCATAAATATATATCAAATATATGAAAACCGTCCAAACCATCAGTATAAGATAATATGATAAATCACCAAAGACGATATAATAAAACATTACATCACCACATATAACAAAACATCAAATACGACAAAACATAACATACGACAAAACATCATATATAACACCACATCTCACCACACCACATCATATCATATCACACCATACCATATCACACCACCCCTACACCTCGGCTAGCCATGTGATTGTTTTAACCTTACGATCGGGAGTTGCAACGATACCATATCCGGTAGGATATGCCTTCCTAGCGGGATATAACAATGCTCCGCTAGACTGTGCCAGACGGGTGAAACAACGCTCCGTTGGATTATGCCAGATGGGTGAAACAATGCTCCGTTGGACTAAGCCAGACGGGTGAAACGCCGCTCCGCTAGACTGTGCTAGACGGGTGAAACACCACTCCACTGGACTGTGCCAGACGGGTGAAAATCCACCACCAATCTCCACCTCACCACCATAACAACAACTCATCTCCACCTCAACAACAACAACTCACCTCCATCTCAACAACAACTCAATAGAAAACATCAATACTCTACCGAAGCAGATAAAATCAATAGTATCGACAAAACAATAACAACATCATCAAACTACAAATCAATAATACCAACATCTATCTCCAAAATCGATTTAATCCAAATATCATTTTTCCATCGTCTTTTAAAACCAATTAGATTTAACAAATCATTTTTTTCCATTACCTTTAAAAACGAGTGAAAAACCACATTTCCAAATCACCCAAAATCGTTTGATCCATAAAAGTTATAAATGCGTTCAGTTTTTAAGTAAACATATTTTCCATCATGTATTTGAAAATAGATTTGGCAAGAAGACAATATACTCACCTCGATATCCGTTTTGCAAAATTGCCACTAACTACACTCTATCTGGACGCCGGTGCCTGCAAATCTTTCCCGAATTTTCCGCTGGTCCGTGAGATGAGTTTTAGGTTTTATTGGGGTGGTTTGTGTATTTTTCTCATTTTTTTTCCTTTTTCCTTCCTTTTCCTTTTTTTGTTTTGTGTTTTCTTTCACTGTTTCCGTTGCTTGTTTGCGTTCAACCGCCGACAACCCAACAGCACCCCACGCTGAACCACCGAACCTACTCTCTTTCTTTTTTATTTTCTATACCGCCGGCGACGACCAACGACCTGCCCACACACAGCCATACTGTCGGAGGAGCACACACACACACACACACACACAATAGTGGAATTTACACACACACCACAATGGCTTCTCCCTCTCTCTCTTCTTTTTTCGTTTTCTGTTTGCTGCTGGGTTTTACCGCCATCACAACACACACACACACACACACACACACACTCACACCCCAGTGTCGGACCAAGCTCACACCACCGTTGGACCAAGCTTACACCCATTCACATGAGATCGACGACAAACACAATCATACCGTCGACAATCCAACTGAACAGATGAACACACACACACGCTCGCTCACTCATCGCCGGAGACACACACACACCCTACTGGCGACACCCCCACAACGATCACACACCCCATGACGGAACACATACCATCGACCAACAAACCCACACGACTGAATAACAACACAGAACATATGCAACCTACTACCGGTGGACAGAAAACACACCCATGAACGTCACAGACGGCAGCATACACACCACACCACCGGGCAACAGAACAACACACACGCATACAAACGATAAAAAACAGAGCATACACACTCATCGGAGTGATGACCACACCGTCTAACGGACGGACAACACATACACTCATACTCCAATCATATACGCACAACGAAATACACACATACATGCCGGATCAAACAAAGGAACACACACACACACCCCGCCGAACAACGATACCCACCACCGACCGAAACTCATTTTTCTCTCTCTCTCCTGATCTGTTTCGGTTTATTTATAATTTTTTCTTCCTTTGAGATCACGATTTTTATGAATCATTTATGGGCATGAAATTTAGTGTTTCTCTTTAATTACCTCCGGTTGCCACGTCGCTCCTCTTCCATTTTCTCCTGTCTCTGGCTAAGCTCACGGCACACGCACGCACAATATGCACACACACACACACACACACACACACACACACACATATATATATATATATATATATATATATATCTTTTGTTTTAATTACACATTTATCCCCTAATTTCTTTAAGTCTCCTGTTTAATCCAAATCCAACATTTAAGATTTTATGAAATTGTAATTTAAGCCCTAACTAAGAATTTGA
Organism: Eucommia ulmoides; assembly: GCA_016647705.1. Taxonomy (NCBI): domain Eukaryota; kingdom Viridiplantae; phylum Streptophyta; class Magnoliopsida; order Garryales; family Eucommiaceae; genus Eucommia; species Eucommia ulmoides. The sequence continues at coordinate 1,491,399 of CM028338.1, forward strand.
TATTTATTTTAGTGCAAAAGTTTACAATTTACGTTTTGAAAATTTCTAATTGATCCCAAAGATTTTTAAATTAAATAATTAATAGCGTCAACCACCTTGCTTTTTTTAATTATACTCGAATGCGACTCAATTTGTACGTATAAGAAAGATCAGAGTCTTACAACTTTTTCCCCCTAAAAGAAATTTCGCGAAATTTTCGTCAAGCTACTAATACGACAAAGTCGCATCACCAGGTTATGTTCACCTTATGCGATTCTAGAACAACTGTTTCCTATATAGGGTCCCACAAGTCGCCCAAAATTTATAACCAACAGCTTCTATCAAAAGATATCCACCCATTGCAACATTTTTATTTGCAGTGGTCAATTTATATTCAGTACCCAATAAACATGGTGCACTTGGTCGGTTACACTTAACCGGACAAAGAATCTCATGTTTCTAACTGCTCCCATTGCGCTACTCTAAAAAAACGATCAACAACACTATATATACTTAAAATATCGTGGTAATCTCAGTTGATTGGGCCTATCTCATTCCGACTATTTTTTTTTTCTATAACCAACACTTATCCATTCAATATTTAAACTAACAATATGCGCAACCAATCTCATAAGTACAGATAGCCCATAACTCATCAACCTCAATATCTTCATCAGAACTTCAATACTCTCATAAACGTTCTATAAATATTACCCCAATCCAACGTAATAAATTTTTTCGCAGTACGCCACAACCACATCGATACGTTTCAAACCACGTCAAAATCATATAGATATCCCTTAAAACACATAAAGATCACCATACCACATCAATACGTATCAAAATACGTCAAACAGGTCATTTATAAGAATTCTCTTCATGCCTCCATGTTTAATCAAGTTCCTAGCAAGACCACGTGCTTCAATTACGTTTAAACTCTACCTAAGGATAATTCAAATGATCCTCTCTGAATGAAATCTTAATGAATCCTTCATGCTAACTCCACATAATATTAGCAGTAAATCAACACTTCTAGTTGAGTTCTTTTCATCAATTCCATGTCTCAAATAAAAATATAGCCACACCAGTTATCTTCAAAACTAGATAATTTTCTGCTTTCCTATCACGGTTTAGTCTATTTGACTGAAGTCATGCATCCTTTTTCATACAACGCTTTATACGATGCACTTCAATCGCCAAAAAAATATCTATTATTTTAAACAAATTTCATTAGCGCCACATAGTCAGATTCACTATCAGAAAATTTCAAAACGCAACTCTTCAACATATCTTCCAATATCTGATTCGCACTTCTTGACTGGCCATTAATCTACAAATAAAACCAGATACCAACTTCAACTTGGCACCCGGAACAGTGGGGAAACCCAACCAGAACGTCAAAATAAATATCATATCCCTGTACTACAGTTTCTCCTATGCAACTTTTTCGAAGAAGAAATTATTACCTGAAATTTACTACCCGACTTCCAATGTTTACACATGCCAATTTTTTATTATGATGGTAATTATGATAGTATCACCAATAATCCAATACTGCATTTCAAGTTCCTCTGCGGACCGCTCATACAACAGCAACTTAATTTGTTTTGATAAAAAATTATCTCTCAATTACAATATGGCGGCAACACTTACAACCAACAATTCAGTTTAAAAAAAAATGGTCAAACAATTTATCCAAGAACAACTATCAATTAATGAATGAAAAAGTCAACAACCAATTTCCTCCTTTTTGATTTCAAACTGGTATCTTATCCTAACTTTATTCAATAATTTCATTGGACCGGTACCTCATGCAACTGAACAATCCCGCCAATATACACTTGGCATATGAATCAAGACTTCCATTTCCATTCTGGAATAGATAAAGACTGTAATAACCCACCTGGATATTAATGCTCGACCTTAAAATTTGCTAATATACAAAATACCAAACAACCAATTCTACAATTTCTCGCTCTCCTCCAAACTACCAATAATGCTCACGTAATTTCGATACAGTTTGATATCCCCGGGGTGCATTATGTATATCGAATTATGTGCTTCTTTTAAGGTCTCTTCCGTCAAATAGGCATCATTAGGAACACACAAATTATTTCCAATCATCAAGACTTCATCATTATTTCTGATACGATCATCAGCTTTACGACCATTTCCCACTTTATCTTTAATCTTCCTCAACTGGACATCTGACTTCTACGCTTCTACCTCACAGTCGATCAATATCGGTTCCAAAATTAAATTCTCAAACAGCGCTGCCGTCTGACCAAGCGCCTACTAACTCCTAAGAGTTTCAACCTATCACATAATTTAGTATGAACAACCTGAATGTGCGTAACCAAACTTACTGATTCCTAACTTAAAGCATCGGCTACAACACTGGCCCTACTTGAATAATAATGGATGGTACAACTATAGTTTTTGATCAACTTTCTTCAGCGCCTCTACCTCAGATTTAGCTCCTTTTTGAATAGGCAATTATTTTAGACTGTAGTGGTCGGTGCATATCCCATAAGTCTCGTCATACAGATAGGGTCTCTAAAACTTTAAGGCAAACACAATCACTGCCAACTCTAAAAGTTTCGCATTTCGGTCACACTTTTCGGCCTTTCTCATTAAATCATAGCCTCGACTTCTATTGGATTCACTTGAATATCACCTCCCAAGATCACATGTTTCAAAATTACCACTTGATCCAACCCAACTCACATTTATTGAATTTGACATGCGATTGCTTCTCTGGCAACGTCAGCAACATAGTCTGGAGATGTTCTGCATACTTTTATCTACTCTCGACCAGAACTCCGTTTTCACCATATCACAGTCCCTAACCTTCAATTGGTGATAGCCTAATTAATAATCTATTTGGGAGAACACCCTGGACTTTCGCAATTGATTGAACAAATCGCCAATTCTACATGATGGGTATAATAATTTTACCTGAACCGCCTCTTTACTTCCATTTCGATTACCCACACTCACCCGCAACGTACCTCCCTTTCCCTTTTCGAATAACCCCAGATTTTTATAGAGAGAAACACTAGGTCTACTATGATCGTGGGTTAACAGATCTTCCAATTTTGTTAACTTAGTATGTGCCCTATGATAGAGTGGAATTTGTATAATAACAGTTCCTAGAAGTAACTTGGAATGTTTACTGACAACCTTGACAATTCTTCTAGGAAATATATCGGAACAAACCCTAACTACTGACATATCTACCATCCAAATATTTTTTTTTCGGACTTAGGTGTGTTATGCTGTATCATCTAATATGTTAATAACGACGTACTAAGTGCTGTCTTTCTTAAGTGTAGTTGTTTGTCTAGCTTAGCCTTCTTATCTTGTGGAAGACATCCATTCTGGCAATATCACCACGTGATAGTATCAATGCTTGCCAACAAGACTACCCTCCAAGCACCATGCCAATGCACACACTAATGAAATAAAAGACCAAACATTCACGCACCGCACTAACTTATTGATACCCTATCTCATGTCTCCTACTGACTAGACGTCTGGCATGTCTTCCTATCTCATGGTCCTCTACTTACACAACAACTGACAAGTCTACAGAACCTATAACCTAGGCTCTGATACCAAAATTGTCACACCCTACCTCGGACACCCATCACCTAGAGGCTCAGTGGGACATCGACTTGACTTCACCCGAACGTCAAACCATCTAAAAAAAACAAACGCCATACATAAATATAGAACCACAAAATGTCACCAGATTCATCCTCTCTAATTGGAGACACATCTATCCCTGAATTATAATAACAACACATAAAAATATAACAACCAAGAATCTCACACAAATTCGCCCCTGACAGCCTATCTCAGAAACTGCCGTATGACTCCATCATACGACTCTATCTAGTGCTAGTAGGGGGACCGACTCCTAAATTTGCTCCACCTGCGAGTGTACTGCCTTCTTAGTAAAAATCATTTTTAATATAATAATAATACATTCTAAATAATACAACATTTAAATAGATCAAGCTTAACGCGTATAAACAACACATTTTGAACAGTAGTATAAAAATTATATACCACGAGAAAACTCATTCTTCCTACCATTCAGAAATTATCATCCATAAATATATATCAAATATATCAAACATACGCAACCCACTATCGGTGGACAAAAAACACACCCACGAACCTCACACACAACAGCATACACAACATACCACCTGGCAATGAAACAACACACATGCATACAAACGATAAAAAACAGAGCATACACACTCACCGGAGTGATGACCATGCCGTCTAACGGACGGACAACACAGACACGCATACTCCAATCACATACACACAACGAAATACACACATACATGCCGGATCAAACAAAGGAACACACACACACACACCGCCGAACGACGATACCCACCACCGACCGAAACCCATTTCCCTTTCTCTCTCCTAATCTATTTCGGTTTGTTTCTGATTTTTCCTTCCTTTGAGATCACGATTTCTATGAATCATTTATGGGCATGAAATTTAGTGCTTCTCTTCAATTACCTCCGGTTGCCACGTCGCTCCTCTCCCATTCTCTCCTGTCTCCGGCTGAGCTCACGGTACATGCACGCACAACATGCACATATATATATATAAATATCTTTTGTTTTAATTACACTTTTCTCCCCTAATTTCGTTAAGTCTCCTTTTTAATCCAAATCCAACATTTAAGATTTTATTAAATTGTAATTTCACCCCTAACTAAGAATTTGATATTTATTTTAGTCCAAAAGTTTACAATTTACATTTTAAAAATTGCTAATTGATCCCAAAGATTTTAAATCAAATAATTAATAGTGTCAACCACCCTGCTATTTTTTATTATGCTCGAATGCGACTCAATTTGTACGTATAAGAAAGATCGGGGTCTTACAGATTGCACAGATAATAACCATATTAATCTCAATTTCAAATCAATGTCTTTTATTTTATTGAACAATAACCCCCCTTTGGGCCGGTTATGGTTTGTATAAATAACAAACATCAATGTTTATTATTCAGTCAAACAATAGTCTTCCTTTGGACCGGATACTACTCGCATAAATAATAAACATTTAAATCTCAATATCCCAAAACAAATAAACTACACAATAGAGATTACTTTGGAAATATATTGTTCAATTTTAATTTAATTCAAGATATAAGATTATGTTAGTCGACCGTCCTTATGGTCCGTTGATCGAATGTCATGCAACGAGTTAAAATTTTTGACGTTGGGGCATTCAATCGATTGATTGATCCTTAAAATTGAGCAGACCGAACCTGTCCTTAAGCTATCAGTTAACCGACTATGAATGTCTGGTTGACGGATCGGTAATCCCGAAAAAATTCAGATCTTGAATCAGTCAGTCGACTGACTGAAGAGGTCGGTCACCCAAATTGGGAAACTTTGGCATCCTGTATCGATCGGTTGACCGATTGATCAGAACCCAAAAATGGCATCCTGAATCAGTCGGTCGATCGACCATGAAGGGTCGGTTGACCAATTGATCAAGAACTAGAAATGCCCCTTTATTGAATTAGTTGATTGATCCTTAAGAATTTATTAACCGATTCAACCCTAATTCAACCAAATCTGATTTTAATCTCAATTATGACCTTAATTCAATCTGATTTTGGAAACACTCAAAACATGAAAGTTGTAGATCGCATTTTGAGCTTTCCATAAAATTTTGAATCACCTTAATCGAAATTCGTATAAGAAAGTTATAGCCAAAGTACAAACACCTATCAAAACTGTCTGAGCCCTCTCTGCACCAATCGGTTGACCGACCATGAAGGGTCAGTCGACCAATTTGTTTAGACTTGGTTCGAATTTGAAGTTTCTTCAGCGAAAACACCCCAAAAAAATCAAAAAATTGCATTTTTTCTCTCTTTAGATTCGAAAAAAAAAAAAACCCACTTAAATCATGTAAAACACATAAAAATCTTAATGTTTTCTCCCACTATTTTCACAAATAAATAAACTTTAATGGAGAAAACACAATCCTTAAAATTCTACGAAATTCAAAAACTCAAGAACCCTAATGATTAAATATGAAGTAGGCTTTTATTTCACTTGTTAGGATTTAATCCCTATAGATCTAAATCTATAACACCTAACACAGCATGTTGAATCATCAAAAGTTCTATATTAACACATAAGTTTGGGTAACTAGATCCATTACGATCAATTGACTACCGATGCGAAAATCTACGACAATCGATCACGAGTAGGACACATATCGAGCGGGTTCGTGGTCTTCCTCAACCAAATCTCCGAAATTCCTTAATGAGATTCGCGATTCACTTCCAGATAGGGAGAAGAGAGTTGTCAAGACGATTTGGTATATTGAGGACCATAACCCTAATATTATCTATTTATATGGTGTGATTAGAGTTCTCATAATCCCCTAATTACCCCCAACAGTTTTTTATATTTACTCATTTAACCCACATTTTTTAAGTAGTCTATGGGTTTACTCAAATTAATTAGATCACTTAATTTTAACCCATTAAATTTAAATAGCATATATAATTGTATTAATAATATGTTGCCCAAAATTATATTAGGAAATAAAATTTCCTAACACCATAATCAATATTTATTGTCATCGCTACAAACACAACAAATACTCACCGTCCACCGCCTCATAAAATATTTATTATCACTACCGTTACCAACACAATAAACTTTCATATCCCAACTACCATCGCAGTAAATATACATCACAACAGCAAATAATAAAAAAAACAGTAACAAATTTAAACAAATCATAATCAAACATTATAGAAAATTTCAAAATAAAAAATAATATTAAGAGTAAATTTTACATAATGTGGTGCTCGTGATTAGTTTAGACAGAGAAAAAGGGAGAAAATTGGCGTGGTGGTGGCGTGATTTGTTTAGAGAGAGAAAAAGACGACGATCTGGCTATACGCAACAAATCGCCGACGATCACTATCGATATTTGGTGGTGATCGTAATTTGATAGAGATAGAGAGAGAAAGAGTGAGATGGTCAATGAATCTAGGCCGCCACCACCAGATCTGGTCGTGGTGACCTAGATTTAGCCTTAGAAGGCCAGATCACTGTTAGGTACCACCGAATATGTGGTGGTGACCATTATTTATTTAGAGAGAAATAGAGACAGGAAAAATAAGAGAGGGCTAGCGATTTGACCTTGAATGGCCAGATCTGGGTCGTTCACAACCAGATCATCGACGACCACCACCAAAATTGTGGTGGTGGCCATGATTTGTGTAATAGAAGGAGAACATTATTGTTTCGGCTGCATCGGAATCTTATGGCGGTGGGGATGGTGATAGAAGAGTGACGTCATATGATGGTGGCATTTATTGTTTTCACCAGATGAATGTCGTCAACCACCACCACTGACAGTGTGGCGAGAGAGAGAGAGATCAACGCATATTTTACATTTGATACATACCTTTATAGCAGGAGGAAGAATTTTGAAGTTGTGAAATCCTTGATGAACAAATTGAAGGAGGAAGGAGGAAAAAAAAATTCTGCCGAAATAAGGAAGAAGAAGGAGAGTAAGTAAGGAGGATGTTACAGCCGTAAAAAAATTATAGCTGAAGTATATATAGGGCTTAAGGACCCGAGGTTGTGAACCCCGGGTCCTTAAATGTTTGCACAGAGTGGTCAAATTATTTTGACCGTTCAGGACCCGAGGTTCAGAACCCCGAGTCCTAAAGCCAGACTGCACCACAATCTGGTGCAGTCTAGCGCCTCGAGAACGGGAATTTTTTTTTGCCCGTTCTTGATTTTTTTGTCTATTATGGACCTGGGGATGTGATCTCCGGGTCCTAATTTGTACCCAGTGATGTGATCCTCGGGTCTAAGATTTAAAAAAAAAATACCGTATACTCGGTGTTGCAAACACCAGGTATATGAAATGTCATTTTTTTCAATCCATATTTAACACCGGGTTCAAGTACCCGAGGTTCACAACCCCGGGTAACCTATGTTTGGTAAAAAAATATGAAAACCACTTGTTTTCTGAATTTGTTTTTAACCGTATTTAATATGTAAAAAACTCCTTCTCCAAAAAAAAAAAACAAAAAAAACAAAGGCACTATGAAATTAAACAAATGGAGGGTGTCGCCTAGAGATAGAACATTAGGGTGGGGGTCGCCGTTTTCATCTTGTATCCGCCGTTTGTGAAGTGACCTGACCACTTTTTGTAGGATCAATCTGTGGTAGGCTGACCTAATATGTTTGAGGTCAGTTTCTAAACTGAGTTGACCTTCATTTGTTGTTGGTTTGTGAAACGAACTGACTTGATTTGTTGGAGGTCAGTTTGTGAACTGAGCTGACCACTCTTGTCACCGATTTGTGAATCGAACTGACCTGATCTGCTAGAGGTCAATTTATGAACTGAGCTGACCTCCCTTGGTAAGCTGACCTGTTAGTGGAGCGTGGAAAAGGCCAACGCTAAGGCCGTGTAGGAGTGGAAAAGACGAACACAAGACTGGGGTTCTAGGCACAAGTGGATGCCATCCAAAATTATACACATCAATCAATAATTATAAATTGTTGTAAAAGAAATATTATAACATGTAAATTGCATGGATTGAAATTTTAATTTCATAAATTATTCATTACAAATTTTTATTTTTAATAATTTATTTTGATTTGTCACTTCCATTTAATATTAATAGTTCAAACTTCACATTGGGCACCCATGGATAATACATCATCATTCAACCCTACCAAACTAAACACACAGATTATAATCAACCTTGGTATCCAACATCAATGGCGATCCTATCAATGATCTTCTCCATCACCTCCTTCGACAGTCTCAGCAAGTTGATTCTCCTGTAACCCCGGGCAATTCCTCCAGCAACCTCCCGATCCCGCCTCCCTGCCTGCGCATCAACTCTCCGACGATCACACTCTCCATCTCCCTGTTCACCAGATTATGAATGGCGAACATCAAGTGAAGAGCCATGGCGTCGACCAATCTCTTCAGAACAACGTTCCAGTAGGTGGTGATTCTCATCTTCAGTCATAGGCTTGGTCCCTTTTTCTCACTGGATAATTCACCAGATGCCCGATTTCGACTTCTCCGAACCCTTCGATCGTTGTTTTTGGGCATCCTTATGGTACACTAGCAATGGCTTCGTTGAATGATCCTTGTTGAGCCATGAGGTTATTGCATGTCGTAGTATATTCGACTAAGTTAAAAAAAAAAAAGAAAAAAAAAAAAAAAACAAAGAAAGAAAAAAGAAAATTATTATAAATAGAAGGGTAAAAGTAGTTTTTTTTTTTTTTTTTAAAAAAAAAGGATTTTTTAAAAGTAGTTTTAAATTTATTATAAATAGAAAGGTAAAAGTAGTTTTTAAAAGAGAGGGAACAAAATGAAACAAGATCAAAGTATAAAGGGATAAAAGATAACTAACCCTAAACATTATTAATCTCTCCCAAATTGTTTCTCCATTTTAAGATGTTCTAAATTAAACAAATTTTTAATAGATATATTTTTTTATTATTTTTTTTAAAAAATATAATTTTTAAAAATTAAGTATTTATATTTTAGGTGAATTTTTTTTAAAAAAAAAAAATCACACATCACTTAAAAATATTGAATAAATTTGAATGACATTTATATTTTAACTGGTTAGTTGATTATGTTATCAAACTGGCTTAATTCAATAAGTATTTAATATATTTAGTTTTAAGTATTTAATTGTACAATTAAATAGGATTTTCATCATACTTTTATTTTTAGAAAAGAAAAATACTACACAACTATTATTTAAAAAAAATTTAAGTCAAACTCAAAATAATTGAACAAATAATTATATGTCCAATTGTTTGTTTTTATCAAAAACAATGTGCTTTAAACCCAACTTGCGAGAGAGAGAGATATAAGAGAGAGCGTTGCATTGAATTGAGACTGTGGGAGCCTTTTTTTTTTTTTTTTTCAAAACCGTAGATTGGAAATGCGTTTTTACCGATATGTGTTCCCCGACATATAAGTTTATTTATACCATTTTTTAGAATTTATTTTAAAAAACAATTAATCAGTAAAAAACTCGTAATATTAATTACACATAGCTAATATTATTTTTATGGTGAAAAAAGTACAACCATATGTATCTGTTGAATTTAAAACTGAATCATTAATAATAGTTACATGTAAATATAATTATTCATAAAAACTAAGAAAATGAGGTATACATCGTGTTTATTGGATGAAATCTTTTAATATTATTACCTCTAACAATTATTTATGCATAAATTAGATACATATAATAGATTTGTTCACGCCAAAATAATATTTTTGCCCAATACGTCTACAAGGGTACAAGCGCGTGTATTGGGTCTTCCGTCTTTTTTTAATGCACGGGACTAAAAACACAAATTGCAATTGAATAAGAGACTTTTTTAAAATTAGGGTGATTTATTTTGGGCCCGAAAATAAATTTATTCACATTCTTTCTTTCTTTCTTTTTTTTTTTTTTTTTTTTTTTTTTTTTTTTTTTTATTGGGGTAACGATCTTTTTGGTCCCTCACAACTTCAGTCGATACTTAATTGACTCTTTATATTTGGAAATAGACACATTTGATATCTGATATTTTTTTTTTATTTCAAATTGCCCCTTCTGTTAAGCCAACGTTAATGGTCAACGTGAAAGTAAGAGTACAATGATCATTTCATGTTCTAAATAAAGGTAATTTTGTCATTTTACTCCAACTAATTTAATAGAATCTATTTGTAAATTATTCTAAAGTTAAGGGTAAAAAATATATTTAATTCATCTCTTCCAAAAAAAAAACCAGCGCGCTCTCTCTCCTCTCATTTTCTTTCTCTCTCTAGAGAGATGAGATGAAGATTGTTTAATATTGAGACGTGATAAGATGGAAAGTGGGAACTAAAATATTTACAGCAAAGTTTTTTTTGTCATAATGTCGCTGCTGCCATTCTTGACCACTCCTTACCGGTTTGAGTACTACCCCATTTGTAACTTTTTCGGTCCTCTGATTTTTTTCAATTTGAATTTGCTTGTTTTTTTTTTTTTTTTTTTTACTTCTTTGAATTTCGATTTCTTGGTCAAAATCAGTGTTTAAATCATGCTGCTTATTGTTTGATTTAAACGAATTCGAGCCGATGAAAGGAAAATTTTGGACACCAGGAACATATTTCCCCTTGAACACAGACGCCAAAGTTCCAGCCATTGAAGCAGTCAAAGCAGCTCTCACCGCCGGCTACCGCCACATAGATTGTGCCCATCTATATGGTAATGAAGTTGAAGTTGGGGAAGATTTGGCTTAAGCTTTTAAGGGTTCATTGAAAAGAGATGTTTTTCTAACATCTAAGCCATACTGTACCATGAATTCACTCAAAAAACAGAAAATTCCGTTTGGGATTTCTCTCAAGAATCTCGGGGTCCCTTATTTAGATCTATATCTGAAGCATTGGCCCGAGAGTTTTTGAATTATAGGATATAGGCAGTTTTTGAATCGGTTGAAATCCACTTGGAAAACGATGGAAGGTTTGGTTGAGTAGGGCCGTGTCCCAGCTATCGGAGTTAGTAAATTCAGCATACAACAGATTAAGGAGTTGCTCAAACTCCGAGCAAACGATTCCTTAGGAGGTTGAGGAGGCAGAGGTGGTGGTCGATTGAATGGTTGAGTCGCCGTTGAAGACGATGGAAAGGGCCATCGTTTGGGTTTAGGAAAAAGGTGATGAATAGTATCCAAAATGCATATTTGGCACTTGAATTTTAGATGAAAAATAAAATGACTAATAAAAAATTTTAATGGGTATAAATGTAATTTAATAATAATTAATAGAAAACTTAATAGAGGGGCTAATTTGAAATGAAAATAAATTGTCGGGTGCCAAATGTGTGTATTTCTAAATATAAGGGGCTAATTGAGCATTGACTGTATCTGTAAGGGACCAAAAATGTCATTATCCCTTATTTATTTTAGGGTTAATAGCACTTTACCCCTTTGTGGTTTAAACGTCACCACTTACCCCCATGTGGTTTGTGGATCTAAGTACAATGCTAATTCCGTTGACGGAAAACGTGGAATGTCGATTTTGCCCTTCCATAATTATTCACAATTATTAGGGTGTAAAGTGTAATTAACCCTTAATGTCTCTCTTTCTAAAAACGAAGCCTTCTCTCTAAAAACTCCACCGCCTCTCTTGCTCTTGACCTCACTCTCTCTCGACCTAGCTCTCCTTCTCGCTTCTCTCTCTCGCTCTCGAATTTACCCAAGATCGTTCGGGGTGGCCGGCATTGGTCGCGGCGAGGTCGGATCTGGATGGCCACTACCGGCAGTGGTCGGATCTAGAGCAATTTGGCATGCCATTATACAGTAAGTAACACCATTCCAACGTTCTCGTTTCTAAAAAAATTCCCATTTTTAGGGTTTACATTCAAAGGTTTTATGTAACCACACACATTCCATCTTCTATTTCTGTTTTTGTTACGATTTTTCTGAATATGTAAACCGAAATATGGGAGAGAAACACCCTTTATTTTTGTTTCTGATGAGGGTATTTTTGGGCTTCTCCGAGTCAGTACATGAGACCCAACCATGTGTCTGTTGTTGTAGTGATAGGGACGCATTCCGAAATCCACAAACGTCACACTGGAGCATACGCCGACCACGGCTCTTCCTTGGAACCTCATTTGCATCCAAGGAGGAGCGAGGAGCCCTGCTAGGACGTGTCGCTCTGAGCTCTGCGCTGTGCCCTGGGTAGTCGTTTCAGGGACTCAGCCATTCACCTCGACCGGCTCCCCTTTTCACCTTCTTTCTTCTCCAGGACTCAACGGATCTCCGCTCTCCTCTACCATCTTACCGCCGCAGGCCTGACAAAGGCCCGCGGGCTTCGCCAAATGGGCCTAAAAGCCCAAGCCCAACGATTATCTCCTAAATGCCTCAGATTATCGGCTAAACACAGGGTTTCGACTACTTAACCGTGTTTAGACTCAACTAATCATCTCCAATGTCTATATATATCGGAGGCTATGTAAGCCCAAGATACGCTTAAATGCTTTACATTACACGCGAGTTCATTTGTTTACTTGCTATATTCTGTACCTTTTCTCTCTGAGCACTGATTACCATGCCAGAGAGGCTTCACCGGGACAAACCCCGGTCTGAGCCTTCTGTAGGTACACTCCCTGAGGAGCAGGACTTTGGACACAGTAGGTCAGTCCTCCCAAGACCCAGCACAGCTCACGCAAGAACTTTTCAACCGACGACTCCACCTCAACAAAGAGGACTCACTTGTCATCCGACTGGACCATACTCGAGATGTGTACCAGTTTTATGCACTAACAGTTTAGCGCCGTTTGTGGGAACCGAGCAAAAAGCCTTCCCCTGATCACTGCTCTCTGTTCAGTTGAGCTTGAGTGACCACAAGGTCTAGTTAGATAGATACAAAATTGAAGAACGAGAAGACATGTCGAACAATCTAAGCGTATACCCCTCCAGCTCCCACCAACGAGGATAACTGCCCCCCCATGGTCAGACAAGACCGTCAACTCTGCCACCTGGGCCTACGGGACAGACCTCAAGAGCTATGGAGGCATCTCGGGTTGATCTCCTTGAACGCCAAATGCAAGAGTTCAAGTCGAATGTACAACTCCTTCTCGCGTGCCTACTGCTAACCCCCGTCCAGGGGGAACCGTCTCTCTAGACTGCAGGGCCAGAGGAGTGACCCCAAGATCACGATGCTCGTGTAGAATCTTCAAATGGGCTTGTGCCCGAGGGTCGCCCTCAACCTTGCCATACTGGGGCTACCGGACTGGAGAGCCCCCCCGACCACGTCAAGACCCCATTCTCCACGAAGACATGGTGCCAGGGACTAACCAGGGCTACCCTTGGGCTCAGCTTCCCAGCCACGCAGTAAGATTTAACTTGAGAGCCCATCGTGGGCAGGGCCAGGCGCCTACCCGCCACCCTCTCACCACCACGGCGTTCGAGCAGTGGCCAACTATGAGTATGCAACTCAAAGGCGGAGATGAGTAGCCCTCCATCCTACTAGAGATGGAGATGAGTGCCTTCCAGCCTGTCTCCAGTAACGGCGCTCCGACCCCCTGAGTCATGGATGATTCTCCACAGTTACATTCCAACCCCCTGATTCACATCTTGGCTCCAGCGTCACGAGTGATTCTCCACGGCTGCATTCCGACCCCCTGAGTTGTGTCCCAACTCTCGGTGTCGCGAATGATTCTCCTCATTGGTACTTCAACCTCCTGAGTCGCGGATAATTCTCCAAATCAACATCCCGACTCTTGGCGTCATGGGTAATTCTCCACAAGTCTCATCCCAGCGCTCAGTGTCGAGGGTGATGACCAGATCCTCTCCGAAAGTCAATAGTCTGTGCCCGGGGACAAACTTAGGTCATCTACCAAGGGCGAGGCATTGATTGGGTCTGAGGGCCTTCAACCAAGTACCTCTCCCTACCAGTCGACTATGAGTCCGGCGTTCTAAAAGGGAAAATGCTCCTGCATGGACAAAATGAAGATAACTTGAGAGGGTTCTTGAATGAGCCTGACTATGGAGAACTCCCCGATGACCGGCCACAAAGGTCCAACCACCGTGTTACGCTCCTGTAGACCGAGAGGATCAGCTACCCTGGGAAACCCTACTCTTAAGTTCATGACACGATTTCCTTACAATCAGCTCGTGTCCCGAACTGGGGGGCTAGTGGACTATGGTCCTGGACAGAGACGAGAAGTTTTTGAAGTTTTTGTAAACTTTTCAAAATTTTATAACTCTAAAAACTATGCTAGGCAAAGAATGTCTTGGCGAAAACGTTGAGAGAAAGGAGTAGACTCTGAAGTACCCTGGTAATGTCGCTTAAAAGCTTACATGCTCGCGCGCAGAAAAACAGGAATAAGCGAAAAAGGGTCTACAAAATCCTAAGTCCTAAAAAGGCGATGGTCTGAGCTTAGTCCTCTTTACCCTCGTTGTGAGGAGCGTTCATGCAAGGGGAAGTGGCGTCTATCTCGCCCTCGTCAGCCTCTTCGTCAGCATTCTCCTCCTCAGCATCCCTCTGCTCGGCGCCCGTGTGCGTGGCACCGTCTGGGGCATCGGCCTCGGTGTCCCATATCCAGAACCATCAAGTTTGACGGGTACCACCCTGTTGCACTACTGCTAGCCGGCATGGTCCGGGTAGCCACGAACACCGCCCTACCGTGCTACTCCTAGCCGGTAGGGTCCAGTGACGACCTTATCCAATAACGTCGTCCTGGAGTGTTGTCCAGAGATTTCACCACATCACCTCGGGCCAGTTTCATCTTATCCTGCCCCCTACCCTGCCGTGCTACCTCAAGCTAGCAGGGCGCAGATACTACATTCTCCAAATGTATGGGCCACGGGTCCGAGGGAGCAGCGCCCTGGCATACTCAATGCTTCCTCCCCGCAGGCCTCCCCGATTGAGAAAGTCGCAGCAAAAAATGTCATGCGTCAAAGTAGTGAAAAAGACTAAAGGGTGCAAGGTGCAAGGTGAACCAAGGCTACAAGAATTCCAAAACAAAATTGTAAGTTTTTAAAACGTGCCTTGCTCTCCCCTCTATGCTACTCCCTTCACACACATTAAAATAATAATAATAATAAATAATAAATAAAAAAAAAATTAAAGTGGGAGGGGGGGCAAGCCCCCTTGGGACTGCGCCCCACTTTGGGGGCACAGTCCCCAGGGCGCTGGTGAACCAGCGCCCTACCCACCCAAAGTGGGCTCTGGTCCCAGCGCCCACTTTGGGGGCTGGGGTTACCAGCGCCCAGCGTAAGTGGGCGCTGTCCCCAGCGCCCAAAGTGGGCGCTGGTCAGCCCGGTTGGGCCGTCGCCTAGTGTACGGTGGTGGTCAGCGAGCTCCCGGCCACTCACCGCGTGCCCGCCACCCTGTAGTTTACTTTTATTTTTTCTGCGCTGAGCGCCGGTTTGTGCTCAGGGCTTGTTCACGGTGAACGTGTGTGGCCCTAAAATTCAAAAAAATTCGGGGCTGCCCTGCCGTGTTACCTGACCCTGGACCCTGGCGGTATGGGAGCCTATTTCAAATTAGTTCCTCTAAAAAAGTTAAACTCCTAAAAAATCGTCGCCGTGAAATCGAAAAAATTTGGGGTCGCCTTGCCATACTACCTGACCTTGGACCCCGACGGTATGGGAGCGTATTTCAAGTTAGCTCCTCTAAAAAAGTTTCAACTCTTGAAAAATTGCCGTCTTGAAAATCGAATAAATTCGGGGTCGCCCTGCCGTGCTACCTGACCCCGGACCCCAGCAGTATGGGGGCGCATTTCAAGTTAACTCCTCTAAAAATGTTCACTCTTGAAAAATCGTCACCGCGAAATCTAAAAAATTCAGGACCGCCCTGCCGTGCTACCTGACCCCGGACCCCGACCGTGTGGAGGCCTATTTCGAATAAGCTCCTTAAAAAAAAACTAACTCCTGAAAAAATATCGATCAGAGGTGTTTCTTGCGCTACGAAGTCTCTAGAATGCCTGTTTAAACCAGGAATTGATATCCCTGACCGTCTCGCTTCCCTCGTTGCACAGGGCTAGGAGGGCTACTGATGAGGGTATTTTTGGGCTTCTCCGAGTCAGCACTTGGGACCCAACCACATGTCCGTTGTTGTAGTGATAGGGACGCATTCCGAAATCCACAAACGTCACATTGGAGCATACGCCGACCACGGCTCTTCCTTGGAACCTCATTTGCATCCAAGGAGGAGCGAGGAGCCCTGCTGAGGCGTGTCGCTCTGAGCTCTGCGCTGTGCCCTAGGTAGTCAGTTTCAGGGACTCAGCCGTTCACCTCGACCGACTCCCCTTTTCACCATGTTTCTTCTCCAGGACTCTACGGATTTCCGCTCTCCTCCACCATCTTACCGCCGCAGGCCTGACAAAGGCCCGTAGGCTTCGCCAAATGGTCCTAAAAGCCCAAGCCCAACGATTATCTCCTAAACGCCTCAGATTATCGGCTAAACACAGGGTTTCGACTACTTAACCGTGTTTAGACCCAACTAATCATCTCCAATGTCTATATATATCGGAGGCTATGTAAGCCCGAGATACGCTTAAATGCTTTACATTACACGCGAGTTCATTTGTTTACTTGCTATATTCTGTACCTTTTCTCTCTGAGCACTGATTACCACGCCGGAGAGGCTTCACCGGGACAAACCCCGGTCTGAGCCTTCTGCAGGTACACTCCCTGAGGAGCAGGACTTTGGACACAGCAGGTCAGTCCTCCCAGAACCCAAAACAGCTCACGCAAGAACTTTTCAATCGACGACTCCACCTCAACAAAGAGGACCCACCTGTCATCCGACTGGACCATACTTGAGATGTGTACCAGTTTTATACACCAACAGTTTCTGTTCTGAAAAATTTAGAAATAGAAACAGAAATATGCGAACAAAAAAAACGAAAGAGTTTGTTTCTTTTTGGTTTCCAGGTTTTACAACAAATTTTGTTTGTTTGTTTGTTTTATTTCCTTTTACTGTTTTATGTTTGTTTCCGATTGTATGCTCATTTTATTTCCTTTCAAATTTTTGTTTCCATCAGCTTTGTTTTAGTTTCAAGTTAATATGTGCATGGTTAGTTGTTAATCCTTGCAAAAAAAAGATTTTTGTTAATCTGTGCATGGTTAGTTCTTAATCCTTGCAAAAAAATAAAAAAAGAGTTGATTATAAACGTGTTTGAATTGCTGAACATGGTAGAAAATATGTTACTGTTTTTTTCTGTAACTGCTACTTCTTTCCTTTTTTTTTTTTTGGGTAACAGAAGGAGATGTATTTCAAACCTTTGTAAGATTCATTATTGCTATTAGCCATTATTGTTGTTTGTATTTTTTTATTTTTCTTTTAGCCACTATTGCTCTGGTGTTACTGTTGCAGGTTTGGATAGCGAGGGGCCCCGTTTGGTAACCCATTCCTTCCCAAAATTTCCCATTCCATTTCCAAATTTTTGGGAATTCTGTTTGGGAATAGCGTTTGGTAATTTTTGCTTTCGTTTCCATTTCATTCCCATTTGAGAATTGTGCCCATTTTTTTCTTAAAAAATGAGAAACAAAAAAAATTGTTTCTCATAATTCCAAAACCATTGGGCACTGTTCATACTCCTGCTGGTCACCATCCGCCGCCGGCCACCTCCGGCGACTTCCGGCTACCGTCACCGGCCACCTCCAGGAACCTCCGGCGACCGTCGCCGGCCATCTCTGGGAAACTCCGTCGGCGGTCGCTGGTCACCTCCGGTGACTGTCTCTGGAAACCGTCACCGTCACTGCCACCACCGCCAAAACAAAAAAAAATAAAAAAATTGGTTTTAGGATAAAATCCTTACCAAACGCAAATTCTATTCCCAAAAAAAAAATAAAAAAATTATCGATACCAAACGCGATTCTACTCCAAAGAAGGAAACAAAATTCTCATCCCATCCCATCCCATTTCCATCCCACTGTTGGAATGGAAACAGAAACGGTTACCAAACGCCACCTAGAATTTTGGATTTTGGCTCTGGTGTTACTGTTGCAGGTTTACAGCATTTTTTTTGGATGGCTAAGATTTTAGACAGGTTTTTTGTACTGTGTTTTGGACATTGTTTGGATAGTTGTTAAAGTATTTTGATGGAAATTTATGTAAGTCCATGATGCATTATGGTTTTATGGTTTAAATGTACTTCTTGATGTATTTTGATGTATTAAATTGTGCAATTTGACATATATCAGATAATCATTATTTTGAACTTCATGGATGATAGGTTAAGAAACGAAAGATAGATCATTCAAATTTCATTATTTCAAAGATTACACATTCATACATTCATTTCATTGCCATAAACATAGCTAAAATTTCAAAAACAAACACACAAAACACATTTTTTTTTTTTTTTTTAAAATGACATAATTTGCTTCAATGATTTGAATCTTTACTTCTAATTTTTTTCAATCGTTTTTTGAGAAGAAAATAATCTTCATCACTAACTTTGTTAATTTCCTCTTTTCCTTTAAATGGAGTTTTATCTTCATACCAACCAAAAAATGAATTGCATTCTTTGTTGCTACATTCGTTGTACTATTTTTTCTTCAAAGGTCTTTCACTTTGAATAACTTTCAAGTCGGCTATTCAACCACATTTGCATTTTTCTTTTCCGAAATCACCACCATAAACACTTGAAGAAGACATGAAAAAAAAATAAGAGAGAGAAAAAAAAACGAGAAGGTTTGGTTTGGTATAGAAAATGTGTGAGAAACATAGAGATTATATAGAGAAACATGGAGAGTAAAATGGGAACAAAAAATCGGTATTTTGGAAGGAAAAAACATAAAAAAACATGCCAATTCTCAGTATGGACGACGATTATACTATCCTCGAAGATAAACTTCATCTTCTAGTGGAGTGATGATAGAATTGCCCTAGCTGAGTATATCCAAGTTCCGAGATGCAAGTTATAGGAAGCTGGTATGTCTAAGACATGTAGGTCCATTTGAAAAGTGACCCGGCCTATAACGATTGGTACCGTAATTTCTCTTATTGACTCTATCCTCTTACCGTCGAAAGCTTTGATAGTGATAGCAATGGTCCAAATTCGGTCCTTGTTTACCCCTATCTTTTTCAATGCACTCAAAGGACATATATTGAGCACGCACCCATTGTTTACCAGAACTCTAGAGAGGATGAAATCCCGATAGTGCACTGATATGTTGAGAGGTTTGATATACCCAGTTCCTTTAGAGGGTATCTCATCGTCAGTAAAGGTTATGAGATTGGCGTATTCTCCACTATATTAGTGAAGTGATCCTATGATATGGAACTTGGTACATGGGCCTCATTAAGGACTTTCAGTAGTGCATTTTGATGTCCCTCAGAGGTTACTAGTAACAACAGGATTGAAATTTATGCCAGTGCTTTGCTCAATTGCTCTATGACCTTGTACTCAATGTTCTTAACTTCCTTTAGGAACTCTTGTACTTCTTCCTCATTAACAGTCTTCTTAGGGATACCCTTGGGGTTCTTTGTCTGGTACTTTCAGAAAATCTAGGGTGGCAAATATTCTTCCACTTTGAGTAATACCTCCAATCTCATTTACTTGGTCTTCTATCCTTACGACATTGGTTTTAATTGTCATAGAGTAGTTCCAAGGCACCTCTTTCAAGTCTTTCATCGATTTTTGCTTGGCGTCTTGAAGGTTAGAACAGTTTCTGGTTGGATCATCGAAGAGCAGATGAGGGGTTTGGTTATTTTAAATAGAAGATGAGATAAGAAAAAAGAAAAAAATATATGAAAAATTTAGAGATAACACTACTTCCTTACCAAATGGAGAAAATTTGAAGAGAACCTATATATAATGACCATATGTCCTTTAATCCCCTTTTTCTTCAATATAAACTAAGATATAATAATTATTTTACTAAAAATTATACTTGATATTATTTTATATTTAATGATATTACCGAACAAGATAGATAGAAGATAAGGGGCAGTTAGGTAGTATTTTTGTTATTCTGTTTCTACTTCTAATAAATTGGAATGAAATTTTATTTCTGTTTTGGAGTATTCCGGGAATAGAGACATGTTCAGTAAGAACCATTGTCCTGAAATTGCTTTTTTTAATTTTTGAGAACAGAAATAAGAAACATGTTTGGTTACACCTTTTGTTATTTTTTTTTTCTTTAAATGTATGGTGGTCAGCTTCATGGTGGTGGCCCACGGGTAGTGGTGGCCGGCGAGATAGTGGTAGCAGCCAACAGGATGGTAGCAAAAATAGTTTTATGGGAATGAATAGGAATCAAAATTTTTAGCCAAGCTAGTGCCCATGTCAGCCATTGACGCTACTACATCAACGCCCAGTCAGTCCCTTCTTACCACGTCACCAGTTCTTTGAGGTAACTTTCTTTGGACCGATTCAGGCCTTTTTTTTTTATCGGTTTTCCTCAAAGTTTGACCGATTCTTTGGGGGGGGGGGGGGGGGGTTGAACATTCTGATTCTGTTTCCGGCCTTTGTTTTATTATTTAGGGCTCACATAATATACTTTCTTTTATATTCGTGTGGTTTCTACACGTGTCCACCTCCTTCCTTACGCCTATGGCTAACTCAGACTCATCCTAGGTCATTATTACTGTTCTAGATGAATTCAATTATGTCGTGTAGGCGCAAGGAATGTCTAGTTTTCTCCATATACAGAAATTATGGTGTTTCATGATTGGAGAAATTACTAAACCCGAGAAGAACGACGACGAGGATGTTGTAGGATATACTGACCGTCTAGAGGAATGAGATAGCAAAAATCATCTGATTCTCACATTGCTTCGTGCCACTATCAACCCAGAGATTAAATTCTAATTTGGTAAACTCCAAACAGCTAAAAAAGATTGGGATCTTGTCCAACACCGCTACACCAAGACAGACATATCACATCAGTATTGCCTCATTTCCACCCTCCACACCATATGCCAAGAACCTAGAAAAATTGTCAATAGTTTTCTATCTCAGATAACTGCCATGTAGGATCAATTGGCTATCACTGAGCCAATCTGGGAATGCACAAAATACGCCATCATTCAGACAAGCTACCAAACTGAGACGCGTATTATACAATTCTTGATAGCCTTGAGGGAAGAATTTGGGCCTGTATGAGCTTCAATCCTACACCGAGGCAAGAGACCTTCCCCCAAATACTCCTTGCAACATTACAAGACTCAAATACAGATGTTCCTCTTGCCGCACTAGTTGTTATTGCCAAACCAGCTGCCAAGCCAAACTTATCCCAGAAGCCCTTATACTGCAAAAATCCTAAGAACAAAAATTGAGTAACATCATTTGGTTATTGAATGACATCATTTGCTTATTGAATGAAATTATTTGCTTTTTGACACTTTTCTTTTTTTTTTTACACCTTTGACCCCCCAATTTTCAATGGACTTAATTGCCACTTTACCTCCTTTGTAATGATTCCCAATTTGGGAAAAAATATCAGTCATTCAATTTAGTTTTAATTCTCCAAGGGGAGAAACTGTATGATGGCCCTGAAAAATCAAGTCGTTACAGAGTGGTATCAGAGCGTGGTTACGACCACCCTAGACTTATGTTATGGAACTCATTATTTATAGTCAATAAAGTAATACTTAAAAATAATAATTTGGGTTAATTAAACTTTACACCCCAGTGGTTTACCTATTTGCACTTATCCTCCTGTGGTTTGAAAATCACCACTTACCCGCCCTGTAATTAGATTTTCAAACCACTTACCCCCTGATATAGGGGGATAAGTGTAACAAATATTTGACCATAGGGGGGTAAGTGGTGATTTCCAAACTACAGAGGGGTAAAGTGAAAATTGGTTAAATCACAGAGGGGTAAAGTGCTATTAACCCTAATAATTTTCATATAACTCATTAATTCAAAAAAAAAAAACGTAATGACCACATTTTCTGCAACATTTTCTGCAATTTTAGACTAGTGAGAGCTTAAATTGTAAAGGATTCATATATTCCTAATACATGACCGGCTTCGTTCTAGCAGCTGCTTCAATCTTCTTCTTATCCATTCTTCACATCCTGATTCTACTCGCCTTCCTCTAGCACCAACAATATATCAACTTTTGCCTTTTCGAAAGATAAGATATAAAGAAAACTCACAACATGAGTGCTATTATAATGATGCTTGTTTTTGCATCAATACAGTACTTGAAAGCATGAATCATCTCCTAAGATTAAAAAAAATAAAAAAAAAGATTTTTTAGTGATATTTGTATCTTTTATATTTTCATGGAAAAATTATATTTTTGGTCCACATTTGCATGTGTTGATGTCCATCATATTTTATTTTATTTTTTCACTTTGGTTCCTACAGTTCCAAATTTGAACATATTAACATCTTAGGTGGTGTCTGATTAATGTAACTTACCTATAGTAAGTAAAGTGAGGTTGGGTTAGTGTCGAGTTAGTCATAGACCATAGGATATGTCGTTGAATTCAAAGGATCGGTTTAAGGGTATTTATTGTCTTCTATGTAAATTATCAAAGTTTATTTTCGTATTAAATTAGAAGAAGAAAAAAAATGTTGATGAAAATAGACAGTTCTGCAATGATTAATGGATCAAGTAAGTTTTTAAGTATGATTTTTATTATCCTATTATGGCATAGTTGTCTCGTCAGGAGGGCATCTTCTGTGAGATATGGTTAGTCCTTACAGGAGGGCATGTCCTATAGGACGTTGTTTTGTGACCTGGTAGGAGAGCAAGTCATGCTGGTGATTAAAATATGTTGTTTTTGGTATGTTGTATTAAACCTGACAGGAGGACAAGTCATGCAGATGCTTGATAAGATTACTCCCGATCGTGAGGTAAAACGATCTTATGGCTAGTAAGGAAGTATGGTATTTTATTATATACAAGTGAGTTGACCAGTTGATTTAGATTCGATTATTTTATTTTGATGACATTTTGTTGGGACTTTGATATTGACAAGTGAGTGATTACATTTTGTTGGGATTTTGATATTGTCAAGTGAATGGCTACATTTTGTTGGGATTTAAATACTGCCCAGTGTGGTTATATACTCCGAAAAGGGGGTAAATTGTAATATTCCGAAAAATTATATTTTGAAATATTATTTTAAATAAGTTTAATGATTTTGGGACTATTATACTATTTAAACTATAGTTTTAAAGTTTTGAAATATAATTAATATTTATTTTATTTTATTGGAGATATTTGTAAAAATAATAAAAATAATATATATATATATATATATATATATATATATATATATATATATATATATATATATATATATATATATATATATATATATATTTTCATATGAGAATAACACGTGTATTTGAGTATATAATAATAATAATTAAAAAAAAACAATTCCTTACCTGTTAAGAAAATGGAGGATTTATATATTAAGAACATATTACATTACATATATATAGGAATCATATTAAAGTTTATATATACTAAGCTAATATATATATATATATATTAAGGGGATATGAATTAAGGAGGCAGTCAGGAGGTGTCAAGTATTGAGAAAAGTAGCGATATTATATATTTGGATGTTTCGGTATGGATCTCGACTTCAGATTTTTGGTAGAATTTCTAACTCTTTAAGTATTTGTATTTAATCTTTTTATTGATTATATAATTCATGCGAAAGTTGTCATTAATTTTTAGTTGTTAGTTTTCATGAAATATTTAGAATTATTATGTTGAATTTATGTGAAAAACATGTCTATGTGTTTTATTTGGAAATTGATTAAATGCACGTATTAGAGGGGTTGGAATTCTACTAAGAATTGGCTCACAACCCTACAGTTTTGATTGCAGGGCCGTTGAGAATGAGACTGCACCAGGAATTCTACTTGAATTTCTATTTAATTTGTAATAGTCAGATTGATCATTTACTGTTGTAAAATTAACTCAAGAAATAATCGTATTTATAACTATCGTCATACTGTGTATTTATTATAATTGTAATCAAGTTTATAGTTATCATTTTATTTCTTGAATTAATCATTCTAATTAATAAAAGAATCAGAAATCCTATGTATAAAAATTGAGTGACATTATTTGGTTATTGAATGACATTATTTGCTTATCGAATGACATTATTTGGTTTTCGACACTTTTTTTTACGCCTTTAACCCCCTCCCCCCTCCCCCTCCCCCTCCCCCTCCCAATTTTCCACAAACTTAATTGTCTTTTTACCTCCTTTGCAATGATTCTCAATTTGGGGAAAAATATCGGTCATTCAATATAGTTTTAATTCTCCTAGGGGAGAAACCATGTGACGGCCCTAGAAAATCGAGTTGTTACACGCTCCTTATGGGAAGAAACTCATAATTTTCAGTATTTGTAAGTTTGAGCGGATTAGACATAGTTGGGTTGGTATCTAGTCAAGGTAAGTAGGCTTCTATCTTTTTGTGTGAATGGGAAGGACTGAACAAGCGCATGGATCTAAAAGGACAAAAACTGCAAGAGTCTTCTTTGAGCGCGTGCGGGCGCGTAAGTGGTCAAATCTGGGAGCTTTTGGTGGATTTGGAATCCTCTTATCGATACAGTTTAGATGATATGTTTTTCGATGGATTTGGAGCCCTGGTTAAGGCGATAAAGTCCAAATTCAGTAACGATTTGGTGGTGGTGTTGCTGCTTGCGTTGGAAGCACGTGAGATGCGTTAAAACTCTATTGGCTGTGTTTTGGTGGTGTTGTGATCGTCTCTTTGAGACGAAGATGTTGATGTGATGAGAGCTGATTTCGGTGTAGTGGTGAGATCGTAGCGGTCAACAGATGTAACGGGACGATGGAAGGCTGATGTTTAGGGTTTCAAAATTTTTAACATGAACAGGATTAGGAAACATTGGCTCTTGATACCATATTAGAATAATTGATAGTGTAATGGTAAACATGAAACGAAAAAATGATGCTCAGGAAAATAGTATAATTTATAGAGATTTACAATGAGAGTATTTATAGGAGAAGTGGGGAACCCTAGAGTTAGGGTTTTTACCTGATGGGTCAAGTGGGTCAAACTCATATATTACATTAACAAACATGATTGCATTAATTGCCTTTTACCCCCTTCTACTTCAATTATTTTATATTTTAAGTACTTCTCAAAAATAAAAAATAAAAATAAAAAAAATTAACAAATAAATACTTTTACTTAAGAAACCAAAAGCACAAAATCAAAAATTGCAATTGAATAAGGGATTTGAAATGACTCGATTTTCCAGGATCACCACGTGATTTCTTTCTTTGGAGAATTAACGTTAAAACCGAATCACCAATATTTCATTTTATCAAAATCGGATAAATTTTACAACAACGGTGATAATTTTAATTATCGATTTATTGAGTCGATTTTACAACGATAAATAATAAATACAATTATTACAAGTATAAAATACAAATTCAAATAAAATTTCTAACGCAGCTACGTTCCCACTGGTCCTGCAATCAAAACTGAAATTCGAAGTCAAACTCCGAACCGGAATATTTTTCTTGTTCAAATTTTTTTTCCAAAATAATAATAATAATAATCACATATATGTTAAGAGATTACAGGATTGAGATATGGGTATATATTCTTCTTGTTCCCCTTATTATTATTATTATCGTTATATATATACCCATATCTCATTCCTGTAATCTCTTAACATATATGTTATTATTATTATTATTATTATTATTATTATTATTATTTCAATAATACATATCCACGTGTAATATATACACACATAAGCTGCATTTGGTTTCTTTCTTAATGAAGGAAACCAAATCAACCATTAGTTTATTTATTTATATTAATTAACCATCTTGAAATAAAAAAAAAAATATTAATTATATTCTAAAGCTCTTAAAAATATATTTTAAATCATACAATAGTCCAAAACTTTTAAAATCAATTTAAAATTAACAATTAACCTCCAAAAATTATCAAATTTTATTTATACCCAAAATTTTACAAAACGATCCCAAAAAATATTAAACTTGTAAAATAATATTTTTAAAATATAAATTTTCAGGGTATTACAGGATTCTTTTTTAAAAAAAAAATTAGGGTGATTTATTTTGGGCCCCAAAAGCTCACTACTTATTAAATTTATCCTCAATCTTTATTTATTTATTGGAATAATGACATTTTTGGTCCCTCACAACTAAAGTCAGTGCTCAATTGACATCTCATATTTAGAAATAGACACATTTGGTACCTAATATTTTGTTTTTGTTTCAAATTGGCTCTTCTATATTAGGAATATTTCTTATTCCTACAAAATTATTTTCGTTCTCTTACCTTTCTCCCATGATGGTATTTCCTTTTCATTATATTATTTCCTTATATTTTATTTCATTTTATTACTCATCTCTCCCATTGTATAAATAGTGAATGTTGGCATTAATAAAATATACAAACCTTGTCTATTATTTTATTCTATATGGTATCAGAGCCTAGATCCAAAAATTAAAGAGAGAGAGAGAGAGTCTTCAAGAAGAGATTAGGGTTTCCAACCGCCGCCGGTCTTTATGGCCTCTGACTGCGAACTTCGACGGCTGCTGCAAAGAAGCAAGTTCTCCTACCCATTTCTCTATTTTTTTATTTTTTTTTAAATACCATTCTACTCTAATTCCATTATTGGCTATCTTTGAATCTTTTTTCTCACCTCCACGAACCTTCTCATTCTCTCCATCATCGGCGTTACCCTCCATCTAAAAACCACCGAACAACCATACCACTCTCCTTTGCCCATTACTTTTATTTTTTTTGGGTTAAGTTTTTCCCATTACTCCACAGTCTCCACTACTCTGGTAAGACAAACTCCCAACCACCCACTACCCCCACTATGTCTACATATCCACCTAAACAAAATACCCAAACTCATTCCCCATCTCCTTTTCTCATCTCTCTGCTTAACCCTAGCCCTAACTGCATCCATGACCTCCTCTCACCCCTCACCTATCGCTCAATCTTGCTAATGCTCCCAGCCACATCCATGGTCGCTCATATCTTTTGTCTCTCTCCTTCATGCCAATCATCGTTCGAAACCTGCAACAACTTGGACGCCGCCACTTCCCATTGCCATCATTCAACCTTCTTTCTTCCCAGCTTACTCAATTTAGGGTTTTATTGACGGGTACTGCCTTCATTCTTGTCGCCGCTCTCCTCTACCAAATCACCCGACAGGCTCTCTCAATCGCTCAAGCTCTCGGTGATTCTCTCTGTAATACCCTGAGAAAATTATATTTTTAAAAATATTATTTTATATAAGTTTAACATTTTTGAGTGTTTTTGTATATAATGAAGATTTTTTGTATAAATAAATAGTTGATAATTTTTGGGGGTTAAATATTAATTTTGAATTGACTTTTAAAAGTTTTGGGACTATTATGGTATTTAAAATATAATTTTAAGAGTTTTGAAATATAATTAATATTTAATTTATTTTAAGGGGATATTTATGTAAATAATAAAAATAATAATATGTGATGTCTTCATATAATGAAGACATCACACATATATTATCAAACTTATATATACAAATGCATTAACACATGTATTGGGTTATTAAATAATAATAATAATAATAAATAAATAAATAAATAAATTATTGGCCCAGTAATCTACCCAAGATGGAGTTAAATTGGGTAGTTCTAAAAATTAAAGCAAATTGTTATCTTTCAACACTTAAATTTTTAAATAATTAATTTAATACTAAATTAATTATAATCTTTATATAGCAGCCGATAAGTGCAATTAGCTCTAGGTGCATATCCAAACAACAATAAATAAATAAAGTAACAATGCAGAACACCTCGATATATCCTGATTCACCAAGTTATTCTTGGTTAATCCAGTCATCCGAGCACAACGGAGATTCGCACCCACTAAACCACTAAGATTCCTTTAAACAGGTAGCAACCATACCTTTACACAATGATTCTTTTCACAGGCTCAGAATCAACTTTTACAATTCCCTTTTCACAGGCTAATGAGAACCTCTATTTTTTTAACAGATTAAAGATTAACCTAATTTTTTTATACTTAGGCTAAGAATCAAACTCCACCAAAATCACTTCAAGTATCCTTTTCAATGGTAAGGATGGAACCGTTACAAATTGCACAAACTAATTCTATTTAGGAAGAATTAACATCTATCTCTTTTTACAGAAAAGAGTAACCTAACATTTTTATACCTTAGGTAAAGATCAAATCTCAATCTCTTTACTGGAAGATATTGAAACCCAGCCACCCCTGATTAGATATTCCGAACAATATCTAATCCGCACAAAACTCACCAATTACAATAAATCAATAAGTTTCTTCCCGCTCGAACTTTCTACCACCTCAAGGCTATTTAAATTTAATTAATGTCCCGATAAATACAAGTGATAGAATTAAGTGAGAAAATTAAAATATGATTATAAAATAAGCGCGTAGCACAGAATCAAGCACGTAATCAGATTTCCACAAAAAAATCATTTTAAAATAATTTTTATGCACTTTAAAGTTCAAAAAATGATTTCACACGATTTAAAATCCAAGCAAGCAGAATAATATATAATGATAATAAACACTGAAAGCTTGGGAAGATCTCACCAGGATAATACCGATGGAATGAAAATTGACTCGCAACAAAGCTTAGATTGGTGACGCCAAAATAATCAACACTTATTCTCAATAACTTTTTTTAAGAATGATCTCACAATAATTTCTTGATATAATCTCAAAATAACAACTCTAAGAAAGCACACAACTTGAAAGTTCTCGAGAGAATGAAATATTAATATATGAAAAGCGCAAGTCTATTTAAACAGATTTGAAACAGGCCTTCTAACGGCTAGTTCCCACAAGATATGATATTTAAATGTTCATATAGACCCCATATATCAGTATTACTCAATCCTGTTCAATTCACTTAAATATAACTTTTAAATCATTCAATTTAGTCTTCAAATTATTTCATATTCTCAAATCAAAAGGATAAGAAGTATTAAATAGACTAAATTGAGAAACACATTTAATATATGAACTAAATCAGTATCTATTCAAAATATATAGACCATATCTTCCATAATTTAAAATCCCTCAAATATCTCCCTTGGAACCATTAAGAAAAACTAGTTTTTTACCAA
The DNA here is from genome assembly GCA_016647705.1 of Eucommia ulmoides. NCBI lineage: Eukaryota > Viridiplantae > Streptophyta > Magnoliopsida > Garryales > Eucommiaceae > Eucommia > Eucommia ulmoides. The sequence goes on from CM028338.1 coordinate 1,521,035, forward strand.
AAGTTCAAGCGCCTCATGATCTCAACCGAAATGGTTGGTTGACTGATCATTGTGGTCAGTTGACTAATTGTAGTTACAGGTGTAGAAAATTCAAACCCCATTTTTTACCATGATTCAATATGATTTTGGAAAAACTCAAAACATTAAAGTTGTAGCCCTCTTTATTATATTTCTCAATCATTTTGAATCACCTCCATCAGAGTTCGTATGAGAAAGTTATAGCCACAATACAAATAAGTACACAAGCCCAGTCGGTTGACCAAACTTTTACAGTTGGTTAGCCGACAGATTTAGAGAAATTTCTCATCCAAAACATGCCACGGTCGGTTAACCGACCCTTACATGGTCGGTTAACCGATCAATTCAGAGAATTTCACCTTTCAAGCCCAACGCCAATTGGTTGACCGATCCGATACCCATCGGTTGACCGATCACGGCTGGAACCACTCATTTTCAACTAATTTCACTCCAAACTTTGACATTTTAATCCTGTTAACCAATTTCTTTTCTCGGTTAACTTAATTGACACTAATATTAAATTTTAAACACTAATCTTGCTTAGTTCAATTTTTATTTTTCAATTTCACATTGGAGCAAATAATTGAACACTAATTAGAACTTTAACTTCATCAAATTAAACACACATAAATATAACTCAATTAATTGTGTCATGTGTGATCCTAATCGAGATACATTAAGAGTAAAAGAGATTTAAGTTGTTTTCACCTAATTTCTTTAGAATCTTCAATCTCTTCATTTATTTAATGTCCATCTCTGCATCCTTCATAATTACTTCATGATATTATCTTGAATGGAACTCTTTAAACTGAAACACTCAATAAACACGTTAGTTCCACTAAAAACATCAGCATTTAATTGTCCTTCAAAATCTTGAGATCAACGGCAACGATAATGATAATAAGAATTCTATTTATATACATATATAAGATAAGCAAGTGATCAGCATATAGAACTTATATCAATATGTATACATAGTAGGCATATATCAGAGTAACTACGGGATTACATATTTTTAATGTTTCTGGTTGGTTTCTATGTTATGAAGATTTTTTTGTATAAATAAATATTTGATAATTTTTGGGGGTCAAATATTAATCTTAAATTGACTTTTAAAAGTTTTGGAACTATTGTATTATTTAAAATATAATTTTAAAAGTTTTGAGATATAATTAAGATTTTCTTTATTTTAAGAAAAATATTTATATAAATAATAATATGTGTTGTCTTCATATAATGCAGATAGCAAATATATTATCAAACTTATATATACAAATGTATTACCATGTGTATTAGGTTGTTAAATAATAATAATAATAATAATAATAATAACAATGATAATGATAATAAGAATTCTATTTATATACATATATAAGATAAGTAAGCGATCAGTGTCATACCCCACCCTGGGCATCCGTCACCCGAGGCTGGGCGTGACGTTGACCTGACGTCACCAGACTAATCCACGATTATCCAATCAGACATATATACATACACACTCATGCTACTGTAACATATATATACTTGTCCCGAAAATTCACAATTTCAAAACTACTAAAATACCTGAATCTTCCACGGTTCACATCTAGCCGACTCACCTCCAACCCAACTCTACTTCCGGACTCTTCCTAGTGCCAGTAGTGGACTAACTTCTAGCCGTGGTACCTGAAACCAAAATTTTTTATCGATATACTGTCTTCATAATAAAAACGTTTTGTATAGATCAAGTATAAGAATTTAGATACCACGGTTCAAAACCAATATATAATAAACATTATGTTTTGAAATATAATATAATATAATCACATACCTGGTTCCACTGCCACCAATGAAATAAAATACTATAACAATAATATCGTATATCATAGTTGGAACCAATTTTCAACTGTCATCACTGTAAACAAATACTGTATTTAAACCACACAATAGCAATAAAATATAATAACCACAGACCACACGGAAAATCAAGTTTCCTGTCACCACAAAAATAAACTCCCATATTCATAACATTTTATTCAAGCAGTGAAAATCAACCAAAATACTATATTTATCTAAATAGTGTAAAGCGACCAAAATAATAGATGAACCAATCCATCCAATTCAGTATAATGTAATATATATAAATTTATCCAACCAGTTCACCGTTTACGACAAAACACCACACCACCCTCCGACTAGCCATATGATCGTTTTAACCTCACAATCGGAAGTTGCAACAGTACCGTATCACTCGTAGGATTTGCCTTCCTAGAGGGACATAACAACGCTCTGCCATAGATAAATACTATGGTATCGTCAAATCAATAACATCACTTTGTCGAAATAGATAACCGTCACTCTGTCGAAGCAGATAAATAGTATGGCATCTTCAAATCAATAACATCATCGTCAAATTACAAATCAGGAACATCGACCTTTATCTCCAAAATCGATTTAATCCAAATATTATTTTTCTACCATCTTTAGTAACCAACTAGATTCAACAAATCATTTTCCACTTTCTTTAAAACCAATGTAATCCACATTTCCAAAAACACCCAGAACCGCTTGATCCATATAAGTTAGAAAATCGTCCAGTTTTAAGTAAACACATTTTCCATCATATATATGAAAATAAATTTTGTAATTTACTAGAAGACAGTATACTCACCTGGCTATCCGCTCTGAAGAACGTTTACTGACTATCCTCTACTGATACTCCGGTGTCTGCGAACCTAATGATGACAGGGCCTAAATTAATATTTTATGTAAAATCACTTAATCATGCAATGCAGACCCTAAGTTTTGTTATTTCCCCGTCCCCACATTTTATTATGTAAAATTTATTATTCAGTTAATTTTTTATTTCGTTAAAATTTACTGCATAAAATTTAGTAATACGAACGGTCCCAAATTTATTATTCCGGTTACAAAATTTTGCTGCTAGAGTTTAATTTAATAAACTAAAATAAACTTAAAGAAAATCGTTACGCGTTCCGAATCATTCAAGGGTTGCAAGATGGATTTTTGGATTTTATTGGGGTTCTTTATGTAATTTCTTCTTTTCTTCTCCTCTTCTTTCTTTTTCTTTTTCCCGCTTCTGCTTCCGGTTCCTACTTCAGTCGGCCATTCACCGCCGGCCTTACACACACCGCCGAGATGAACCGAACTCACATCCTCCCCCCGCAACGTCTGATCACACCATCCCACGACAAACCACATGCACGATCCACACACACACACGGCTGGACAACATCCCTCATCCGACGACACATCTACGGCCGATCAACATACACACACAGCCGAAACCCAGGCACACACGCCGGCCAAACAATCGACACCAACCCATGCTCATCGCCAACTAAGCAATCCAAAACTCACACAAAGGGGTCGACGAGCAGATCATACACACCCACCCACTTGGTCGTCGGACGAACGGACAACACACACAACTCACTGCCGGCAACCCACACATTCCGGCGACGATAGACGACCGACGTGCATGCACAAACGAACGACGATCATTCACACAACCACAACCGATCAAATGATGACGACATGCACCTACTCACCGAACAACACCGATCGACCACTCCTCCGGCCGAAATCCGATCTCTCTCTCTACATTCCACTCCGGCAATGATGACAATGATCAACAACGAGCACACCCACGCCCACACACATGCTGAACGACAGACCGAACACTGTCAGACAACCGCCCAAGCCTCTCTCTCTCTCCGATTTTCTCACAGCCGAACGGTAACCCACCGCCGGCCACTTTCTTTATCTCTCGCTTCGCTTTCTCTCTATTCGATTTTCTTGTTTCTGGATGATTCTTTTAGATTTTCCAGCACTACATGCATGTGTGCAATTTATATGCATGGATCTAGTAGATCAACATGTTTTCTCTTCAAGCCACATCGCCCACTCTTCTTCTCTCTCCCTAGCGGCCAGCTAACCGGCCAGCTAAACGTCACGATTACACACACACACACACACACACACACACACACACATATATATATATATATAAAATAAGCTTTTGGTTAATTTCTCTTTTCTCCCCCCTAATTTTTATAACTCTCCTTTTTAGTTCAATTTACCATTTATGAGTTTCTAAAATGGTAATTTCACCCTTAACCTTTTCAATTTTTTATTTTAATTGAAAATTTGCATCCCAAGTTTAGAATAAATGGTTCTAAATTTTTCAATTTGACTCAATAACTTTTTATTATTTGGGTTTTAATTAACTCAATTTTTAATTTTTTTTACCCCGTGATTTTCTAAATGCTCTAAAATGAAAATAAAGTGACGTACGTGCGAAATCGGGATCTTACAATCAGCATATAGAACTTATATCAATATGTATACATATTAAGCATATATCGGAGCAGTTACAGAATTACATATGTTTAATGTGGCGTAGTGGTGGTCATGATTTGTTTAGAGAGAGAAAAAAAGACGACGATCTGACTGTTTGCAGCTAGATTGCAGGCGACCACCATCGATATGTGGTGGTGGTTGTGATTTGTTTAGAAAGAGAAAGATGGCTAGCGAATATGGGCCGCCACCATCATATCTAATAGTGGTAGCCCATATTTGGCCGTTGAAGGCAGATCACCGTGGGGCACCACCGGATATACAGTGGTGGACGTGATTTTTTTTAGAGAGAGAGACAAAGAAAATGAGATAAGGTTAGCGATCTGACCTTGAAGGGCCAGATCTGGGCTGTTCATGGCCATATCACCGACGACCTCCACTGGAACTATGGTGTTGGCCGTAATTTGTGAAACGAAGGGAGAAAGTCGTTGTTTCGGCTGCATCAGAGTCTAATCACAGTGGTGATTGTTGATCCTAAGATTTTGATGGACAATTAAATGTTGATGTTTTTTGTGGAACTAACAGGTTTAATTGAGTGTTTCAGTGTATTAGTTCCAATAATGAAGATATGATGACAAATAATGAATGGATACTAAAAGATGATGACAAAGATTATGAAGGATTAAGAGGTTAAAGAATTTGAGGAATCTAGGGAAAATAACTCAAGTTAAATTTCAACTCTTAATATCCCAATATTTGAAGGAGTTTTTCTCAAATTTCATAGAAAGTTTCTCTCTTTCCAATTTTGAGTATTAGTATTATATACATAATAACTTAATTAGTAACAACACTTATTGTATATCATTGAAAAATAAGAAAACATTTGTATTATATTATTCTTTTCGCCATTATCAACAACATCCAGCATATGCTAGGTTTAAATTGGCAAGTTCGTTAACAATAAATTATATAAAATACAATAGAATAAAAAAATGAAAAGTTTTGGTCAATGTTCCGGTAGAAGTGGTTTCATTATTCAGTCGCCGTGTACTGAAAATTGTTGGAATACCATTGGACACCAACATTGTCCCCATATAGAGACGCTAGATATAATGCATCTCTATGCTCATGAATTTCAGTAATTCCAGTGGCATTAAATTGGGAGAAAGTCTTCGTTTCTAAAACGATGCCATCTCCATTAAATCTATATCCCATGAGTGTAATGTTGTTTCCAGTTCCGACAGTTGACGCCACCCAAAAATCTCCTCTTTTAGTCCTTACAATCTTATTTGGAAGGCCTTGGACGTTCAACAAAATTTCTGCAGTGTTCGCTTTAGGACCTTTCAACCAATATTTTTGAAGTCTTCCAATTACGTATTCAGTAACAACGATGAAAGAAGCATCCTCACTAATTGCCATTCCAGCAGCCCCTGCGAGTCCCCTCATTAATACATCTACTTGTTTAGTTCTCGGGTCGTATCTTATCAATCTTCCAGTTGAATCATTACGAGTAACCACGAGTTCTGCTACCCTGGACGACATATTTATAAAATCTTTTATGATTAATTATCCCATTGTAGAAAACATAACATGGAAAAGAAACAAAAAATTGTATTTACTTACTCTAGCCCATAGATGGCACTCGCATCAGTCATATATATAATACCGGTTTGTTGATCAACATCAGTGCCATCGGGGAATCTGAATGGCACTCCCTCTGCACTAGTGGCAAGTTGCTTTGCAAGTCCGCCTTGAGGCCCAATAACACATAATCCATAAAAAGCATCTGCTACGATTATTTCACCCGTTTGTCTATAGTACCCGAGACCTAAAGGCCTCCCACAAGTTCTTCCTAGAGATACATTATTTGTGCCATCACACAAGTCCTTCGACCTTAATATAAGAAGAAATAAGCATGCATGCATTGGTTATAGAAGTAATTAAAATATATTCACCATAACTTGCAGAGTTTTTCCACTTGGACGCAATATCTTTTGGGTTAATTATATTTTACCTCGCTGTGGTTAAATCGTTTTGCACTTTGAGCTCCTGGGGTATTTTCATTACAACTTTGTTCAGGCTTTGTTGCATTTTACCACTTGATGTAGACCTAACCACAGGGGTTAAGGTGTTGACGAGAGGGGTAAAGTGCAATAAAGACCTAACCATAGGGAGAAAAGTGGTGACGTGAATACTATAGGGGGACAAACTGTTAAATGGCCTAACCAAAGGGAATAAAGTGTAATTAACCCTATCTTTTTTAACACAATATACTCCTTTTAGTTAAACCATTATTTGTATATAAATTATCCAGACATAAACTACAAATTTATCAACGTTTAATTGCATTATGACAAATATACGCAATTTCTTAAAAATCAATCGTGGGGTAATGTTTTATTTTCATTGTTATTGAGCAATATACCTTGTCGGAGCAGTAAATCCAAAGTCGACAAAACCAAGTTCTCTTCCTTCATATTTGACAACTCTGCCATCAGAGATGCTTGTATAAGGTCCTCCTCCGTTGTTGTCGAAGACGGTGGACTCAGGGCCAAATGATGGAACGCGGAGACTTACAAAGGGTGCGGAAGAAAGCGTGAAAGAAGGAAAGAAAAGAAGGAAGAAAATGTAGAAAATATTAGCCATATGTGATATGTGTGTATGTAAGCGTGTTTGTATTTTTTTCTTTTACTTTCTGGATGATGAAATGTAGCTAGTTAAGCATTAGTATTTATAGGCGCTAAAATTTGATCCGAGAGTTTGAAAGATAGAAGTAATCTGGGCAGGACTTTTCATACGAAAAGCATTATAAACAAGCTTTGTAAATAAATGTCACGCGCTTTGACATTTCATCTTATTGAGTCGTTGGAGGCTTTTTTCAACGTGGTCAAAATTTTCATTCCTACAGTGAAAGTTCCCTTTTCTCTTGTTTGAATCTTAATTACATTGAAAGTCATCGTATGATTAGTTGTATTTACGGAGGGGATTGTCGTCATTGTATGTATAGAGAGACGACTAATTAAATTACAATGCTAAAAAATTATAATGTTTGGTGGTTCAAATTATAATTAAGTTGTGATTATGTCTTAACTAATATTTTATGACTTAAACTTCTATTGATGTTGATATGGTCAGAATTTTGGTTTTGTTTTTTAGTATTAAAATAATTTTAATATTTTAGCTTTGAAAATATTGTATTATTATTTCCTAGTACTGTAATCTTATGTTATCGAATTTAATGAGTTTAATCTAATGTTTGGTGGAGATTAAAAGGTTTATTAACAATGGTCCAAATGAAAACTTTTATAACAAACCCTAACTCCGCAACCTACAACTGATCATGAAGTTGGCCGATCTAGGGAGTCTTCTTTGCTCCTCATGGAGTTGGTGAGGGAGATACGCAATCTCTCTCTGAGCGTTCAGTATTTGGCCAGATAGGTTAATCAAAACCAGTTGCCCCCACCACTACCTGTTTTGCAAAAGTATGAGCTACCGCATTGATCGGCACATGCCATTGTGAATGAGGGGCAAAGATTATGTCGAGCAGCACCAAGTGGAAGATCGAGAAATAGAGCAACAAGATCTCCGATGAAAGCTGAAAAGGCTACAGAGGGAGAGGGACAAACTATGTCAAGGAAGCTAGAATAATCAATGAGATCATGAAGTCCAGGCATCAGAAGGAGCGCCCAGTCTACTTTAACAGATTGAACCATGTAAGATGTCAGTACAAACAGAAGAAAGAAAAAATGGTGCAACAACCCCGAGGAACAATGTCACAAAGAAACTTCAACCTCATCAAGCCAATGTGATTAACCATGGAAATCAACAAATCATAAAAAAAATATAGAACATGAAGAGGAACCCTAAAAATCAACAAATCAACAAACAGAAACTACAAAACATGAAGAAGAAGATGCAACAGAGACTTCAAACAAAGTGCAAACTGATTCATCACCAGTTGGTTGCTTAAATTAGGGTGGAACCCTAATTTATTCACAAAATGCACAAATTACCCTATTTTATTCATAGAATGCACAAGGAACATGAATAAATTGGAAAACGAACCTGAAGAAGAGGAGCGACGGACGACGACGGAGAACATGGATTGAGCAATGATGGACGATGGAGGCGATGACGACAATTGGACAATGACGACGATGATTCGAAGATTAGACAAGTGAAGAAGATGATTCGAAGACGACGAAGGAAGAAGAGGATTCGAAGACGACGATGACAACAGAAAAACATGATTCGACGACAACAATTTAATGACGAAGAACACGATTCGACAACGGATGAGCGAATTGCGAATAGCTCAAGCTGAGGAACGAACGAATGATTTGTGAAATTACACCTGTTTCAAAAGAATTTTCAAATCCTCTATTTACCACTTGAACGGATTTCACAACTCCCTCCCTCCTAAAACCCAAACAAAGAATTTGTCAAAAGAGAATTTTGAAATCCTCTAACCAAATGAAATCCTCCCTAGAAATCTCTTACCCAAACACAACCTAACGGATTTCTCACCAGAAACACTCACCAGAGTATCATGTTGCAAGTCAGAATTTCCACTTCCAGCAACTTCCAAACAAGTGTTCCCCATATTTTCAATTTCTCTGACACCATTTTCTCACAAATTCCAACCATTTTTTTCAATGTCTCCAAACTAATCGAATTACTGTAAGAATCTGAACGATCCAATATCCTAAACAGAAATTAAACAAGAATAATTGGATCAATAACTAAAGAAAACCTAAAATGAAAACATATCTCCTTCCATTGCACATTCTTTTCTTCTCCCTATTTCCTCACTGTTTTGGCACTTCTAAGCTCTCAACACACTCATATTAGATGGTGTATTTGTAGTTGATTGTGTGTTTGAGCCTAGGGACCAAAATCCTTTATATATAGCTAAGATCCCTATAAGACCCCTTTTTTTTTTTTTTTTTTTTTTTAAGACACATTTTCACACATTTAGGAAAATATGGGGTATATTGTGTTATTTATTATTTGATTTAAAATTTTAGGGGTTAATTCGTAATTCTAAAAATATTAAAATTTGAATTTGGGTTCAACTATGAACTTAAAGAAAATTTAGGGGGATTAGTGTAAATTAAATATTTATTTTTTTGTTTTGTTTGTCCTTCTTCCTTCAAAACCTAGCAATATATATATATATATATATATATATATATAACTTCATATACACGCATGAGAGTAGAGGGAAAAAAGAGAAAACAGATGAGAGAGAGAGTGGTCATCGGCGGTGTTAAGGTTCGTCGGCAATTTTGTGTAGGTATGGGTGTGTGTTCTGTTCATGGTGAGGGAGTCATCGGTTGTGGGTGTTTCGCCATCAATTAGTTTGGCTGGCGGTGAGTAGAAGTTAGAGAGAGAAAAAGAAGAGGGTCCGTTCGGTAGGTGGGTGGCGGTCGTTCAACGTTGTCAGCGTGTGTTTGTGTGTGTCGTCGTCGTTCAGCATGTGTGTGGGCGTAGGTGTGCTCGTCGTGGATCGCCAAAGTCATCGCCAACGGTGGGTTAGAGAGAGAGAACTTGCTAGCGGCGAGAATTCAAAATAGAAAAACCAAAACGCTGCATGTTTATCATCTGTTCGTGACGGTGGTTCGGACGTGATGTGTGTGGATCGTGCATGTGTTTCATCGTGGAATGGTGTGAGTTCGGCTCGTTTAGTCGATGGTGGTCATCGGCTGTGAAGCTAAGTCAGCGGAGAAATGGGTATGTGTGTGTTTAGTGTGGGTATGTGATCGGGAGTGTGTGTGTGTATGTGTGCTCGGATCGTTGATGATGAGTAGCGAGGGTGATCGTCGGAGTTGGTGGGGAGAGAGAGAGTCAGCGGCTAGTTTTGGAAAAAACAGAGCAGAAAATGACGACCGTCGCTGCAACTGTAAGGAGTTCGCCGTGGCGGTAAGATTTCAATGAGTAGAACAGAGACGGGGTGGCTACGCCATAGCGGTGAGCCATCGCCGCAGCGGTTCCGGCTGACGCAGAAACATGAAACAGAAAACGGGAAAAAGAAGAAAGGAAAAGAAAAACAAAAACTAAAATTTCACAAATAACCCCCATAAAATCCAAAATCCATCTCGCAACAGATGGAAGATTTGGAAGAGGTAGAATTCTTAACTCTTTTAATATATGTATTTAATTTTCTCAATGTGACCTTGTGTTATCATTGTCGGTGTATTTAGCGTTATTTGTTCGCATGAAATCTATTTGATTATATTTTGATTATATGGAAATGTCGCGTGAAATCTATTTGATTATATGAAAATTAAATGAAAAGCATGCTAAGCTGTTTTTACGTGGCGTATTAAATTTAAATACACGTATTAGAAGGGTTGGAGTTCTACTGAGCGTTGGCTTACAACCCCATAGTTTTTTGTTGCAGGGTCAGTTGGAACAAAACGACGAAGGGATATTTTATTTGAAATTTCAATTTGTAAAAATTGTAATTATTATTTATTGTTATAATCGAAGGAAACGATAAGTATAATTATCATAGTTGTTGTGAAATCTTTCTATTTTGAAAATATTGAACATTCGGTTTTAATATAATTAATTTAAGATAACTGATTTAAATAAAATGGTTGGAATTGGGTTTTTAAATTATAAATTCAGTAATTATAAATTTTGTAGCGACATTGTAAATTAAAAGTTGTTTTTTTTATAAACGAATTTCTAAGTTTCTTGTCGCTATATATATGTGTAATATGCGGATTAAATTAAAATAGATGATTGATTTTATTTGGTTGTATTTAAATGGTGATCATTATATTTAAGAATTACCGTCGTAAAATCAACAATTAAAATTATCGCCAGTATTAATAAAAGTTATTGAATTTTATAGATTGGAAATTCGACCAATTGATCTTAGATAGAAATTCTCTATAGGAGAAACCAGAGTAACGGCCCTGGGAAACCAGGTCGCCACAATCCCCATCAAAGCTCTGACTTTTGAGTTACCAATTCATGAATAAAAGCATAAGTAATTGTTGAAACGTTTAGAAATCTTAATGGTATTGAATGGACCATATTTATGATTACCGTTTCAAGAAACAGATCAGTTACATTCTCCCACTTAGTCCATACATTCAACCTAATGTCTCAACTTAATCTCAACAATTATTTATCTTAAGAAATAAACACATGAATCATACCGATAAACCCTTTTACAACAAGTATTATCTTCCATGTATTACGATGTATTTAGTTCCTCAAGTAAATTTATTAATATAGTAACCATACTTTATGAATAAACCCTATGTTTATTCTGGTCCATTACAAATATATTTTCTCAAGTAAATTAAGGTGCACATATAAATGAGAAAATATCACAATATATAAGAGTTTCATTAATAAACCGTATGTATACAATTACAAATGGTAACTAAAAAGCCCCATTTTCTCTACATGATTCTTGAATTTCTGTGGTGGCGTGCCCTTAGTTAAAGGATCAGCGATCATCAACTCTGTCCTAATGTGCTCAATGACCACTTTCTTTTATGGCTAAATACTTAGCGTTGATGTGTTTACTTCGGCTCCCACTTTTATTGTTTTTAGCCATAAAAACAACAGTTGAATAGTCGCAGAAAATTCTCAATAGCCTAGAAATAGAATCCATGACTCTAAGCCTAGAAATGAAACTTTTAAGCCATATCCCATGTAAAGTGGCCTCAAAACAAGAAACAAACTCAGCTTCCATAGTAGAAGTAGCAGTTAAGGTCTGCTTGACACTCTTCCAAGAAATAGCGCTACCAGCCATCATAAAAATATACCCTGATGTTGATTTGCGAGAATCAACACAACTGGCAAAGTGTGAATCTGAATAGCTAATCACATCCAGATTGTCCGTCTGTCTATACATAAGTATGTAATTTTTGGTTCCTTGAAGATACCTCATAACTTTCTTTGTAGCTCTCCAGTGCTCCATACTTAGATTACTCTGATATTGCCCTACCATCCCCACAACAAATGCAATGTCAGGTCTAGTACAAACCTGAGCATACATAAGGTTTCCTACAGCAGAAGCATATGGGATGTTTTTCTTTGATTCCCTCTCAAAATCGTTCTTCGGACATTGGTTCAGATTGAACCTATTACCCTTCACAATGGGAGCAACACTTGGTGAACAATCATTCATTCGAAATCTCTCCAAAACTTTATTGATATAAGTTTCTTGTGACAGACCTAAGATGCCTCGAAGTCTATCTCTATGGATCTTAATGTTAATGACATAAGATGTATCACCCATATCCTTCATATCAAAATTTTTGGAAAGAAATTGTTTCACCTCATGCAGTAAACCCTTATCGTTCATTGTAAGTAAAATATCATCCACATATAAAACAAGAAAACAAATCTTACTCCCACTAACCTTCTGGTATATACATTGATCCATGAGATTTTCAACAAATCCGAATGAAGAAATTACTCCATGAAATTTAAAATACCACTAACGGGAAGCTTGTTTTAGACCGTATACAGATTTCTTAAGCTTACAAACCAATTGCTCACAACCACTAGAGGAGAAACCTTCAAGTTGTTTCATATAAACTTCCTCATCTAGATCTCCGTTAAGGAATGAAATTTTTACATCCATTTGTTATAACTCAAAGTCAAAATGAGTAACGAAAGCCAAAATGATACGAAGAGAATCTTTTTTAGTTACAGGAGAAAAAGTCTCTGTGTAATAAGTTATTTCTTTTTGAGTAAATCCCTTAGCAACTAGTCTTGCTTTGTATCTCTCAATGTTGCCTAATGAATATTTCTTGGTCATAAAAATCCATTTACAGCCAATGGCCTTCGCCTTATTAGGCAACTCTACAAGATCCATTAGCAAGGTTAATCATTCTAAGAGAAAAAAAATCATTTTTTGCGAGAGGGCTAAAAGAGTATATTATTTGTGAGCTTTTATAAGATTCATCATTCTACGATATTGTGAGTTATTCTAAGAGTGATTCTGAGAATTAATTGCGATCAATTTTTGCTAATACCGAATTTAAAGCTACATTGTTCTAATCATTATTTATGTGGATTCTGGGTGAGATCTTTCTATATTACTTATTACTTGTTTATTATTTTATATTTGAAAATTGATCTTAGAAATTATTTTTTATTTTTGAAGAAAATATGTTTTACAAACAATTTCTTAAATTTGATTACGTGCTCCAATTTTCTACCCATATCTTGTTGAAATCAGATTTTTGTATCTCACGTATTTCTATCACTAGTTGGGATATTAATTGAGTTTGTGCTTATCGAGGGTGGTAGAATCTCCGAGTGAGATTTACTTCTTATCAATATTTGTATTGGTGAGTTGTGATGGATTAAATACTATTGGGAGTATTTAATCAAATGTAGTTGAGTTTCAGTTTCATCCTGTAAAGAGATTGAGGTAATGATTCTTGGATATAATTGCGTTTTGAGTGATATTTGTAATGGTTCAATCCTTACCGGGTAAAAAGATAGTTGGAGTGTTTTTAGATATTTTGATTCTTGTGCCTTAATGTTAAAAAGAATTAAGTTATTCATTAGTTTATAAAAAGGAGAGGTTTTTCCTTAGTTTCAGAAAATGATATTGTAAAGGTTGATTCTGAGCCTGTAAAAAAATTGGTGTGCGGGTTTGGTTCCTACCTTTAAAGGGATCTTGGTTTTAGTGGGTGCGACCTCCATAGAGCTCGAGGAACTGGATTATCCAAGAGTATTTTGGTGAACCACTATAAATCTTTTGTGTGTTGCAATATTTACTTTACTATTTTTGCTATTTGGGTGTGCACTTAGATTTATTATAATTCCGCTGTGGTATAAAAATAATAATTAATTTAGACATAAAATTAATTATTTGATTTATTCAAGTTTTATTATAATATATTTTTAATTACCCAATCCACCCCCCTCTTGGGTATTCTACTGGGCCAACAATTGGCATCAGAGCTGGTTTAGCTCGAATTCTTTTGCTAACAAAGATCACATAGTAGGCACACTAGCTGAGGGTCAATCTATGCACCGACCACCCTTGTTGTAGGTGAAAGTTACTTGTTTTAGAAAGAAAAGATGATAGCATTTCTTCATGCTACAAATTATGACGTGTGGCTAACAATCAAGGATAGTCCATTCATTCCAATGGAAAACGGAGTAGAGAATAAGAAAGAACAACTCACTACTTCCGATAAGCAGAAACTCTCTATTAACTCTCAAGCTATCAATATTCTCTTTTGTTCTTTAGATGCTAATGAGTATTCTAGAGTTTCAGGTTACAAATACGCAAAGCAGATGTGGGATAAGCTATAAGTCACTCACGAAGAGACAAGTTAAGTGAAGCAGTCAAAAATCAATGCACTTATGAGAAAATTTGAGTTATTCAGGATGAAGGAGAATGAATCGATTCATGAGATGTACACCCGCTTCAACAATATATGCAATAGTATGAGTGAACTCGGAAAGCCATATTCTATGAAGGATAGAGTACGAAAGGTCCTAAGGTCCTTGACAAAAATATGGGAATCAAAGGTGACGGCAATCGAGGAAGTCAAGGATCTTAGCAAATATGATATTGATGATCTCATTGGTAATTTGATGACTCATGAATTGGTAATTAAAGGTTATAGGGATGATACCGGAAATGACAAGAAGAAATCATTGGCACTAAAAGTTCAAAAAATTGAAGAAGATGATAATAGTGATGATGAAAGTCTTGATAGTGAGCAAGAGAAAAATGTATCACTTCTTGCAAACAACTTTTAAAGAATGACTCGGTGCATATTCCGTGGAAAAAGAAATCTCAACATGTCTAAAGTGGAATGCTACAAGTGTCATAAAATCGGTCATTTTCAAAATGATTGTCCCGAACTGAAGAAGGATAAAGAAAATGAGAAGAAGAAGAAGAAAGCAAAGAAGAATACGAAGAAATCAATGAAGGCTACTTAGGATGATACCGATTCAAGTAGCTCGAAAGAATCAGATAGTGAGGATACGTCCATGCTTGCATTAATGGCCATGGGTGGTGAAGTAACCGATTGTTCAAGTTCTTGTCCTTTAAATTTTGATGTATCAAGAACTTTCACATGATTATAAAAACCAGTATTCTAAAATAAATGTCCTTCAAAGTACAATTAACACATTAAATAAGCAAGTGGTGGATTACGAATCTGAAAACAATGGGTTGAAATTTAATTGATGGATTTGCAATCAATTGTTCTCAAATTCACCGGTGGTGAAAATAATTTGAAAATTCTTTTAGGAAGTTCACGTGGAGTTTTTGATAAAGTCGGTGTTGGTTTTCAGAAAAATCTTAAACAAAAACGCTTTCATAAATTCTTTTCTGAAACCAAGGATCTTGTGAAATGTTTTAAATGTAACATTATGGGGCATACTATTCGTAGATGTGTTACAAAAATATCTAACTGTAAATAAGTTTGGGTTTCAAAAGGAACTAAAATTGTCTCGACTAACAAGATCGGACCCACGTAGGCTAGGTACCACTTAGGAACTATTTGAGGTGCTCCTTGCAGGTTATTCTAAAAGCATCAATAAACAAGGACAATGGTTTCTGGATAGTGGTTGTTCTCGACACATGACGAGAAATAAAGAAAAATTTACGTCTTTGACACCTAAAGATGGAGGACATGTGACTTTTGGAGACAATGCAAAGGGTAAAATTATCGGTATAGGTAATATCGGTATTGGTACTACTATGATTAAAAATGTGTTACTAGTTGATGGACTTAAACATAATTTGTTTAGTATTAGTCAACTATGTGACAAGGGCTATAATGTTATACTTGATCATGATAGATGCATCATTAAGAATAGTCATGATAGTAATATCTTACTAATTGTATCACGTTTTGAGAATGTGTATACTTGCTCTTTTGATGATTTTAATTTTCAAAATTTATCTTGTTTGAATGCTTTATCTGAAAATAGTTGGTTATGGCATAGAAGATTTGGGCATGCTAGTATGGAGTTAATTTCTAACTTATCTAAGAAGAGTCTTGTACGTGGTCTACCTGATTTGAAATATGTGAAGGATAAAGTATGTGATACATGTCAATTAGGCAAGCAACTTAGATCATCATTTAAGAAAAAGATGCACACGTCCACGTCTAGATATCTTGAATTATTGCATCTTGATTTATTTGGGCCTAACTCTGTTGCTAGTTTTGGTGGTAAGTTATATGCATTTGTCATAGTTGATGATTATTCTAAACTTACCTGGGTATATTTTCTTGGTAAGAAAAGTAAGGTTGCTTCGGTTCTTGCTAAATTTTGTAAACGTATTCAAAATGAGAAGCAATGTTCTATTATTAACATTCGTAGTGACAGAGGAAGAGAATTTAAGAATGATGAAGTGGTAAGTTATTGTGATGGGCATGGTTATGCTCACAATTTTTTTGCACCAAGATCATCGCAACAAAATGGTATAGTGAAAAGGAAGAACAAAATGCTTCAAGATATGGCCAGAACAATGCTAAATGAAAATCACTTACCAACCTACTTCTGGGTTGAAGCAGTAAGTACCGCCTATTGTGTGGTAAACTGAGTATCAATTCGTAGAGAGTTTAACAAAACCCCATATGAAATTTGAAATGGTAAGACTCCTAATATTTCTTATTTTAAAGTCTTTGGATGCAAATATTTCATTTTAAATGACAAGGATAATCTTGGTAAATTAGATGTTAAATCTGATTATGGGATTTTCCTTGGATATGCTACTAATAGTAAGGCTTATAGAGTTTATAATAAACGTACTTTAGTAGTAGAAGAAACAATGCATATTATTTTTGAGGAAGCTGATCCATTCTTGTCGAGAAAGGTTATGGATGATGAGGATGCAGGTATATTAAATAACCAAAACCAAGGTAATAATGTACCAAAGGAATCTCAACAAGAGGAGGAACCTAAGGAGAAGGATTCGACTTTACCAAGAGTTATAAAGAAAGTACCAGGGCATTCAATTAAAGAAATCATCGATAATTTCGAAAGAGGTGTAAGTACTTGATCTTCT
Source organism: Eucommia ulmoides (assembly GCA_016647705.1). Classification (NCBI taxonomy): domain Eukaryota; kingdom Viridiplantae; phylum Streptophyta; class Magnoliopsida; order Garryales; family Eucommiaceae; genus Eucommia; species Eucommia ulmoides. Next base: position 1,538,373 of record CM028338.1, read on the forward strand.
CTTAGGGATATAATTAATCTTACTTTCTTATCTCAAATTGAGCCTGAAAATATAAATAGGGCGTTAATTGATGAATCTTGAATTTCTGCAATGCAAGATGAATTAGTTCAATTTGAGCAAAACAAAGTGTGGTGTCTTGTTCCGAGACTGGATTTTCATCTAGTTATTGGTACTAAATGGGTATTTCAAAATAAAAAAGGATGAATCTGGTATGATAATTAGAAACAAAACAAGATTAGTGGCACAAGGCTATAATCAATAAGAAGTGATTGATTATGATGAAACATATGCTCCTGTTGCAAGCCTAGAAACAATTAGAATGTTACTCGACTTTGCATATTCACGTAATTTTAAACTATATCAACTGGATGTAAAAAGTGCATTTCTAAATGGTTTTCTAGCTGAAGAAATTTATGTGGAACAACCCCTGGGATTTGAAAGTGATAAGTTTCCCGATCATGTATTTAAATTTCGCAACACTTTTTACGGGCTCAAACAAGCTCCGAGAGCTTAGTATGAGAGACTTAGCTGATATTTGATCGAAAATGGTTTTCGAATGGGTATTTGTGATATTACACTATTTGTAAAGTAAACTGATTCTGATATCCTATTAGTACAAGTATATGTTGATGATATCATTTTTGGATCTACCAATGAGGATTTTTGTCAAGAGTTTGTTAAGATAATGCAGGTTGAATTTGAAATAAGCATGATAGGAAAGCTGAATTTCTTTCTTGGATTGCAAATTAAGCAAACCAAAGAAGGAATATTTATAAATCAAACTAAATACACCAAGGAGATACTAAAGAAATATGGCTTGGAAGGCGCTAAAGAGTACAAAACTCCCATGGCAACGGTTACAAAAATAGAAAAAGACGATACGGGCAAAAGCGTTAATGAAAAAATGTATCGAGGTATGATTGGTAACTTATTGCATTTAACTGCTAGTAGACCTGACATTATGTATAGTGTTTATCTTTGTGCTAGATTTCGGTCATGTCCTAAAAAATCGCACTTGACTGCGGTTAAGCGAATTTTTTGTTATTTAAAGGGGACGACTGACCTAAGATTATTATATCCTAGGGGGAGTGATTTTAAATTGGTAAGTTACTCCGACGCTGACTTTGCCGATTGTAAAGTAGAGAGAAAAAACATATGTGGATCATGTCATTTGTTAGGATATGCTTTGGTTTCTTTGTCAAGCAAGAAACAGAATTCGATCGCCTTATCCACTACTGAGGCTGAATACATGGCAGCTGGTAACTGTTGTACTCAAATTTTATATATTAAGCAATAGTTAAATGATTTTGGAGTTTGTATGAAGGAGGTCCTGATCTTTTGTGATAATAAAAGTGCTATACGTCTAAGGAAGAATCCTATACAACACTCACGAACTAAACACATAGAGATTAGACATCACTTTATTTGTTATCACATTCAGAAAATGGATATTGTTATTGAGTATATTGAGACCTCCAACCAGCTTGCTGATATTTTTATCAAATTACTAGCGGAAGATCAGTTTGTGAAAATCATTCACGGTTTGGGTATGGCTAGGCGTAATGATGTTTGCCTAGAGTGAGTTACTTGAGATGGTTCCCCCCTCCCTAAATTTTGTTTTTGAAGATGAAAAAGGGGGAGAAATTAAATGATGCTTTATTAATGAGAATTAATTGATGTGTAATTAAGAGGAATTATGTTTTTAATTGAGTATTTTAAATTTGTGCAAAAGGGGAGAAATTAGTATTTTAATTTGTGCCTTATTAAAATCTTCATTATAATGCTTTAATGAGTTAAAGAACCCGTCCTCGGATTCAGGGGGAGTGTGGTTATATTTTATTTCGAAGAAAATATCAAAGTTAATTGTCATCATCAAAAAGGGGGAAATTGTTGATCCTAAGACTTTAATTAACAATTAAGTATTGATGTTTTGATGGAACTAATGTTTAATTAAGTATTTCAGTGATTTAAAGTTCCAGAAACGAAGACGTCAAATTAAATGGATAAAAAATAAAGATGTCAAGATGATAAAGAAGAATTAAGAGTTTGAAAAAATTAGGAAAAATAACTCAGGTGAATCTTAACTCTTAATATCCCATTTAGGAACACACACGTGGCACAAAATGTATTTTATCTTTTATATGTGTTTTGATTAAGTTAAATTATTTGCTCCTATGTGAAATAAGAAGAAATAATTTTGAATGACTAAAATAGAATATAAGAATATTAGTGGAGCTAATCAAGATAAGAAAATGGTTAAAGGGACAAAAACGTAAAAGAAAATAAGTTAAAAACGTGTTCAGATGAGAGATCCAGAAGATGGCAGTCGACTGGTGAGTCGACTGGACCAAGCAGCTATAACTCTCTGTATCTCTAAGTCGACCGACAAGTCAATCGGCCAAGAAGACTTCACTCTCTAAATCAACAAGTCGATCGATAGGCCGACCGGTGAAGTAGCGTTGAACTCTCTAAATCTGTGAGTCGACCGGGCGGTCGACCAATGTACGCAGCAGCGATAGCTTAGCTGCAACCTGAGTTAGGTAGTCGACTGGATATTTGACTGAATGCGTAGTTCCAGAATATTGTTTGATCTGAGTTTAAATCCAAAAGTAGCCGTTTTTTGTTAGGATTTTAGAGAGATTTTGGGGATATTCTCTATATTTAAGATATGGTTCATATACTAATTAAATCATTTTAATAGGGTTCATTAAACATTAATGTTTCTCAATTTGGTACTTCAAATAGATTCTATACTTATTTATTTGGATTGAGAAATACTTTGGAGGTTTAATTGAGAGTTTTGAAAGATGTTTTTAAGTGAAATTGAACCTAAATGAAGTCTTTATGATATAAGGGGTCTATAAGAGCTTTTAATTGTTATGACACTTATAAACTAACCATTAGAAGGCTGATTACATGTTCCTTTAAATAGACTTGCGAATTTCATTAGCAAGGTTAATCATTCTAAGAGAAAAAAAAAATCATTTATTGAGAGAGAGCTAAAAGAGTTTATATTATTTGTGAGCTTTTATAAGAATTATTATTCTACGATATTGTGAGTTATTCTAAGAGTAATTCTAAAAATCAATTGTGATCAATGTTTACTGATACCAGATTTGAAGATATATTATTCTAATCATTATTTCTGTGGATTCCGGGTGAGATCTTTCCATATTGCTTACTGCTTGTTTATTATTTTATATTTAAAAATTGATCTTAGAAATTATTTTTGATTTTTGAAGAAAATATTTTTTACAAACAATTTATTGAATCTGATTACATGCTCCAATTTGCTACCCATATCTTGTTGAAATCAGATTTTTGTATCTTACGTATTTCTATCACTAGTTGAGATATTAATTGAGTTAGTGTTTATCTAGGGTAGTAGAAGTTCCGAGTGAAATTTACTTCTTATCAATTTTTGTATTGGTGAGTTATGATGGATTAAATACTATTGGGAGTATTAAATCAGGGGTAGCTGGGTTTCAGTCTCTTCCCATAAAGAGATTGAGGTGGTGATTCTTCCTAGATAGAATTGCGTTTTGAGTAATATTTGTAACGGATCAATCCTTACCGGGTAAAAGGATAGTTGGAGTATTTTGAGAGGTTTTGATTCTTGTGCCTTAGTATTAAAAAGAATTAGGTTATTCTTTAACCTGTAAAAAGTAGAGGTTTTTCCTTAGCCTTAGAAAAGGATATTATAAAGGTTGATTCTGAGCTTGTAAAAGAATCGGTGTGCGGGTTTGATTCCTACCTTCAAAGGGATCTTAGTTTTAATGGGTGCGACCTCTGTAGAGCTCGGGGGACTGGATTAGCCAAGAGTAGCTTGGTGAACCAGTATAAATCTTTTGTGTGCTTCAATATTTACTTTGTTATTTTGTTATTTGAGTGTGCACTTAGATTTATTATAATTTCGCTGTAATATAAAGATAATAATTAATTTAGGCATAAAATTAATTATTTGATTTATTCAAGTTTTATTTTGATATATTTTTAATTACCTAATTCACCCCTCCTCTTGGGTATTCTACTGGGCCAACAGTAGATCATTTTCACCTATCTCTATTTTTCTGTGCGCGAGCATATCAGCTTTTGAGCGGCGTAGCTAGGGTACTTCAGAGTCTACTTCTTTCTCTCGATATTTTTGCCTAGTCGCTTTCTACTTGGTCGTATTTTCAGAATTGTAAAAGTTTGAAAAATGAAAAATTTCTTGTCTCTGCCTAGGACCATGGACCATTAGCCTCCCAGTCCGAGACACGAGTTGATTGTAAGAAAATCGTGTCGTGGACTTAGGAGGAGGGTTTTCCAGGGTGTCTAGTCCTCTCGGTTCGTAAGGGCACAACGTGATGATTGGATCATGTGGCTGGTCATCGAGGAGTTTTTCGTAGTCAGACTCATTCAAGACCTTTCAGGTTATCTCCATTTAGTCCATGCAGGAGCATCTTCCATCTTAGAACGTCAAACTCATAGTCGACTGGTAGGGAGAGGTACTTGGCTGCAGACCCTCAGACCCGATTAATGCCCTGCCCTTAGTGGATAACCTTGCTCTGTCCCCGAGTACGGATTATTGACTTCTGGAGAGGGTCTGGTTGTCACCCTCGACACTGAGCGCCAAGATGAGACTTGTGGAAAGTTACTCGCGACTCCAAGAGTCAAGATGTTGGGTGGAGAATCACCCACGACTTAGGAGGGCAGAATGCAACCATGGAGAATCACTCACGATGCCAAGAGCTGAGATACGGCTCAGGGGGTCAGAATGCAGCCATAGAGAATCACTCACAACGCCAAGAGTCAAGATGCAACTCAGGATGTGAGAATGTAACCGTGAAGAATCATTTGCGACACCGAGAGCCGGGATGCGACTCAAGGGGTCGGAATGTCGTTGACCGGAGAAAACACAAGGCACATTACACAAAATACATTCTTTATTTTGATAAGCAAAACTACAACACTTTGTATAAACTGGAAGTTATTCACAAAAGTGGATCATCCCCATAGAAGCTGCATTTTGGCTAGTCAGCGTTCAACGGGTGCCTGAGCGACACATTCTCTTCTGTTTCAAGATCGTATATGCCCGGACGTGTGACCTTAGTGACTCTATATGTCTCCAGAGTTGAATCCTCCATGAATGTGGTTGATTTCACCATTTACGTGCTATTGATCATCACCGACCAAAGTCCCCTAGGGCAATGGACAGTCACGGTTCTCCTTTTTTCTCTAGGTCCAAGGCTCTCCCTGTGGTTCATCCTCGTTAAGCTACTCTTGATTTCCTCTCTGGACGTAGTTTCGAAAATAGCCTCTTCGAACAAGAGTTTTAATTTCTTATTTGAGCTTGAAATAGTTCTCTGTGGGGTAGCCTCGGTCTTAGTAGAACTCATAGTATTGGGTCATCGATCGCCCGACCAGCCTTCTCTTCAGGGGCGGTGAAGGAGGAAAGAAATCTTGCCCTGAGTTTTCTGTGAGAATTGTGGCCACCGAGGCCGTGAGTGGGATAAACTATGGTTAGTAACGCCCTAGAGGAGGAAGTGGCCTCCTATCTCCAGGTAGGGGTCTGAACCTCCCTCTAGTTCGTAATCTTCTCAAGCCTCAGGCCTGATTCGAACCACCATTTCTCGGTTCTCTCGGCTTGTTTACTCATTCCCGCTTTCTCCTAGTTACAGCACGGAGGTCAGTACTGTAAAATCTAGTCCCACAGTCTAGAGCTTGATCAAGAGTTAGAGCAGAGGTCGTAGGATAATCTTTGATGCTGGAGCATGTCAACAAAGGCATTCAATGCAACAGCCTCATCAGGAAGGTCGCCGCACGTATTTGCTTCTCGATTGAAATGCTCAACGTAATCTCCTAAAGATTCAGCGGGCTCCTATCGAAGAGTGAGTATATGATCCACAGTTCTTGGCCTCCGTCGGGAGCAGCTGAAACGAGCTAGGAACAACTTCTCGAGTTCCCTGAAGGTGGAGATGGACGCTGGCCTCAAACTCTAGAACCACATTCTTGTTGCACCTGTGAGGGTAACAAGAAAGGCTCTACATCGTAAAGCTACAGAGGCCACTTGCATATCCATATAATACTTAAACATATATAGGTGGTCAACGGGATCTAAAGTCCCATCATACGAACTCGTCTGGGGTTGGGTGAAGTGCTTCAACGCTACTTCTTCTAGAACCTCATCCACAAAAGAAGAATTCACCTCTAGAATAACACCTGGTCCTATCCGAGCTCCTTGCACCTCTTGGAGATGGGCTTCCATGTTGGTCAGGCAGTGCTCCACAACCTTTCCTACTCGGGGCTCTCCCTGGATCCGACTACCTGCAGCTCGAGCCGTAAGGTGATGGGAGGGAGGTGAGTATGAGTCAACTTCACACTTATGCCGACCTCTGTGATCGGACCTAACGGGCCGATGAAAAGCTCAACCATTAGGGGACACCGATATATTCCTTGGCACAAATTCGTGTGGCGGAGAAGATAGAGATCTCAGCATTGCAGGTGGGCCCTCTCTTGTCCTGCAAACTCAGGTTTGTGAGACGAAAGATGGCCCTTGGGCGTTGCGGGCTAGAGGACTGGTCCACCCTGAACAGGAGGCGGTGGCAAGCACGCAAAGAAGAGTTGTACATTTGACTTGAACTCTTGCGTTCAACGTTCAAGGAGATCAACCCGAGATGGCTCTATAGTTCCCGAGGTCTGTCCCGCAGCCCCAAGTAGCAGAGTGGATGGTCTGGCCTAACCATGAAGGGGGACGTTATCCTCATTGGTGGGAGCTGGAGGTGTACCCTTGGATCTTTCGACATGTCTTCTAGTTCTTTTGTTTTGTGTCTATCTAACTGGACCTTGTGATCACCCAAGCTCAGCTAAGTAGAGAGCAATGATCAGGGGAAGGCTTTTTGCACATTTTTCATAGACGGCGCCAAACTATTGGTGCGTAAAACTAGTACACACCTCAAGTATGGTTCAATCAAATGACAAGTGGGTCATCTTGCTGAGGTGGAGTCGTCGGTTGAAAATTCTTCACTAGAGCTGTGTTGGGTCCTGGTGGGACTAACCTGCTGTGTCCAGAGTCCTACTCCTTAGGGAGTGTACCTGTAGAAAGCTCAGACCGGTATTTGTCCCGGTGAAACCCCTCTAGCGTAATAATCAGTGCTCAGAGAGAAAAGGTACAATAATGCAGCAAGTAAACAAATGAACTCACGCGTTATGTAAAGTTTATTCAAGCGTACCTCGGGCTTGCACAGCCCCCGATATATATAGGAGTTGAAGTAATTAATCGGGCCAAAACACGGTTAATTAGTCGAAACCCTGTGTTTAACCGATAATCAAGGGCGTTTAGGAAATAATCATTGGGCTTAGATTTTTAGGGCCATTTGGCGAAGCCCGTGGACCTTTGCCAGGCTTGCAGCGGTGAGCTGGAGGATGCGAGTGGAGATCCGTAGAGTCCTAGAGAAGAAACAAGTTGGAAGGGGTAGCCAATCGAGGTGAACGGCTGAGTCCCTGAAATTGATTGTCCAAGACACGGTGCAGAGCTTAGAGCGACACATCTCTACGGGGCTCCTCGCTCCTCCTTGGGTGCAAATGAGATTCTAGGGAGAAGTCTTAGCTGGCGTATGCCCCAACGTAGCGTTGTGGATTTTGGCATGCGTCCCTGTCACTACAAAGACGGACACACGACTGGGTTCCAAGTGCTGACTCAGAGGTGCCCAAAAATACCCTCATCAACTTAATATATTTAGTTTTAAGTATTTAATTGTACTATTAAACCGGATTTTCGTCTTATTTTTTGAAAGAAAAATACTACACAACTATTATTTAAAAACAATTAAGTCAAACTCAAAATAATTGAACAAATAATTATATGTCCCATTGTTTGTTTTTATCAAAAATAATGTGTTTTAAACCCAACTTAAGAGAGAGAGATGGGAGAGAGCGTTGCATTGAGGTGAGACTGTGGGAGCCATTTTTTTATTTTTTATTTTTTTATCATGAAAAGTAAAAAACGCAAAAAAAGATTTACGTTTCTCAAGCGAAACTCAAACACTGTATAAACACATTTGTTTTCTGCATTTTAAGTTTCTTTTTTCCTTTTTTAAAAAGGCACATTGGAATTGCGTTTTTAGGATAAACGCAATACCAATCTGCGTTTTATCGTCTTTCGTTTAACATATTTCGATATATAAGTATATGTATACCATTTTTCAGAATTTATTTATTTAAAAAATAATTAATCGGTAAAGAACTCGTAATATAAGTTACACATAGCTAATATTATTTTTATGCTAAAAAAAGTACAACCATCTATATCTTTCGAATTTAAAACCGAATCATTAATAGTAGTTACATGTAAATATAATTATTCATAAAAATTGAGAAAATGAGGTATACATCGTGTTTTTTGGATGAAATCTTTTAATATTATTATCTCTAACAAATATTTATGCACAAGTTAGATACATGTAATAGATTTATTCATGCCAAAATGATATTTTTGTTCAATACGTCTACGAGGGTACAAGCGCATGTATTGGGTCTTCCGCCTTTTTTTAATGCACAAGACTAAAAACACAAATTGCAATTAAATAAGAGACTTTTTTAAAAATAGGGTGATTTATTTTGGGCCCCAAAATAAATTTATCCACATTCTTTTTATTATTATTATTTATTGGGATAATAATCTTTTTGGTCCCTCACAACTATAATCTAACATTTCATTTTTGTTTCAAATTGCCCCTTCTGTTAGGCCAATATTGATGGTTAACGTGAAAGTAAGGATACTTTGGTTAATTCATGTTCTAAATAAGAATAATTTTGTCCTTTTACTCTAACTAATTTAATATGATCTATTTGTAAATTATTTTAAATTTAAGGGCAAAAAATATATTTAATTCATCTCTTCCAAAAAAAACCCAGCTCCTCCTCTCTCCCGGCTACGACGAACCAAGGCTTCAGTGCTCTCTCTCTCCTCTCATTTTCTCTCTCTCAAGAGAGATGAGATGAAGATTGTTTAATATTGAAACGTGATATGTTGGGTGTCTTTTTCTTTGCCCATCGGATAAGATGGAAAGTGGGAACTAAAATATTTACAGCAAAGTTTGTTTTGTCCTGTCGCTGCTGCCGTTCTTGACTACTCCTTCCCGGTTTGTAACTTTTTCGGTCCAGCCATTGAAGCAGTCAAAGCAGCTCTCACCGCCGGCTACCGCCACATAGATTGTGCCCATCTATATGGTAATGAAGTTCAAGTTGGGGAAGATTTGGCTTAAGCTTTTAAGGGTTCATTGAAAAGAGAAGACGTTTTTCTAACATCTAAGCCATACTGTACCATGAATTCACTCAAAAAATAGAAAATTTCGTTCGGGATTTCTCTCAAGAATCTCGGGGTCCCTTATTTAGATCTATATCTGATGCATTTGTTGGAATATTTTTTATGGGCTAACATTAATTGAATTAATTGTTTTACAAAAATGGGTTAATGGATAGTCTATTATTTTAAGCAGTCCAAATAATAAGTGATCATATTTTGATTTGGGTTGTGGCATCTTTTATGTAAAAGTCTAGTTAGGTGGCAAGTGTAAGTTTAGGGTTTTGTTGAAACCCGTTATAGAAGGGTCCAACATGAAATCCTAGTATATATAACTAGGTCCCCTCCCAAATCTAGAATATAGGGTTTCTTCCCATTGAGAGTCGCCACCACAAAATCTAGATCATATGGGAGGAAAACCTAGTTAATAATCTGCTGCGGCAGATTCAATCTCCTGCGACGGCTGAGACATATATGCTTTTGATTACTGTTCTTCATTGTTGTGTCCTTTAATCCATGTATGTTTACGATTATTAATTAATTTTGTTTTATTGTGATTATGTGAAATAATCAACATGTGGTATCGGAGCCTACGTACATGATTTAGAATCTAAAATTAGTTTTTCGAAGAAAAAAAATCTTGTTTCTGTTCATTCACAAAACTGAACCTTGTAGCCACGATTTGATGAGATTTTTCGTTTCAATTAGCTATGAAACATTAGGTCTTTTTTTCCTATTTTTTTAATCTTTAATTTGATGTAATATACATGCAATTTGGTTGTATAATAGAGAGAATTTCGTGTTTAAAGTTTCGGTTACGAACCCTAAACAACTCCAGAAATCGAAACTTAGGGCCATGATTTCATGTATTTTTTTGATTCTATTGAATGTAAAAACTTAGGTCTTTTATTTCTATAGATTCAAGCTTTAATTTTATATATTACACATGTTGTTTGGTTGTGTAATTAGGAAGTATTTCGTAATTAAAGTTTCGGCTACGAAACCCTAGAAAACTGAGATTCACTTTTGAGATTGGGGAATATAACTCGTTTTTCCATCAATTAAACATCATATAGATGTTTTAGATGAGTATTAGGCATGAACCCATATAATATTCGGTGAAAATAATGGTTAATTTCGTGTTTTATAATTTTGGCCATGGAGGAGTAAGAAAACACGAAGCCGCGATTTGTTCTTCATAGTTGGTGATGTTTGACTCATTTTTTCTTCAATTAATTGTTATAGTAGTGTTATAAATACATAAATACACATAAACCCACGAAAACATTAGGAAAAAATCTCATTTTTGGGGATTGAGCAAACCTGGTCAGAACTGGGTCATATGACCTGATTGCAGACCCCGCTGGAGGTTGAAGATGACCTCCAACCGGGTCAAGCGATGCCCACGCGCGACGCAAGGCGCGTGTGGTGCGTGTGAGATGATCCGAGACCTGTTTTAGGTCCCTTTTTTTTTGTGCACTTGTTTTCATGCCCTCTAATTTTCTATAAAATTTATTTTATTTTTGGAGGATTAAAAATAATTTTTAGTTAATTATTAGTTATTATGTGATTTAATTAGCTTAAAATTATTTTTAAGCATAATTTTTCATTGAAAATTTTACATAAATTATATTAGATGAGTTGAGATACCATTACAATACTCACTCTTCCTATATTAAGATTTATTGATGTGTACTCTCCTAATTAGTTTAAATTCACATAAATTATCGTGTAAAATTGTTGAGGGCTGTTTTGACCCTTGAAACGATGAGATTTTTGGGCCTTTTGGGCCTTCGAGTGTTCTCTTTGGGTCATGAAATCTCACTCATGTTGCACTGCATCACCTTGTTAATTATAAGGGCGAAGGTGAAGGAGATAATTTATTCGATTCCTTTTTTCTCTTTGTCTTCTTTGTCGTTGAAGGGAGACGAATACGGGATTATGATTTTGCCCCTGAAATTTGGCCTTAAAACAATGATATTTTTTTTATGCTTTATACCCGGAAATTTAACTAGAATCTCACTATAGCTAAGTAGTTTCAATTTAAACATATAAGATATCTTATTAACTTTATATATTATTTTCTGAAGTATAATAAATTGAAACTAGTAAGAATGTTTAATTACACAATTAACCCCTAAAGTTTAGAGGAAGATGACAGTGAGTCAAACCCTAATGAGTCGACTCATCATGATTCAAACAAATCAGGTTTTGGGCCCTAGATGCTAGCTAAGGAAAATCATAGATGTACTAGTAATAGGCCCAATACCTCAAGGCCCATTTGGGAATAGCCTGAAGCTACAAGCCAATAGATTTCAATCTTTTTATTTAGATGAAGCCCAAAACTCCAACAAAGCCATCAGGAATTATCCAAATAGAGATGGACTAGCCCATGTAGCATATTCTCATGATATCACTTTATTTTCTACTCACGGATGTGATAATGATGCATATTTTTTGTGTTTGTCTCTGAGGATAGAATTAGTCTTGAGTCTTTGAGTTATGAGATTTACATCTTCCAAAAGAATTTGAATTGTGAGCTATGCAATTATGGTGCTCTTATTTTTGTAATATTTTCTATATTTTTCTGATACATAATTTGTTGTTCTATATAATCTTTTGTCATGAATAGCTTTTTCAAGTTTGATCTTACTTATGATCTACATACTCAAAAAGATTAAGAAAAGTCATAGTTATGAGCTGTTTAATTGGTTATGTAACCCTCGAAACATGAAAGGGTATTTATTCGTATCTTTTGAACTTGTCTGCTAATTGATCATGTTGCATGACATTGTTTATTTTTCTTATTAAAGAAATTTTGTTATTCTTCATGCATCAAGTACAAAAGATGTTGCTAAAACTATATATCACATGTCAATTCTCGACTTTTTTTAATTAAAGACTCTATCAACAAAGAGGATGGTCGGTCATTGCCCAACAATTATGAATATTGTATAATCCTTTTTTGAATCTTAAATTATTTTCTATTAAATAATTACCCCATCAAGATTTAGTTTTGCAGTTAAATTTTGAGACTTGCTATTTTACAAAAGAGTTGTGTTTTAGGTAATATAGTTTTGAGAGACATCAAGTCTAAAGTAAATATTTTGACATTGGGCTTGTATTTAGATTCAGTCTCTTGCATATCTCACTGTGAAAAAAGATACTTTTGGACAACTTTTTCATTTTATGCATTAGAAGTAGTACATGTTGTTGAATCCCAATCAATTTTATTACCTAATCCTAGGTTAAGGTTTTTTTTTTTTAGAATGAGTTAGGCCCACTGCGTTTCTACATTAGGACTCTTGTTTAACGTTGGGCGTGTTGAATCCTACATTATTCATGTATTTGATGGTTAGGACTCCTTATCTTTTTATTTATTGTCTTTGTGAAATATTTATATGATGAGTGACATAATTAAAAGAATTATATCTTTGTTTTGTTTTGGTAACCTGATGGAAGCTAAATTAGTGAAATAACTATTGAGAAGTGGTCACGGATAATGAAATGTATGATAAGTATTCATGATTCTTAGTGGGTTAAGTATAATGTTAATATAATTTGATTATTACTACATCTTCCATCAACGAAAATGAGATCTTTCATTTTTCGAATTTGGGTTATGTTTAGGGCAATATATTTGCGTTTTGAAATGAAAGAAAAGTACTGAATTATTTTGTACAATTTCGTATGGATTTTTTCTTGTATTGTCTAGGTCTTAAAATGTTTAATAGGTTATACATATATTCTGATGGACCTGTTGGGCCGTTAATTATTTATTAATTAATAAGCCTGATGGAATTACTAATATGGATAAATTATTCATGAACATATGAGAAGACCTGTAATCGGAAACACTATCACTGTGACTAGAATATCTTGGTAGGGATCCAGGTTTAGACTCATTATATAGATATTGATTTTGTATTTGGGCCTATGTAATATCTCAGCCAACGAAATTTTTTTTAATTACAACTTTCGGTCTTGAGGTTCATATGAAGGAGTCCATAAAAATACTAATTATGATTAATTATCGTTTTACAATTTTCAAGCCCTTAATTTTCTTTATTCTATATAGAGTCTAATTTAATAATTAGTTTTAAAGTGTAGTAAAATTGTTGTTCAAATTCTTACAATTACAATTACTCGTTGATCATTGAAAGTACATTTTGTAACGTACTTCATCTTATTTTGATCATATGTATATATCGTTAATATGGACTATTAATTGTTGGACAATATTGTTTAATTTTTTCAATTTGGAATGTTTATTTGTGAATTGTTGAGGTTATTTTACCAAAGTGATGTAACTAATATACTTTGCAAGTTTTCGAGTTCCTATTTTATTGATGAAAAAATGTTTAGATTAATTTGTACATTTACCTGTCCAAAGGGGGTTATTGTGCAGATTAATTTAATTGTTGTGCAATATTATTTAATTTTCCCAATTTGGAACTGTTGTTTATGAATTATTGAAGTTGTTTTACCAAAGTGATTTAACCAATATAATTTGCAAGTTTTCGAACTCCTATTTTGTTGATGGAAAATTTTTAAATTAATTTATACATTCACCTGTCCAAATGGGGTTATTGTGCAATTTAATTTAATTATTGGGCAATATTGTTAAATTTTCCCAATTTAGAATGTTTACTTGTGAATTGTTGAGGTTATTTTACCAAAGTGATTTAACCAATATAGTTTGCAAGTTTTCGAGTTCCTATTTTGTTGATGGGAAAATGTTTAAATGTGTTTATGCATTTACCTGTCCAAAGGGGGTTATTGTATAGATTAATTTAATTGTTGCGCAATATTATTTAATTTTCCTAATTTGAAACGATTGTTTGTGAATTATTGAGGTTATTTTACCAAAGTGATTTAACCGATATAGTTTGTAAGTTTTTGAATTCCTATTTTGTTGATGGAAAAATTTTAGATTAATTTATACATTCACCTGCCCAAAGGGGGTTATTGTGCAGTTTAATTTAATTGTTGAACAATATAGCTTACTTTTTTTAATTTGGAACGTTTACATGTGAATTGTTGAGGTTATTTTACCAAAGTAATTTAACCAATATAGTTTGTAAATTTTCGAGTTCCTGTTTTGTTAATGGAAAAATATTTAGATTAATTTGTGCATTTACCTACTCAAAGGGGGTTATTGTGCAGATTAATTTAAATGTTGGGTAATATTGTTTAATTTTTTCATTTTAGAATGGTCGCTTATGAATTGTTGAGATTATTTTACCAAAGTGATTTAACCAACATAATTTGCAAGTTTCGAGTTCTTATTTTGTTGATGAAAAAATATTTAAATTAATTTGTGCATTCACCTGCCCAAAGAGGGTTATTGGGCAGATTAATTTAATTATTGGGTAATATAACTTAATTTTTCTCAATTTGGAACGTTTGTTTATGAATTGTTGAGGTTACTTTACTAAAGTGATTTAACAAATATAATTTGCAAGTTTTTGAGTTTCTATTTTGTTGATGGAAAAATTTCAGATTAATTTGTGCACTCACCTACCTAAAGGGGGTTATTGTGCAAATTAATTTAATTGCATGAGGATATTATGTGAAATAAATGATTTGATTAATTGGTTTACCAAAAGGGAATGAATTTTGAAATATTATTTGTTTCATTATATTTTGAAGGAAATATATAGATTTGAAAGTTAATCTACTCAAAGGAGATGAATTTAAATTTGTAAATTTTTCTTATTCTATTGATTCTCGTGATTAAAGAATAATTGTTTATTATAGACTATGCGCAAATGAAAGTTTATGATAATACAATTAATTTTTATATTGTATTGCCTATACTTAATTAAGCATTTTTGTCCCATTGCCCATAATTGATCTAGTTGAATTTTTTTTTTTTTGTGTGAAAGTAATTCTTTTTTTGTTGCGAACAACAATAAAGTCACAATAAAATTCTAAATTGATTCCTTGATTTAATGAGAATATTTGTAATTTTCTTTATTTCGATGATTGTGTCGTGTAAGCATTGATCACTATTGTTATAAAGTTTTTATTATGTTATTGATCTTCATGCTTAAAGAATAATTGTTTATTGTAAACTATGCCCAAATGAGAGTTTATGATGATACAATTAATTCTTATATTGTGTTGCTTATACTTATTTGAGCATTTTGATTCTCCGATTTAGTAGGAGTTTTCTTATATTTTTCTTTAATTCTATGATACGTTGTGACCACTATTATTTTGTGTTTTGCAAAATTGAATTTTATTTGATGATCATCATTATTGCACATTATATTATTGCATATTATATTATTTGAATCGATTATACTAAACCAGTGTTTAAGACCTATAGAGTTCAAGAAACATGTTGTAAATATGGGTGTCATTGAGTCTTTTGATTCTCTGATTTAGTGGAAACTTTTGTATTTTTCTTTATTTCGATGATTACGTTGTGACCACTATTGTTATGCGCTTTACAAAATTGAAATTCATTTGATGATCATCATTATTGCGTATTATATTGTCGCATATCATATTATTTGAATTGGTTATACAATATAGTATCTTAAGACATTGTGCCTTAAGAATTACAGTTGTATACTTTTGGCTGTCACTAATCACTATTTCGAGATCTCGTGATGTATTGTTAGTGACAGATAACTTGTTAAAGTCAAGCAATTTCATATTGTTGAGAAATTGCAGCAGTTTCATTTCATTGAGAAATTGCAATTAGCAATTTCATATTGTTGAGAAATTGTAATAGTTTCATTTTGTTAAAAAACTGCAATTAGCAATTTCATTTTGTTGAGAAATTGCAGTAGTTTCATTTTGTTAAGAAACTGCAATTACAATTTCATTTTGTTGAGAAATTGTAATGAGGACCAATAAGAACAATGCATATTGATAATGATCACATGTTGGCATTGGTTTCTTACTATACTATTGGGCTTACGATCCATGTCAATATGATTATAAGTATTTGTAAGTATGAAAGTCTTATATTTATTGAGATTAACATATAGACTATCATAATCCAATATTAAGATCATGTTGGACCGGATAAATTTATCAAGATACTACTTATAGATTATCATTTGTTTTTTAAACAAAAGGTGTGGCGACACCAAAAAAAAAATTCTGTTATTAACCCGAAAATTTTATTTTCAAAATTAAATTTATTCAATTAATGTAGTCCAAGTGGGAGAATGTTGAAATATTGTTTATGGTCTAACATTAATTGAATTAATTATTTTACAAAAACGGGTTAATGGATAGTCTATTATTTTTAGTAGCTCAAATAATAAGTGATCATATTTTAATTTGGGCTGTGGCATCTTTTATATAGAAGTCTAGTTAAGTGGCAAGTGTAAATTTAGAGTTTCGTTGAAGCCTGTTATGGGAGGGCCCAACGTGAAACCCTAGTATATATAACTATATCCCTTCTCTAATCTAGAATATAGGGTTTCTTCCCATTGAGAGCCGCCACCACGAAATCTAGATCATAGGGAGGAAGACCTAGTTAATAATCCGCTGCGATAGATTCAATCTCCTGCGACGGCTGAGACAGGTACGCTTCCGATTACTGTTCTTCATTGTTGTGTCCTATAATCCATGTATATTTATGATTATTAATTAATTTCGTTTTATTATGATTATGTGAAATAATCAACAGCATTAGCCCGAGAGTTTTTGAATTATGGGATATAGGCAATTTTTGAATCGGTTGAAATCCACTTGGAAAACGATGGAAGGCTATCGAAGTTAGTAAATTCAACATACAACAGATTAAGGAGTTGCTCAAACTCCGAGCAAATGATTCCTTAGGAGGTTGAGGAGGCAGAGGTGGTGGTCGATTGGAAGGTTGTTGAAGACGATGGAAAAGGGCCATCATTTGGGTTTAGGAAAAAGGTGATGAATAGTATCCAAAATGCATATTTGGCCCTTAAATTTTAGATGAAAAATAAAATGACTCTAATAAAAAAAAAAAATCATGGGTATAAATGTAATTTAATAATAATTAACAAAAAACTTAACAGAGGGGCCAATTTGAAATGAAAATAAAAGGTCAGGTGCCAAATGTGTGTATTTTCAAATACAAGGGACTAATTGAGCATTGACTGTATTTGTAAGAGACCAAAAATGTTATATCCCTTATTTATTTTAGGGTTAATAGCACTTTACCCCATGTGGTTTGGCCCATTTGCACTTTATCTCCTTGTGGTTTAAACGTCACCACTTACCCCCCTGTGGTTTATGGACCTAAGTGCAACGTTAACGGAAAATGTGTAATGTCGATTTTGCCATTCCATAATTATTCACAACTATTGGGGTTTAAAGTGTAATTAACCCTTAATGTCTCTCTTTCTGAAAACAAAGCCTTCTCTCTAAAAACTCCACCGCCTCTCTCGCTCTTGACCTCACTCTCTCTCGACCTAGCTCTCCTTCTCGCTTCTCTCCCTCGCTCTCAGATTTACCCTAGATCGTTCGGAATGGCCAGCATTGGTCGCGGCAAGGTCGGATCTGGATGGCCACGGCCAGCAGTGGTTGGATCTGGAGCAATTTGGCGCGCCATTATACAGTAAGTAACACCGTTCCAACGTTCACGTTTCTAAAAAAATTCCCATTTTTAGGGTTTACATTCAAAGGTTTTATGTAACCACACACATTCCATCTTCTATTTCTGTTTCTGTTACGATTTTTCTGAATATGTAAACTGAAATATGGGAGAGAAACACCCTTTATTTTTGTTTCTGTTCTGAAAAATTTCGAAATAGAAACAGAAATATGCAGGAAAAAAAAAAGAGTTTGTTTCTTTTTGGTTTCCAGGTTTTAGAACAAATTTTGTTTGTTTGTTTTATTTCCTTTTACTGTTTTATGTTTGTTTCTGATTGTTTGTTCATTTTATTTCCTTTCAAATTTTTGTTTCCAGGAGCTTCGTTTTAGTTTCAAGTTAATCTGTGCATGGTTAGTTGTTAATCCTTGCAAAAAAAAAAAAGGTTTTTGTTAATCTGTGCATGGTTAGTTGTTATCTCTTATTGTAGTAATCAATTTGTTAGTTGTTAATCCTTGCAAAAAAAAAAAAAAAAAGAAAAAGTTGATCTTAAAACGTGTTTGAATTGTTGAACCTGGTAGAAAAGATGTTACTGTTTTTTTCTGTAACTGCTACTTCTTTCCTTTTTTTTTTTTGGGTAACAGAAGGAGATGTATTTCAAACCTTTGTAGATTCATTATTGCTGTTAGCCATTATTGTTGTTTGTATTTTTTATTTTTATTTTCTGTTAGCCACTATTGCTCTGGTGTTACTGTTACAGGTTTGGACAGCTAGAATTTTGGATTTTGGCTCTGGTGTTACTGTTGCAGGTTTGCAGTATCTTTTTTGGACGGCTGGGATTTTGGACAGGTTTTTTGTACTGTGTTTTGGACATTGTTTGGATAGTTATTGAAGTATTTTGATGAAAAATTATGTAAGTCCATGGTACATTATGGTTTTATGGTTTAAATGTACTTATTGATGTATTTTCATATATTAAATTGTGCAATTTGAGATGTATCAGATAATCATTATTTTGAACTTCATGGATGATACGTTAAGAAATAAAATATAGATCATTCAAATTTTATTACTTCGAAAATTACACATTCAGATATCCATTTCATTACCACAAACATAGCTAAAATTGTAACAACAACAAACACACAAAATACAATTTTTTGAAAAATAACATGATTTGCTTCAATTATTTGAATCTTTACTTCTAATTTTTTTCAATAGTTTTTTGAGAAGAAAATAATCTTCATCACTCATTTCGTTAATTTCCTCTTTTCCTTTAAATGGAATTTCATCTTCATACCAACCAAAAAATGAATTGCATTCTTTGTTGCTACATCCGTAGTACCATTTTTTCTTTGAAGGTCTCTCACTTTAAATGACTTTCAAGTCGGCTATTCAACCACATTTATATTTTTTTTCCCCAAAATCACCACCATAAACACTTCAAGAATACATGAAAAATAAAAATAAGAGAGGGAGAAAAAAAAATGAGAAGGTTTGGTTTGGTGTAGAAAATGTGTGAGAAACATAGAGATTATATAGAGAAACATAGAGGGTAAAATGGGAACAAGAAATCGGTATTTTGGAGGGAAAAAAACACAAAAAACATACGCATCCTCATAAGAGACGCATGATCTGCACATCTGTTAAGTTTGATAGAAAATTTTAGATTTGCACTTAGGTCCAAGACCACAGGAGGGTAAGTTGGCGACGTTTAAACCACAGGGAGATAAAGTGCCAGTGGACCAAACCAAAGGGGGTAAAGTGCTATTAACCCTTTATTTTTATGAAAACCCCAAATAGAAAATATTTTTTTATACCGAAAATATCCTTTATTTATTTTTTTAACCACTACAAGAAAATGTTCACTCTCTCATCACAATCATAGTAAATATTTCTTTCACTGCCACTAGTACAGCTAAAATTTGCTATGGCCGCCACCACCAACAACAAATATTTGTTATCACCACCGCCACTACCATAGCAAACATTTCATATCATTGCCGCTACCATCACAACAAACAATTTACTATCATTACCGTTACCACAACAATAAATATTCATTATCACCACCACCACCACAATCAATATTTAATGTCATCGCTATAAGCACAACAAAAACTCGTCATCCACTGCCTCCTCAAATATTTATCATCATTACCGTCACCAACATAATAAACATTCATATCACAGTTACCATCGTTGTAAATATGTATCACCACGACAAATAATCAAAAAAATCAACGACAAAATTTAACAAATCACAATCAAATATTACAGTAAATTTCAAAATCAAAAATAATATTAACAGTAAATTTTAGATAATATGGTAGTCGTGATTAGTTTAGACAAAGAGAGAGAGAGAGAGAGAGAGAAGTGGCGTAGTGGTGGTCGTGATTGTTTAGAGAGAGAAAATAAGATGAACATCTAGCTGTTTGCGGCCAGATTGCAGGCGGCCAACCACCATCTATATGTGGTGGTGGTCTTGATTTGTTTAGAAAGAGAAAAATGGCTAGCGAATATGGGCCACCACTGCCGGATCTATAGTGGCGGCCCAGATTGGTTGTCTGAGGGTCTTACACATAATAACTAGTAGAAGAAAAATGCAAATCAAATCCATGATCACAAAGTTGTCCAACAGATATAAGGTTAAATGTAATATTAGGGACCAAATATGTATTAGGAAGAGGTAAATGAGAATTGTTAACATGTTTAGTATGGTTCACTAACATATTTGATTTATTGGTAGTGTGAATAGTAGGTGCATGCTCATCACGGGTTTTAGAGAAAAATATAGAGGCATCAGATGTCATGTGATTGCAACAGGCATAATCAAAATACCATCGAGATGTACCTGGGGTAGCTGACATGGCTATATTATACCAGTTTCAGATATAGCCTCGGTAAGCGTGGTACAGAAACCAATCCAATCAGGTGGAGAGGTTGAAGTCGGGGTAGCATCAATAGCTACAATAGTAGCGTTCTTTGGCTTGGGATAAGACCAATTACGAGAGCTTTAAGAGCGATATTGATTTCGTTTTACTGATTTCCAGATAGTGATGCTGGAAGTTTAGGGTAATCTGCAAGATAGTGACCTGGTTCTCTGCATACCTTACAAAGGCAAGAAGGACATTTGAGTAATTTGTGCCCTTGTGAATGACAATACCTGCAGTATAATGGCTTCTGGGATGAGTTTAACTTGGCAGCTGGTCTGGCCAGAGTAACTGGTGCGGCAAGAGCAACATCTGTATTTGAGCCTTGTAATGTTGCAAGGTGTGTTTGGGGAAAGTATCTTGCCCCAATATAGGATTGAAGCTTGTACAAGTCCAAATTCTTTCCTCAAGGCTATCAGGAATTGCATAATGCACGTCTCAATTCGGTAGCTTGTCTGAATGGTGGTGTCTTTTGTACATTCACAGATTAGCTCAGTGATAGCCAACTGATCCTACACAGCAGTTATCTGAGATAAGAAACTATTGACGATTTTCCTAGGTTCTTGGTGCATGCTGTGGAGGGTGAAAAAGAGGCGATACCGATATGATATGTCTGTCTTGGTATAGCAGTGCTGGACAAAATCCCAAGCTTTTTTAGCTGTCTAGAGTTTACCAAATTAGAATTTAATCTCTGGGTTGATAATGGCACAAAGCGATGTAAGAATCAGATGATTTTTGCTATCCCATTCTTCTAGACGGTCAGTATATCCTGCAGCATCTTCGTTGTCGTTCTTCTTGGGTTCAATAATTTCTCCAGTCATGAAACACCATAATTTGTGTACATGGAAGAAACTAAACATTTCTTGAGCCCACACGATATAATTGAATTCATCTAGAACAATAGTGATGACCTGGGATGAGTCTGAGTTAACCATAGGCGCAAGGAAGGAGGTGTACAAGTGTAGAAACCGCATTATTATAAAAGAAAGTATATTCTGTGAGCCCCAAATCACAAAACAAAGGCCGAAAACTGAATCAAAATGTTCAAAAAAAAAAAAAACCAAGAACCAGTCCAACTTTGAAGAAAATTGGTCAAAAAAGGCTTGAACCGGTCCAAAGAAAGTTACCTCAAAGAACCGGTGATGTGGCAGGAAGGGACTGACTGGGCGTTGATGTGGCAGAGTCAATGGCTGACGTGGACGCTAGCTGGGCTGAAAATGTTGATTCCTATTAATTCCCAAAAAATAATTTTTACTACCATCCTATTAGCCGCTACCACCATCTCGCGAACCACCACTACCCGTGGGCTAGCACCATGAAGCCGGCCACCATACGATTAAAGGAAAAAAAATAACAAAAGTTTTAACCAAACATGTTTCTTATTTCTGTGTTCATAAATTAAAAGAAGCAATTTCAGGACAATGGTCCTTAGTGAACATGTCTCTATTCTCTACCATATTAGTGAAGTGATCCTGTGATATGGAACTTAGTACATGGGCCTCATTATGAACTTTCAGTAGTGCATTTCGATGTACCTCGGAGGTTACTAGTAACAACAGGATCGAAATCTGTCTCAGTGCTTTACTCAATTGCTCTACGACCTTGTACTTAGTGCTCTTAACTCCCTTTAGGAACTCTTGTACTTCTTCCTCATTAATAGTCTTCTTAGGGATACCTTTGGGGTTCTTTGTCTGGTACTTTCAGAAAATCTAGGGTGGCAAATATTCTTCCACTCTGAATAATACCTCCAATCTCATTTACTTGTTCTTCTATCCTTACGACATTGGTTTTAATCATTGTAGAGTAGTTCCAAGGCACCTCTTTCAAGTCTTTCATCAATTTTTGCTTGGCGTCTTGAAGGTTAGAACAGTTTCTGGTCGGATCATCAAAAAGAAGATGAGGGGTTTGGTTATTTTAAATAGAATAGGAGATAAGAAAAGAGAAAAAAATATATGAAAAATTGAGAGACAACACTACTTTCTCACCAAATTGAGAAAATTTGAAGAGAACCAATATATAACGAACATAAGTCCTTTAATCCCCTTTTTCTTCTATATAAACTAAGATGTAATAATTATTTCACTAAAAATTATACTTGATATTATTTTATATTTAATGATATTACCAAACAAGTTAGATAGAAGATAAGGGGCGGTTGGGTAATATTTTTGTTATTCTGTTTCTACTTCTAATAAATTGGAATAGAATTCTATTTATGTTTTGGAGTATTCTGGGAATAGATTCATGTTCGGTAAGGACCATTGTCCTGAAATTGCAGCTTTTAATTTTTGAGAACATAAATAAGAAACATGTTTGGTTACAACTTTTGTTATTTTTTTTTTTTCTTTCTTTAAATGTATGGTGGCCGGCTTCGTGGTGGTGGCCCACGGGTAGTGGTGGCCGGCGAGATGGTGGTAGCGGCCAGTATGATGGTAGCAAAAATAGTTTTATGGGAATGAATAGGAATCAACATTTTCAGCCCAGCTAGTGCCCACGTCAACCATTGACTTTATCACATCAACGCCCAGTCAGTCTCTTTCTGCCACGTCATCGGTTCTTTGAGGTAACTTTCTTTGGACCGGTTTGGGCCTTTTTTGACCAATTTTCTTCAAAGTTGGACCGATTCTTGGGGGGTTTGAACATTCTGATTCTGTTTCCGACCTTTTTTTGTTATTTGGGGCTCACAAAAATCACTTTCTTTTATATTCGTGTGGTTTCTACACTTGTCCACCTCCTTCCTTACGCCTATGGCTAACTCAGACTCATCTCAAGTCATCATTATTGTTCTAGATGAATTCAAATATGTCGTGTGGGCGCAAGGAATGTCTAGTTTCCTCTATATACAGAAATTATGGTGTTTCATGATTGGAGAAATTATTGAACCCAAGAAGAACGACGACGAAGATGCTGCAGGATATACTGACCGTCTAGAAGAATGAGATAGAAAAAATCATTTGATTCTCACATCGCTTCGTGCCACTATCAACCCAGAGATTAAATTCCAATTTGGTAAACTGTAGACAGCTAAAAAAGATTGGGATCTTGTCTAGCCCCGCTACACCAAGACAGACATATCACATCGGTATCGTCTCATTTTTACCCTCCACACCATGCGCCAAGAACCTAGGAAAACCGTCAATAGTTTCCTATCTCAGATAACTGCCATGTAGGATCAATTGGATATCACTGAGCCAATCTGGGAATGCAAAAATGACGTCACCATTCAGACAAGCTACCGAACTGAGATGCACATTATGCAATTCCTGATAGCCTTGAGGGAAGAATTTGGGCCTGTATGAGCTTTAATCCTACACCGGGGCAAGATACCTTCCCCAAACACTCCTTGCAACATTACAAGGCTCAAATACAAATGTTGCTCTTGTCGCACCAGTTCTTATTTGTAATACCCCAAAAAATTAATATCTTTAAAAATATTTTTTTATATAAATTTAATATTTTTGGGATTGTTTTGTACATTTGTGTTATAAATATTGTTTGATAATTTTCAGAGGTTAAATGATACTTTTAAATAGATTTTAAAAATTTCGGGCCTATTATGTTATTTAAAATTTACTTTTAAGAGTTTTGGAGTATAAGTAATATTTTCTTTATTTCAAGAGGGTAATTAATATAATTTTTTTAATGTTATGACTCATCAAATGAATTGATGTGTCATAACGATACGTGTTATTAATATATAATAGTAATAATAATAATAATAAAAAATAAATAAAAAATTAAGTTCTCCAAATTTAATCAGTGTGCATAGCTGAGAATAGGAATAAGGAAAAAAATTATAGAAATTTCATTTTGATTATTAAACCAAAATGATATTATATTCCAAATGTTTTGAGAATTTCGGCTTCGGATTTCAGGTAGAATTCCTAACTTTTTTAATAGATGTATTTAATTCTCCTATTGTGTGATTTATACTAAATTGTTGTGGAATTTTACCTGTTAAATTATATGAAATAATTTTGACGATGTGAAAATTATATGAAAATCATGTCAGTATATTTTATGTGTCGTATTAATTAAATACACGTATTAGAGGGGTTGGAGTTTTACTGAGCGTTGCCTCACAACCCCACAGTTTTGATTGCAGGGCCGGTAAGAGCGAAACGGCGACAGGAATTGCATAAAAAAAATTGTTTGTAATAATTGTAGTTAATATTTACCATTGTAAAAAAATTGACTCGATAAATTAAATATAATTATTGTCGTCGTATGTTAAAACTTAAATCGATAATTATAATTATTACCGTAATTGTATATTAAATTACAAATTTAAACGTTAGTATTAAATTGACCAACGCTAGGAATTTATTTGGGTATTTAAAAATAATGCGGCGATAGGAATTTCAGCTGAATTTGTAATAGTTGAATTTATTAGTTATCGTTGTAAAATCGACAACTAAAATTATCGCCGTCACATTTTAAAATTTATTGGATTTTATAGAATGAAAATTTGGTCAATCGGTTTTAATGTTAATTTCTCCAAAGGGAGAAACCATGTGATGGCCTTGGGAAACCGGGTCGTTACATTATTGCCAGACCAGCTGCCAAGCCAAACTCATCCCAAAAGCCCTTATACTGCAAAAATCCTAAGAACAAAAATTGAGTAACATCATTTGGTTATTGAATAACATTGTTTGGTTTTTTACACTTTTTTTTTTTTACGCATTTGAAACCCCCCTCTCCCTTTTTAATGGACTTAATAGTCTCTTTACCTCCTTTGTAATGATTCCCAATTTGGGGGGAAATATCGGTAATTCAATTTAGTTTTATTTCTCCAGAGGAATAAACTGTGTGACGGCCCTGGAAAACCAGGTCGTTACAAAGTGGTATCAAAGCGTGGTTACGACCACCCTAGACTTAGATTATGGAACTCATAGTAAATAAAGTAATACTTAAAAATAATAATTTTCATATAACTCATTAATTCAAAAAAAATAGTGACCACATTTTCTGCAATTTTAGACTAGTGAAAGCTTAAATTGTAAAGGATTCATATATTCCTAATACATGACCGGCTTCGTTCTAGCAGCTGCTTCAATCTTCTTCTTATCCATTTTTCACTTCCTGATTCTACTCGCCTTCCTCCGGCACCAACAATATATCAACTTTTGCCTTTTCGAAAGATAAGATTTAAAGAAAACTCACGTGTGCTCTATTATAATGATTCTTCTTTTTGCATCAATACAGTACTTGAAAGCATGAATCATCTCCTAAGATTAAAAAATAAAAAATAAAAAAAATTTAGTGACATTTGTATCTCTTATATTTTCATGGGAACATTATATTTTTGGTCCACATTTGCATGTATTAACGTCCATCATGTATTTTTTTTAGGTGGTTTGACACTTTGCACCCATGTGTTGTTACCATTATTTCACTTTGGTTCCTACAGTTCCAAATTTAAACATATTAACATCTTAGTTGGCGTCTGATTAATATAACTTACCTATAGTAAGTAAAGTGAGGCTGGGTTAGTGTCAAATTAGTCGTGGACCATAGGATATCACATTGAATTCAAAGGATCGGTTTGAGGGCTTTTGCTGTCTTCTATGTAAATTATCAAATTTTATTTTCATATTAAATTAGAAAAAGAAGAAAATATTGATGAAAATAGATAGTTCTGCAATGATTAATGGATCAAGTAAATTTTTAAGTATGGAGATTGATTCTTATTATCCTGTTATGACATACTTATCTCGTCAGAAAGGCATGTCCTGCGAGATGTGATTGATCCTTCTAGGAGGGCATGTCTTATAGGACGTTGTGTTGTGACCTGGTAGGAGGGCAAGTCGTACAGGTAATTAAAATATATTGTTTTTGGTTTGTTGTGTTGAAACCTGACAGGAGGGCAAGTCATGCAGATGGTTGATAAGATTGCTCTTGATTATGAGGTAAAACGATCTTATGGCTAGTAAAGAAGTATGGTATTTTATTATATACAAGTGAGTTGACCAGTTAATTTAGATTCGATTGTTTTATTTTGATGATATTTTTTTGGGATTTTGATATTGACAAGTGAGTGGTTACATTTTGTAAGGATTTTGATATTATCAAGTGAATGGCTACATTTTGTTAGGATTTAAATACTGCCAAGTGTAGTTATATTCAATTTTGGAAAGTGAATTTTGACAACAAAAAAAAATACTTGATCCATAAATTGTATTATGAAGACAGTACATTGATAAAAATATGCAAATAGATATTGGTCCACTACTAGGAATAGGTAGAATCGGAGTGTGGGGAAATTGCCGAGACGTTTGGCGGACTTTATGTAGTATTTTTATATACATATTTTGCTTAAGTATTGAACTCATCATGTTATGTGAGTATTGGATTTTTTAGACGAAATATCATTTATATGTATGAGATGTATTTATATGATTGAGAGGTATTTAGGTGTTTTGAGACGTATTTATATATTTGAAACGTATTTGATTTTTATAGTTTGACATATATTTATGTGTTTCGAGACGTATTTATGTGATTGATACGTACTTATGTGTTTTGAGATGAATTTATGTGGTTAAGACACATTAATGTGTTTTGAGATGTATTTATGTGGTTAGGACGTACTTATGTGTTTTAGGACGTACTTATGTATTTGAGGGGCATTTATGTGTTTTTAGACGTATTTCAGAAAATCCGTTATTGAAAGTTTGGACTATGTTGATATTTAAAGAAAAGCTTATGAGATGATTAGAATTTCAATATGGATATTGGAGATGAATGTTTTTAGTCGCATAGGGCAGACCACAAGGAATTTGGGCTATCTATTGGTTAAGATATTGGTTGCGAACACGTTGGCTTGAAATATTGGATGAAATTGATAAATGTTGGTTATGGGATATGGCAGTGGACTTAAAAAGTCATGTCAAGTGAAAAAAAAATTATTGAGGTCACGAACCTGTTGGAATTAAGATAGACCCAATCCAAATAAAACTATCGTGATATTTAAAATATATATATATATTTATTAGTTGTATATAAATATTATTGCTATTTTTATTAGAATAGCGCAGCGGGAGCATCTTTACCATATAAATAAAAGAATCAGAAACCCTAAGAACAAAAATTGAGTGACATCATTTGGTTATTGAATGACATCATTTGCTTATCGAATGACATTATTTGGTTTTTGACACTTTTCTTTTTTTTACGCCTTTAACCCCCCCATCCCCCTAATTTTCAATAAACTTAATTGCCTCTTTACCTCCTTTGTAACGATTCCCCATTTGGGGGGAAATATCGGTCATTCAATTTAGTTTTAATTCTCCAAGGGGAGAAACTGTGTGACGACCCTGGAAAATCAGGTCGTTACAAGCTCCTTGTGAGAAGAAACTCATAATTTTCAGTATTTGTAGTTTAAGCGGATTAGACATAGTTGGGCCGATGTCTAGTCAAGGTAGGTAGGTTTCTATTTTTTCCTGTGAATGGGAAAGGTTGAACAAGCGCATGGATCTGAGAGGATAAAAACTGCCGGAGTCTTCTTTGAGCACGTGTGGGCGCATAAGTGGTCAGATCTGGGAGCTTTTTGTGGATTTGGAATTCTCTCATCGATATGGTTTAGATGATATGTTTTTTGATGGATTTGGAGCCCTGGTTAAGGTGGTAGAGCCCAAATTCAGTGACGATTTGGTGGTGGTGTTACTACTTGCGTTGGAGGCGCGTGAGATGCTTTAAAACTCCATTGGCTGTGGTTTTGATGGCGTTGTGATCATCTCTTTGAGACGAAAATGTTGATGTGATGAGAGTTAATTTTGGAGCAGTGGTGAGATCGTAGCGGTCAACAGATATAACGGTGCGATGGAAGGCTTACGTTTACGAAAATTTTAACACAAACAGGGTTAGAAAATATTGGCTCTTGATACCATATTAGAATAATTAATCAATGTAATGGTAAACATGAAACGAAAAAAATAATGCTCAGCAAAATAGTATATTTTATAGAGATATAAAATAAGAGTATTTATAGGAGAAGTGGGGAACTCTAGAGTTAGGGTTTTTACCTGATAGGTCAAGTGGGTCAAGGTCAAGTATTACATTAACAAACATGATTTCATTACTTGCCTTTTACCCCCTTATACTTCAATTATTTTATATTCCAAGTACTTCTCAAAAAAAAAAAAAAATAATAAAAAAAATTAACAAATAAATGCTTCTACTTAAGAAACCAAAAGCACAAAATCAAAAATTGCAATTGAATAAGGGATTTGTAACGACTCGGTTTTCAAAGACGGCCACGTGGTTTCTTCCCTTAGAGAATTAACGCTAAAACCAAATCACTAATATTTCATTTTATAAAATTGGATAAATTTTACAACAACGACAATAAATTTAATTAATGATTATTGAGCCGATTTTATAATGGTAAATAATAAAAACAATTATTACAAATATCAAATACAAATTCAAATAAAATTTCTAGTACAGCTACGTTCCTACCGGCCCTGCAATCAAAACTGAAATCCGAAACCAACCTCCGAACCAGAATGTTTTTCTTGCTCAAAAATCTTCGCAAAATATGTTACCTTAGCTAAATTAACATATATATATATATATATATATATATATATATGATTATTATTCTTCTTGTTCCCCTTCTTATTATTATTATCGTTATATATATACCCACATCTCAATCCTATAATCTCTTAACATATACATGATTACTATTATTATTATTATTATTATTATTATTATTATTATTTTAATAATACATATCCACGTGTAATATATACACACATTACACATACATAAGCTGCATTTGGTTTCCTTCTTAATGAAGGAAACCAAATCAGCCATTTATTTATTTATATTAATTACCCCTCTAGAAATAAGAAAAATATTTATTATATTCTGAAACTCTTAAAAGTAAATTTTAAATAACGCAATAGTCTCAAACTTTTAAAATCAATTTAAAATTAACAATTAACCTCCAAAAATTATCAAAATTTATTTATACCCTAAATTTTACAAAACGATCACAAAAAATATTAAACTTGTAAAATAATATTTTCAAAATATAAATTTTCAGGGTATTTTTTTTTAAAAAAAATAGGGTGATTTATTTTGGCCCCAAAAGCTCACTACTTATTAAATTTATCCCCAATCTTTATTTATTTATTTATTTATTGGGATAATGAAATTTTTTGGTCCCTCACAATTGAAGTCGATGCTCAATTAACCTCTCATATTTATAAATAGACACATTTGGTACCTAACATTTTGTTTTTGTTTCAAATTGACTCTTCTGTATTAGGAATATTTCTTATTCCTACAAAAATATTTCATTCTCTTACCTTTCTCTTAATGCCCATTATGGTATTTTTTTTTCATTATATTGTTTCTTTATATTGTATTTCATTTTATTACTCATATCTCCCATTGTATAAATAGTGAAGGTTGGCATTAATAAAATATACAAACCATTTCTATTATTCTATTCTATATGGTATCAGAGCCTAGATCCAAAAATTAGAGAGAGAGAGTTTTCAAGAAGATATTAGGGTTTCCAGCCGCCACCGGTCTTCATGGCCTCTAGCTATGAACTCCGACGGCAGCTACAAAGAAGCAAGTTCTCCTACACATTTCTCAATTTTTTTTTCTAAATGCCATTTTACTCTAATTCCACTATTGGCTCTCTTTGATTCTTCTTTCTCACCTCCACGAACATTCTCATTCTCTCTATCGTTGGCGTTCTCTCCATCTGAAAACCACCGAACAACCATCCCACTCTCATTTGCCCATTACTTTTCTTCTTTTTTTTGGGTCAAGTTTTGCCCATTACTCCATAATCTCCACTACTCTCGTACGACAAACTCCCAACCACCTACTACCCCACTATGTTTGTATATCCACCTAAACAAAATACCCAAACTCATTCCCCATCTCCCTTTCTCATATCTCCACTTAACCTTAGCCCTAGCTGCATCCATGGCCTCCTCTCACCCCTCACCTATCGCTCAATCTTGCTAATGCTCCCAGCCGCATCCATGGTCGCTCATCTCTTTTGTCTCTCTCCTCCATGCCAATCATTGCTCGAAACCTACAACAACTTGGACGCCGCCACTTTCCATTGCCATCATTTAGCCTTCTTTCTTCCTATTTACTCAATTTAGGGTTTTATTGATGGGGACTACCTTCACTCTTGTCGTCGCTCTCCTCTACCAAATCACCTGATAAGCTCTCTCAATCGCTCAAGCTCTCGGTGATTCTCTCTGTAACACTCTGAGAAATTTATATTTTTGAAAATATTATTTTATATAAGTTTAATATTTTTGAGTTGTTTTGTATATTATGAAGATTTTTTGTATAAATAAATATTTGATAATTTTTAGGAGTTAAATATTAATTTTGAATCGACTTTTAAAAGTTTTGGGACTATTGTGTTATTTAAAATATAATTTTAAGAGTTTTAGAATATAATTAATATTTTCCTTATTTTAGGGGATATTTATGTAAATAATAAAAATAATAATATGTGATGTCTTCATATAAACACATATATTATCAAACTTATATATACAAATGCATTAACACGTGTATTAGGTTATTAAATAATAATAATAATAATAATAATTGTTGGCTCAGTGATCTACCCAAGAGGAGGGGTAAATTGGGTAGTTCTAAAAATTAAAGCAAATTGTTATCTTTCAACACTTAAATTTTCAAATAATTAATTTAAGCCTAAATTAATTATTATCTCTATATAGTAGCGGATAAGTGTAATTAGCTCTAGGTGCACACCCAAACAACGATAAATAAATAAAGTAACAATGCATAACACCTCAATATATCCTAATTCACCAAGCTACTCTTGGCTAATCCAACTCTCCGAGCCCTACGATTCACACCCACTAAACCACTAAGATTCCTTTAAACAGGTAGCAACCAAACCTTTACACAACAATTCTTTGCACAGGCTCAGAATCAACATTTGCAATTCCTTTTTCACAGGCTAATGAGAACCTCTATCTTTTTAACAGACTAAAGATTAACCTAATTATTTTATATTTAGGCTAAGAATCAAAGCTCACCAAAATCACTCTAAGTATTATTTTCACTGGTAATGATGGAACTGTTACAAATCGCACAAACTAATTTTATTCAAGAAGAATTAACACCTATCTCTTTTCACGGAAAAGAGTAACCTAACATTTTTATGCCTTAGGTAAAGATCAAACCACAATCTCTTTACCGGAAGAGATTGAAACTCAGCTACCCTTGATTAGATATTCCCAACAATATCTAATCCGCACAAAACTCCCCAATTACAATAAATCGATAAGTTTCCTCCCACTCAGACCTTTTACCACCTCAAGTCTATTTAAACATAATTAATGTCCTGATAAATACTAGTGAGAAAATTAAAATATGATTATAAAATAAGCAAGTAGCACAGATCAAGCACGTAATCAGATTTTCACAAAAAATTATTTTAAAATAATTTTTATGCACTTTAAAGTTCAAAAAATGATTTCACACGATTTAAAATCTAAGCAAGAATGATAATATATAATGACAATAAACACTGAAAGCTTGGAAAGATCTCACCAGAATATCACCGAATGAATGAAAATTAACTCGCAACAAAGCTTAGATCGGTCACGTCAAAATAATCAGCACTTATTCTCAAGAACTTTTCTCAAGAATGATCTCACAATAATCTCTCGATATAATCTCAAAATAACAACTCTTAGAAAGCACACAAATTGAAAGTTCTTGATAAAATGATATATTAATATAAGAAAAACACAGGTCTATTTAAACAGATTTGAAACAAGCCTTCTAATTACTAGTTCCCACAAGATATGATATTTAAATGCTCATATAGACCCCATATATCAGTATTACTCAATCCTATTCAATTCACTTAAATATAACTTTTAAATCCTTCAATTTATTCTTCAAATTATTTCACGTTCTCAAAACATGAAAGTTGTAGCCCACTTTCTTATATTTCCCGATCATTTTGAATTACCTCAATCGGAGTCCATATGAGAAAGTTATGGCCAAAATACAAAGAGGTACACAAGCCCAGTCAGTTGACCAAACTCTTACAGTTGGTTAACCGACAGATTCAGAGAGATTTTTCATCCAAAACACGCCACGGTCGGTCGACTGACCCTTATATGGTCGGTTAACCGATCAATTCATATAATTTCACCTTTCCAGCCCAACGCCAATTGGTTGACCGATCCGATACCCTTCGGTTGACCGATCACAACTGGAACCACTATTTTTTAACTAATTTCAACTCCAAACTTCAACGTTTTAATCCTGTTAACCAATTTCTTTTTTCAGTTAACTTAATTAACACTAATATTCAATTTTAAACACTAATCTTGCTTAGTTCAATTTTTATTTTTTAATTTCACATTGGAGCAAATAATTTAACACTAATTAGGACCTTAACTTCATCAAATTAAACATACATAAATATAACTCAACTAATTGTGTGGTGTGTGATCTTAATCGGGATACATTAAAAGTAAAAGAGATTTGAGTTGTTTTCACCTACTTTCTTCATAATCTTCAATCTCTTCATGAGCTCATTTGTGTTGTTTTCTTGGATATAGCATCGAACATAAAGGGTATCGGTGTTGGGATCTCATTTCTAAAACCCTTTGTATCACACAACATATTGTCTTTTGGGAACATCAAATGTTTTCTTTCTTACGGTCATTTGACATGTCAACCCTCACCAACTCCTTATTTTTCACTGATACATCCATTGAGTTATTTCCAGATGATACAGTTCCAGTTAATATTGAGTCCACCCCAGCACCACTAGTTGAGCCTAGCCTTGCACCTTATGTTGCGTCCATCCCAGAACCACCAGCTGAACCCATCCTAGAACCACCAGCTGAACCCACTCCAGAACTACTAGCTGATCTCACCCTTCCAACTCCAGCAACCATGCCTAAGACTTCTCCTGTGGTTGATGATCCTGTATCGCCTTCCGTTGGCACCCACACCCCAGATCACCCTCGCCGCTCTACCAGGGTAACTCATCCTCCACATTATCTTTTTTATTTTTATTATTTTTCCATTATACTTCATCTGCATGAGCCTCAATCTTATAGGGAGGTTAGTACTAATCCTCTTTGGCAGAAAGTAATGTATGAAGAACTTCAAACACTCGCAAAAACTCATACCTGGAATATTGTTGATTTGCCCCTTAGAAAAACTCTTATTGGGTGCAAATGGGTATTTAAGATCAAGACACTTTTTGATCAATCTGTTGAACGATATAAAGCCTGATTTGTTGTCAAGGAGTTTGCTCAGGAATATGGTATTGACTATGAAGAGACATTTGCTCCTATGGCGAGGCTAACATTTGTTCGTACACTTCTTGTCGTCACCGCCATTTGAAAATGGACTGTTTTTCAAATGAATGTCAAAGATGCATTTCTCAATGACAATCTTCTTGAGAAAGTATATATGCATACCCCTTTTGGCCTGACTGCCCTTCGAAATAAAGTTTGTCGACTTCGCCATACTCTATATGGTTTGAAACAAGCTCCACGTGCTGGTTTGCCAAATTTCGCACTACTATTCATCGATTTGGGTTCACACCTAGTGCTCATGATTCAACTTTGTTTATTCTCCATACTGCCAATGGTATTATCATTCTTTTACTGTATATGGCTGATATGGTTATTATTAGAGATGATCTATATGGTATTTCTAAACTCAAAAAGTTCCTCAGTGGCCAATTCAAGATGAAGGATCTTAGCGTGCGCACTTATATTCTTGGCCTTGAAGTCTCATCTAGTTTTGATGGATATTTTCTCTCTCAGGTCAAGTATGCCTCGGATCTCCTTTCCAAGGTTAGGATCACTGACTCAACCACTGCCACTACTCCTCTCGAGCCGAACGTCAGACTTACTCTACTTGATGGTTCACCTCTTCAGGATGTCACTCTATATCGCCAACTGATTGGAAGTCTTATATATCTCACTGTTACTCGCCCTGACATTGCCTATGCCATTCATCAGGTCAGTCAATTCTTGTCCGCTCTTTGGACCACCCATTACTCGGCTGTTCTTCGTATTCTTCGGTATGTCAAGGGTACATTATTTCACGGGCTTCATTTTTCAGCTCAGTCTGCTCGCGTCTTACAAGCTTATTCTGATGCCGATTGGGCTGGAGACCCAACTGATAGGCGTTCAACCACTGGTTATTGTTTCTTTTTGGGAAATTCTCTAATTTTCTGGCGTAGTAAGAAACAAACTGTAGTTGCTCGCTCCAGTACTGAAGCTGAATATCGTGCCATAACTGATGCAACTCAAGAACTTCTCTTGCTTCGATGGCTCCTCACTGATATGGACATCTTTTCTTCTGCTGCCACTATCCTACACTGTGACAATAGAAGTGCTATTCAGATCGCTCACAATGATGTATTTCACGAGCGTACAAAACACATCGAAACTGATTTCCACTTCATCCGCCGTCACATTCTTCAAAATACAGTTCATCTACAATCCGTCAGTTCAACCGATCAGACAATAGACATTTTCACTAAGGCTCATCCACCCGGATGTTTTCACTCTCTAATTTCCAAACTCAAGTTCACCTCTCACTTACCACCTTGAGTTTGAGAGGGGATGTTAATGTATTATATGGGCTTGGCTCACATGACCCATTAGGGTAAAACCCTAACCCATACTTTCTCTATAAATATGTGTATATCATTGTATTATTTTGTATCACTTTTCATAATATCAATTCATGATTCTTTTTTCACTTCTCAATTATCTTAACATGCAAGATTGCAAAAACACCCCCGCCACAAAAACAGAAATTTCAAATAGAACCAACAGAAAACCAAGGCTGCAAATTTCAATTGCAAAAACCAGCAGAATTTTCAACGGCAGAAGCCTGGAATAGACTGAAGACAGACAGATGAACTTGGAATAAAATAGAAAACTGTAGCTTATCCACCCAACCAGCAGCAAACGAACAAACGCATAAGATCCGCCATTCATATATCATACTCTGTAACACCAACTTAAAACTGCAATTTTTATATCAACCTGCAACAATTTAAGGACCAAACACCTCCAACAACAGTGAATAGATGAACTTTGTGGACCAAAGGAATCAATTCTTGATGAAGACCATGTAATTACAATATTAGCCGACAAACCCATATGCTTTTGAACTAACATAAGACAGCAGCTTGACAAATCCACTCTCAAAATTAACAACCCTTGCTGACAACACAGCAACTTGAAAAAGCAAAACCTTTCCCTCTCTGCTACAACAATCGCAACCAAAAAAAAATGGAGACGTAGCGGAGATGTCAACCCCAGCGAGCCGAAACATAAACGAGGCAGCATAATTACCCGCCGTAGAATAACCCGAGAGCACAAAATATGTTAATTGAAATCGACTCCACCAATGGAAAGAAAGGATTAATCCAACCAGTGGTAATTCTAACTAACTGACACCAGCCCACATAGCAGAACTTTCTCACCTAAAACTCCAGCCAACTTCCCTCGCCTCGCTATACCAACTTCCAAAGGGGAAGTGGGAGGTCAAACGTTGATACGTCCCTCACTGCTCCAAAAGCTCACAAAAGAAATCACACTCCTCCCTCACCAGAAAATAGAAATGCATGTGCAATGCCCCAAAAATTTTATATTTTGATAATATTATTTTATATAAATTTAATATTTTTGGGGATTATTTTGTAAATTTATGAAATAAATAATATTTTTTAATTTTCGGAAGTCAAATGTTAATTTTAAATTGATTTTAGAAGTTTTGGAATTATTGTAATATTTAAAATATACTTTTAAGAGTTTTGGGATCGATATAATTAATATTTTCGTAATTTTAAGGGGATGCTTGTGTAATAAATAAATTAATAAATGATTGATATTGTTTCCTTCGTAGAAGGAAACAATATCAACCATGTTATATACTACACATATTGGTCTATTTTTAATTGAATTTTTATTAAACTTGTGATAGTTGTATTTATTATTTATCGTTGTAAAATTAACTCGATAAATTAAATATAATTATCGGTGTCGTTTTATATATGCACCCATCTTGAAATCATTTGTTGGACTTGTATTAGTTACACTAGGTTGTATTACAAAGTCCCATATTGCAGGGCCCAACTCCAACTAATACCTTCAAATGTATTAGACCTGAATACATCCTACCATATTACTAACTAGTGTATAACCCGTGCCTAAAGGCACATGTGCAAAAGTCTATAATTCATTTAGAAATATATATTAACATTATTATAAATTATATATGAACTTCACAACATAATTTAAAAAACTCTCAACCCACAAAAGTAATTAAAAAAATAACTTAAGAAGCATGAGCCACAAAAACAAATCCAAACACAGAACACTGAAGATAAAGAAACATCACAACACATCAGAACTTAATAAAAATCTTAATATTGTTTTTCTCTAGACTTCAAGAAAAGAAAATTTTGAATGGTCATTCGTATTCATCAAAACAAATGATATTGTCCATTGTCTAAAACTAAAACATGAAAAAATCTAAAAGAAATCAAAAAATGATAAAAAAGAAATCAAAGAATGATAAAAATAAAATAATAATAATAAATTAGAAATGAAATCCAGATTTTGGAACTATTCCATTTTTTTTTCTTTTTTCTTGTTGCTGGATATCTTGTTCTTACACATCTTATCTTTGTTTCCTTCATCCACAAAAACAAAAAATGAAAATTACAAATTTTGGAATAGATAATAAATTTCTAAAATGAAACGATTAATTTTTATTTAAATATATAACAATACGCTAATTGAGCGAGTACAAAAGAACAGAAAAAAGAAAAAGAAAAAGTTAATACAACTTGAGAAATATAAAAAAGGTATAGAAAAAGAAACAAAATCTAAATAAATTAGTTGTACTTTTCTATTGTGGTCACACATTATTCAATATATTCCTTAAATTCACATAATTGTCAGATCCCTTGTAAGCCGCTTGAGCCCTTAAACAAAATGAAATTTTCTCCTTGAGGTGCTAGACGTTCCCGTGGTTCCTAAGAAAAAGAATAAGCCGCAAAAGACTAACTACTACTATGAAAAAACTCAAATAAAAATTAATAATTTGCTTTAAATTTTTGAACACCCAAAATTGGGGTTTTCACATAAATCCAAAGCTTACAAAATAAACTTGACAAACAGCCATCACAAAGAAAGGTCGAGACATTTTATTAGAGATTTTTCAAACTAAGGAAAATAAAACTTTGATAAATCTACTATGATCTTAATTTTCATATCTCATCTTGCACAGCTAATAACTTCATTATGAGTACAACCTTACATAAATATATATTGATAATGACGATACTAACCTTATGGTTACCACGGTATCAAGCAACTGGGTCATTTTGGGTGGAGATGTATATCCAGGTTCAAATTTCTGCAACAATGAAAAATAAAAAATAAAATAAAAAATATCATTTTCAATAGTTATTACATAGTCGCTTCAAATTTCAAAAAATGAAGAATACATGAAACATAACGTAGTAAAAAAACAAATTATATGAAGGAAGAAAACAATAGCTTAAAAATTAAGAATTATCAGAAAAACTAACATCACCCTACAACTACAACAAATATTCTCACCAACACAACAATTAATATTTACCATGATTGCTACCAACATATCAACATAGTTCTCCTCACCAAAAAAAATAAATTATTTTTCTCACGAAAAAACAAATTATTTTTTTATGAAATTATCTATTTACAAAAGCCCAAATTGATTTATGGAAAATCTCCAAATCACACCCAATGCATCCTATAGACAAAGAATAGATATACGTTGATTGGAAGTCAAGTGAAGAAGAAAACTACCTCTCTCGGTTTGATGTATCAGAAACAACTCCAATGCAAAGTAGTTTATCGAATCAACCAGGCCTTAAAAGTGCAGGGTCCATGAGATACGGCTTGTTGCTAACTCCAATTATGAATAAATTATGTATTAACCCAGAAAGGGATAATCATTAAATAGTAAAAGTAAACTATTTTAAAAATAACAGAACTAATTAACCTGTGTACAGTCATTCAGGCCATCTATCTCTGCCAACATCTACGAGAGAAAAGGCTTCGCAAATCATAGATCTTGGAGAGAATTAGAGAAAAAGAACCCTAAAAGTTCATATCCAAAACCCAAATTCGAAATCACAAAAAAATAAAATTAAATCACAAAACAGCCAAATCTTGTAAAACATTTCTACCAGTTAAATAAAATCCCAACTCTATTTCACATAGTTAAACCTTAAAGTTGTGAAAATGAAGGTCGATAACCAGAATATAGATTCATCACCAGTCATCGTTATTGCTTAAAATTGAACAAAAACAATAAAAAACCAAAGAATCAGTATATTGTTAGAAATCATGGATATATTGTTTTGTTCCCATTAGAAATCAAAATTCAAAAATTAGTAACTTGGGAACAATAACATAACAGAACAGTAATAAAACGAACATGATAGACATAAGTGAACAGAAATATGGGAACAACTAATCGAGAACAAAACTAATTTCGGGTTCTACGCTTGGAGAAGTATTCCAAAAATTGGGTATGTTAGACAAATACTAAAAATTGAAGAAAAAATATCTTCTCTCCCAAAAAAAATAAATTGTTTTGACAGTGAAAAAATTAAGAATGGTTCAACCAACATGGCTCAAGGCAAAGACGCAGCAACATAAATGCCGCTCTTAGTGTATTCCATGTCGGACATTGAAAAAACATAAATTGAAACAACGTGAGATTAGAATCTCGATTAAAAAAAATGGCTGGAAACATCGGGAGCTAGGGCTCCAAGTAAAAATTGATTCTTTCATTCCACCGCTGAATCGACACAACAAAATCAAAGGGAAATAAATTAAATCTGAGTACTTACCTTACTTGTCGTTCCTGTAGTGGTGGCAATTCAGTGATGGAATGGAGAGAGGCGGGAGATGAAA
Organism: Eucommia ulmoides; assembly: GCA_016647705.1. Classification (NCBI taxonomy): domain Eukaryota; kingdom Viridiplantae; phylum Streptophyta; class Magnoliopsida; order Garryales; family Eucommiaceae; genus Eucommia; species Eucommia ulmoides. Next base: position 1,578,114 of record CM028338.1, read on the forward strand.
GCCATAGAATTGGAAGGCTATTCATGCCAATGGGAAGCTAAGTGTGAATTGTAAGCAAAAGTGAAAACGGAAGCTATTCAGTGAATCGGAAGCAAAAAGGTACAAGGTAAATGTGAAGTTAATGCCATTGAACATTAATTCTATTGGAAGCTAAAAAGGTAAGTGCTCTAATTTTCGTGGTTGAATTCTCTATAGGAGAAACCGAGTAATGGCCTTAGGAAATCAAGTCATTATGGCTTGTGCCCCTTAACCCGAAAACCAGCCCAACGAGACACTCCCCAAGAACCCCGAAACAAACCCAATGAGGTAAATCCTTGCCAAAGGATAGAAAACATACCTTAGCTTACCAATGCCTATCACAATTTCAAAACCGAGGTAGACCCCATGTAAGACCCTGATTTTTATTTAAGTCATATTTTGTAACATTTCAAAAATAACGAGGTGGATGACGTAATTTATTATTTGATTTAAAATTTTAGGGGGTCAATTCGTAATTTAAGAAAAATAATTAAATATATATACTGTCGTGCGATCAAAACGAAAACAGAAAAATGGGAGAAGAAGGATCGAGAGTCGATCGACGTGGCAAGCTGGGATCAAATTGATCCACCCAATTCATGCATATATATATACATCCATGCAAGAATTATGATCTGGAAAAAACCTCAAAAAGTGAGGAAATCAGAAAACACAAAATTCTAGAGAGAGAGAGAGAGAGAGGTTGGCCGGCGGTGATGGGTTCAGAGCGACGACACTGTTCCGGAGTGGATGTGTGTGTTGCTCGTGTGTTTTGTGCACATCAACGCTGCGTGGATATGTGTGAAATCGTCATTGCTCCTCCGGCGATTTTGTGGGTATACGTGGGTGTGCCGTTCGTCCCTTCTGTTCGTGACAGTGTGTGTGTGTGTATGTGCATTTTCTGATCGTTTGACGGTGATCATCAACGTTGTGAGGAGGTGGGGTTCGTTAGTTTGGTTTGGTCGGAGGTGCGGTTTTGTTTGACGAGTGTCTGTGTGTGTGTTTCGGACGTTGTGTGTGTGTGTTCTACTCCTGTGCTTGTGTGTGTGTGTATTTTGGTTGTGTATGAGTATTTAGTTGTGGGTATGTGATTAGGGGTATGTGCATGTTGTTGTGTGTTGCCGCCAGTGAGAAGGATGTGAGGAGCGTGGGTGTTGTGCCGTCGTTGGTCGACTGAGACAAAACAGAAGCAAAAACAGAGAAAGGAGAGAGAGGTTGGTCGCCGATAGTGAAGACCGGCGGTGTGTTCCGTTCAGGTGTCGTGGGTGTTCTGTCTTCGTGAGATGTGTGAGCGTGTGATCGGTGAGCGTGGTTGGCGGTGAGATCTCATCGGCGGCGGTGAGACAGCAAAACAGAAAACAAAAACGCAAAAGAGAAAAAAAAAAAGAAAAAAAAAAAAAAAGGAAGAAGGAAAAAAAAAAAAAAAAAAAAAAAAAAAAGGGGGGGGGGAATTTGCACAAACCACCCCAATAGAAATAAAAATCCAATCTCGCGGCCATTGGAAAATCCAGGAAAAGTAGAGTTTCGAACTTCTTTAATATATGTATTTAATTTTTTTAAATTGAAATGGCGATAGAAAATAGTGAGACCGTTCACATGAATAAATTTGATATAATAAACTGTAACGGAGTAACATTAGTTGAATAGTAATATTTTATAATAAAATATGGGGAATAAAAGATCACGGAAATTAGAGGCTGCATTTCATGGTTAGGTATTTTTTACATAAAATATTAATTTAGACCCTGTCACTATTAGGTTCACAGGCATTGGAGTACCGGTAGAGAATAGGTGGTTAAAGTCTTCGAAAACGGATAATCAGGTGAGTGTATTATCTTCTTACCAAACTATATATATATATATATATTTGATGAAATATGGGGGTTTACTTAAACTGTACGATTTTATAAATTATATGGATCAAACAGGTATTTGGGTGAGTTAGTAAAAATGAATTTTCGGGGTATTGTGTTGGTTTCTAAAAAGAAAGTTGGAAAATGAGTTTCGTTGGATTTGGAGGTTTTAAAAGACAGTGAAAAATATCTGATTTTCTAAAAATGTTTAGTTTTCTAAAAATAAAGGTGGGAGAAATAGTTTATATTCTCCTCATAAGGGGTATGGATTTTTGACGATGTGGTGTGAAAATGTATTTCTTCCTATAAGGGATGTAGGTTTTTAACTATACTGATGATTTTGACGATGCCATAGTTGTTTTCCCCGAAAGGGGTGTGGATTATATTTCTTCCCGTAAGGGATGTGGATATTTCTCCCCATAATGGGGTGTGGATTATACTGCGCAGTTTGTTCTGCTAGGAAGGCATATCCTAACGGATGGCACGGTACTGTTGCAACTCTCGATCGTGAGGTTAAAACGATCACTATGGCTAACCTATGTGTGTTGTGGTGGAATGGTGGTTTGAGATGTGTATTTGAGATGTGGTGTTTTACTTATATTTGGTGATTTATTATTTATTATAGTGATTGGTATGATTTTATACTAGATAGATTTGGATGGAACTTATCTATATCACTTTATTTTCATTGCTTATATACTCATGCTTGATCCATATTTAATTGTGGTAATATTTAGAATGTATTATTATTTTTAAAATATTTTACTAAAAAGGCAGTACACCCGCAGGTACAACAGTTAGGAGTCGGTCCCCTACAGGCACTAGGTAGAGTCCGGTGATGGTGTAGTATGGAAATATTTTGGGAGGAGTTGTCTGAGCAGAACCTATGAGAGCTTCATTGTTGTTATACTTTTGTTGTTATTATAATTCAGGGACGGGTGTGTCCCCAGTTAGAGATGTTGTATATGGTCAGAATTTGTGGTGGTATATTTTTTTATGCACTTTGTCGTTTACTAGTGGGTTTAACGTTAAGAGGAGGTCATGTCAACGTCATGCCGGTCCCACGGTGACGGGTTTCCCGGGTAGGGTGTGACACCCCGCCAAATACTAAAAAGGATTCCTAAAAACAAAACTACAAGAGACTACTAAAACAACAACAAATATTCGAAGTCAAGACCCAATATATGTAATAATAGCTAAGGACTAAAATCAAAAGAGAAGAGAAGAGAAGAAAAGAATATATATATATATATATATATATATATATATATATATATTTGCTAAGAAATAAAAGAAAATATTCTTACAAATCCCCGAAACTTGCATGATCCATGAGCCATTCACACAAAGGGAATTGCCTATTTACTCCTGCTTTGGCTAGCTTGTCTACAATTGGATTCACTTCTCTAAGAGTGTAGGCAAATTTTACCCCTGACAAACCTTGTAATAACTTAACACACTGATTAAAAAAAAAAAAGGGTCAGTTTTCAGGGCCTATTTTCCTGATTTTGTAGCCACACAATAGTTTTTTTGGAGTCACTCTCAACAAGCAAACAAAGCCTATTTTTTAGTGGAGAATCAAAAAATATTTCCAAAGCTTTTATAACTGCCTTAAACTCCGCCACATTAGAATCTGCTACACCAATCGATTCAGAAAATAAACACAATAAATTCCTAAGAACTCCTAAAAAGTTCAACCACTCTTATTTTTCCCAATCAAAACAAGGTCTCCTTATGACAATTGACCATTCCCAACGCCCTTCCACCCAACTACCTAATTCTCTAATTTTAGCATTCTTTAGGACAGTTAGGTTGAAAATTCTAGGAAACAAATAACTCAACTTCCTTAGCTAAGACCAATTGTCATCCCAGAAGGCTATATTTCTCCCATTCCCTACTCTAAACCCAAAGTTTTCTAAGAATATTTAAGCCCACCTCGAATTTAAAACCGTATCCTTAATATTAACCCATGGAGAAGAAGGAAACCCTCTTCTTCCTTCTCGATGAAGCTAAGTCTCTTCGACTAACTAAAATTTGGCACAAATCACTTTCCTCCACAAGGACTGCTTTTCCAATCCAAATCTCCACCACCACTTATCCAACATATCCACATTTCTCTCTATGATTCTACTAATGCCCATCCCCCTTCCCCCCCCCCCCCCCCCCTTCACGCACCCCCCACCCCAAATTCTTTCTCATAACAACCTTATCCCAAGAATACCAATGAACCTTTATTTTTCTACAATGATTTCCACATGAAACTTCTCATAATTCTCTCTATCTTACTAGCTAGTCCTACTGGAATCCGAAACACCGAAGGATGGTAAATAGGTAAACTAGACAATACCGATTTTATAAGGGTCACTCTTCCTCCCAAGGACCAAAACGAAGTCTTCCACCCACTTAATTTTGATTGAAGCTTTTCAATTACATGATTCCACACAGTGGTTCTATTAGTATTTACCCCTAAAGGCATCCCTAGGTACGAAATGGGAAGAGAACCAACTTTGCATTTTAAAAGAGATGCCACCTCACTCAACTTTTTCTCATCTATACCAATCCCCCACTAAGATACTCTTATTAAAATTTACCTTTAGACCCAAGAATATTTCGAAACTCCTAAGAACACTTTTGGCATTTAAAGCATCTTGAGTCTCTGCCCTACAAAAAACTAAAGTATCATCCGCAAATTGCAAATGGGTAATTGAAAAAGAGTTCATCCCCAAACCAATTCCATGGATTAAGCCTAAATTTTCAGCTTTTCTAATGAGTAGATTCAAAGTTTCAGCTACTTGTAAAAATAGGCCCAGGGAAAGCGGATCCCCCTGACGTAACCCACGACCCATTTTGAACTCCTTAGAGGGGGATCCATTTACTAGCACCGACACAGTAGCCAACCTAAGGCACTCCCCGATCCATTTCCTCCATCTCAAACCATACCCAAATTTAATGAGGATAAATTCAAGAAAGTCCCAATCTACACAGTCATAAGCTTTTTCAAAGTCAAACTTAAAGACAAAGACTTTATTTTTCTTCCTTTTAGCCTCCTCAATCACCTCATTTGCGATGAGGATACTATTATAAATTTTTCTTCCTCTAAGAAAACCACTTTGTGACTTTCCAATTAATGATCCTAATACTCTTCCTAAACTTCTACCTAGAGTCTTTGCTATACAAACTCTAGCTAGAAGTTTGTATAAACAGTTGACCATACTAATTGGTCGATAGTCACCAAGAGCAGACGGATTCAACACCTTGGGGATTAATGCGATGAAAGTTGCATTTACCCCTTTTTTTTATGATGCCTTTTGCAAAAAAGTCCATGAAAAAGGCCATTACCTCTCCCTTCAACAAATTTCATGATTTTTTAATGAAATTCATGTTGAACCCATCCAACCCAGGTGCCTTGCTCTCATCACAAGACTCCAAGGTTGCCTCCACCTCTTCCAAAGAAAAAAAGGCTCTCTAAAGCAACCCTACAGTCAACATCTAGAGTTGCATAATCCAGTGACTCAATTTTCGGTTTATCCCACCATTTACCTTTGAAGTGTTCTTTAAAGAACCTGTGTACTTCAACTTTTATCAAATCTAGATTTGACAAAGTTGATCTTCCCACATTAAAAGTGCTCAAATTGTTACTCGCTCGCCTAAAATTGACTACGGAATGGAAGAACTTAGTGTTCCTATCCCCTCGTTGGGCGCACCTAACCCTAAACTTTTGTTTCCATAAGCTAGCCACAACTCAACTAGCTGCCCAAAGATCCTCTATAAGTTTGGACCTACTCTTTCTCTCCCCTAGACCTAGATCTCTAGTCTCCTAGAGTCTATCCAAAAATTCCAACTACACCTTAATCCTTATCACTTTAAGATCCACATTACCAAAATTATTTTTGTTCCAATCCTTCAGACTCTTCTTCAATATTCTCATCTTATCAACTACCGAAAGATTCCCAGAAGGGTACTTATGCGAAATGTGACCCCATTCCGAAGTCACCCACTCCTTAAATTTTGGGGAGTTCCACCAATAGTCCAAGGTTCTAAATGGTTTACGACCTCAATTCGTTGATGATTCCCCAAGAAAAACAGGTGCATGGTTAGAATATTCTTTGGTCAAACCAATTTGCACAATACCCCTTAGAAAAGTCAACCATTCTGGAGAACACAAAAATCTATCGATCCTGCTAACCGACCTTGAGTTGGACTACGTGAATCTACGCCTTTGCATAGAGAGATCTACAAGGCCCAATTCTTCCACAAATTGTCTAAAATTTATCATTCCTCTATCCGATCCTAGTCAATGATTCCTCTCCTCAACCGTAAGGACGGCATTAAAGTCTCCCCCTACTACCCACGGAATATCTACATTTTTTTTTAAAAGAGCCAAATCCCTCCACAGACTCCCCCTTTCTTTGATTCCATTAGGAGCATACAAGTTTAAAAAGACACATGAGAGATTACTCTCCCTCACCACTCTTCCCAAGAGGACCCAACACTCTCCTAATTGTTTTTCTATCAATTCAAAGACTCTAGTATCCCAAACAGTGAGAACCCCTCCAAATTTCCCTACTGCTCCTACAAAATTGAAGCCTTGGACGTTGTCCTTCCAAATCCGCCCAACTAACTCCTCTGAAATTGATTCCAACTTAGTTTCTTGAAGAAACAAAACCGACGCCTTATTGATTCTAATTATGTTTCTAATGGTTTTTAGTTTAATCACATTATTTATACCCCTACAATTCCAACTAATAAAAGACACCATTCTAGACTACTAGATTATATATATATATATATATATTTCTTAAACTAAACTACCCACCTTAAGAGAACCTGTCCTAGCCCTAGACAAACAACACCAGAGAACTCCACACTACTGTTTATGCAGACCTATATCTACCCTGTCTTTTTCAAAATTATCCCAATCTATATTAATCAATACACTCACCTTATCCCTAATTTCCAATTCATTATCTTTAATAGTCCAACCTAAGAGCTTCCCTACTGTTAATGCTCTGTTTAACTCCTCCAAAAACAACCAATTACAATTTTTAATTCCCCCATCAGAAACTGAACTTCCAGTCAACTCCCTAGGGAAAGTAGAAGCAGAGATTCCTTTCCTTTTCCTAGGACACTTCTGTTTCTGGCTAGGAGCTAATTCTTTTAAGCATTTTTTTTATTTTTATTTTCTTCTCTAAAACTATTTTTTCCTATCTATTCTTATTTTTTAGATAGGAGTCAACTCTTAACGAAGACTCAGAGACATACACTAACCTCAAGAGTTCATCCTAAAAGTTAGAATGAGTACCTTTATTTCCTGATGACATAGGGTCGATCCCCACTACCGAAATATCTTCTTGAACTTTGACCCCACCCTCTTCATCACCAACCGATGAAGAAGCTACAACTATATTAACCTTCACGTTGCCCAATGTTCGACTCCCCTCACTGCCTGAGATGGGGAATAGAGTTTTCCTAACATGGCTTCCAATTTGTCTTCAATTGAATGGAGAGATTTCTTCCCCAATACCCAGGTCCTCCTTTGGCTCTTCATTTTTCTCTCTCTCAGATTCTGAAGCAGAGTCTTTTTTACCTCCTAAGTCATGAGATATTTTAATACCTCAATTATGTGTTCTTTATCCCAATTCTCTGCTACCCTTCTTATTTCTTTTTTCTATTATTTCTTTTTATTGTCTTCAGGAGCTGACACTTGGTCGAAGAGTGTTATTCGTCATTCTAACGTGCTGATTTTGCAGTTATGGTATATCATTGGTGCTTTCATTGTTCTTGCCATAGCGAAATCCGAGATGCTCGCAATTCTGAAATTGATCCAGGCTCAGATCGGGGATCATACCATTGTTATCCAAGCTTAGAACGAGGTTCTATGATCCCAAATTCAGAGTTCTCTTTGGGGTCAGACCATTGTTATCCAGTAGATGTCGCAACAGTACAGGGCATTGGTGGATTCTCGTTTGGAGGATTTATGCTCCAGCAAGGCATATAGGGTGATACACGAGTACCATCCTACTGACCAGTCTCTTAATGGCACTCATCCCAGACAGAGTGCCTTTGTCCTTTGCCGTCTATTTAAGAAGAGTGATGAAAAGTTAGATGATGTTCCTAAAGGTTCAAGCTATAATGAAATTGACTTATTATGCTGAGACGCATTTACTTGGACCACCATCAGATTCCCGAGGTTACTGTGAGCATCAACCATTTGAGGGTTTAATTCAAGAGCTTGGCGGCAACATTTTGAGGTCTCATTTTCACGCGTATGCACTGGCTGAGTTGACCATGCATCAGCAAAATTAGGACGAAGCTCAATAGCACGCAAATAGTAGTGGATCACAATGGCAATGTTGCCTATTTGAAAAACACTTCGCAAAACGTGGCTGCAATAAAAGTGCTTCGTCATTTTTGGCGATGCACATAGCAAAGTCATGCAACTGATAATAAATGGCCCCCATGAGAAGCAGATTATCATTATACCATGGACTTCTTTCATAGAAAACCTGGTTATGTTCTAGTGCCGGCTTATAATTCCGAGCTTCATAATTTTGATGAGCGAGGATCAAAATGCCTTCGTCCACTTCACCAGACTTCTCTAGCTTCGAAATCTGAAGATTGGACAAAGACAGATCCGATTCTGATTTGAGCACGAGCAAATTGTCTCGCTGATCACCATTATACGGAACCCTAGTAGTACTACTGGTCGGTATTTTCACCGGTATTAGAAATTGAGAGAATGTTTTAAATAGAAGATTCTAGTGCTTCTAGATAAAAAGTTGGTTAAGTTGTTAGATTGTTAAAGTTTGTTGAAATCTGTTTAGTTTGTTCTGTTATAAATAGTTGCTCTTGTCAGAATAAAATTTTTCATTCAATCTTTTTCTCCATTTTTACCTTTTAATAACCAGAGAGATATGGGAACCACGTGAATGTCCGTCAATTGGAGGTGGCGGCGGAGAGATATGATGTATAGGCACTGGATCATAGAAGTTCCCCAATGCTTTTTCCAGGTCAGGATCTTCAACTTTATCAACAATACAAGCATTGCTCAGCCAATCAATAGGGGAATGATCATCAACCATGGCGCCAGGGGAACCTTCAAGTTGACATTTGACTGGTCTCAGTGGTTGCTTTTGAGCTTGCACAGAATTAATTGGAGTGGGAGGCTCTGACCTTGTTTCTTCAGAAGCACAATTAACAGTAGTCGGAGAAGAAGCATTTGGTTGAAGCAATAATGAAACTTAACCAAATGCTGCTTCTCCGACTACCGTTGATTGTGCTTCTGAAGAAACAAGGTCAGAGACTCCCACTCCAATTAATTCTGTGCAAGCTCAAAAGCAACCACTGGGACCAGTCGCTCGAAGAGTGCTATTCACCATTCTAACGTGTTGATTTTGGGTGTATCAAGTGATTTCTCCTTCATCTTTGCCGCGAGATGATGAGCTGCCCTGCGTATGAACGACTGGAATTGAAAGTAGTTGTCGGAATGCTCCATTAAAACGGCGATCACCACGTTTTCGATGTACTCCCAAACTTCGATCAACGAGGAACTTCGCCAGAGCTTCGGCAATGGATTTGACTCTCATCTGTAACAGTGTGAGGAAGACTAATCGAGGAATGAAATTGGGTAAAGCAATCCCCTGTGCTTCCTCTAGAACGCACATCTCCGGTTCGAGGAAATTCCCAGTAGAAATAAAAGCGCCGGAGCTCTTATGGAGTTCGTCGGAGTACTAATCGAGCATCTGGCTTAAACGTGCTGTACAGTGCATGTGTTTTTCATCCGGGTATTCGTCAAATTCACCTCTCACTATGATTTTTCTCAGGGATTCTTTTGGAGCTCCGATCACTCGCATGAAAACGGTCATGGCTTCTGCAACTGATGTCAGATTTGGCGGCATCTTCTACAACTCCATGATGCTTGAGTCAAGCTTGTTGTTTATCTTCCGGGTGATCTCCGGCTAGCATTTGGCGATGATGTTGCTTGAATTTGAATCAATTTTCGAGCAAAAATCGGTATACCCACCATTGATTTATTGATTTGAGAGAGCTGCGGATGAGATTCGAAGAGTTTAGCTTCTTCGATCCTCGCTTGTTCGTATGACTCATCGCCGATGCGGTTCCTCACGCAGGCGTAGCCGAGTCCGATGTTGACTTCGTCGACAGTGACTTTTTCGAGTAGCCTTCCGGTGTTTTGTCGGATTTGGTGACGACGACGAGTGTTCTCTGCCCTGTTTTGTCCACTCGCTGCGACATTCAGATGGATTCGCAGGTGGGGCAATCGACGGTGGCGGAAAGAACGTTTAGAATTATGCTCTCTTCCGGCGTTATGTACTCCGTAATGATGAGGGGTACCCTGGTGCAGATGCCTTGACTGCGGGGGAGACTTATTCCTGCGAGGGACTCCAGGACGCTGGACTTGCCGGAGGATTCGTCGCCGACGACGACTATGGCGGGTAGTTGAATGCCTTCTTGTATGACCTTGAGGTGGCGGAGCTTGTCGACAGCGACGAGTAAGGGGCAGATGCGGTCGTTGTACGATGCCACCAACGGGATATCGCCGTCGTGAAGTACCGTAGCTGCAAGTGCGTTCACAGTTTCATCCATGCCCCTAGTACAAACAGTGTCCTCACCCATTTTAGAGAGGGAGAGATCAACGTTGTTAAACAAATGAATGAATGTAATGAAGCAAATACATAAAGCGAAAATATGGGGTGGGGGATCTCTCAATCTCGAAACTTACTTTATGACGTGAGCGTTTGTTTAGTATTTTGGCTCCTCTTATTCTTACAATATTTAGGATTAATGTACACTGACATATTTGGTAAACATATTTTTTGTTCCCAAAATGTTCTCAAAATTTTGGGAGTAAATTCTTAAGGATAAAGAATTAGTGTCAATTTTTTGGGATTAGTATACAAAAACGTGTTACCTAACACATTTATGTTTCTAAAATTTTGGAAATAATTTGAAAGTAATTCCGGAATTAAAATATGAGAAATTAAAAAAGACTAAGTCATATTCACTACCAAAAAATAATTTTCTCTATCACCCTACGGGTCACCGCCACCTTAAAAAAAATAAAAATAAAAAAATAAAAAAAATTGAAGATAATGGTCGTTACAAAGTGTATTTCTATTCCCGATATAATGCAGAACAGAAAAAGTAAAACTATTTCAACTTTCATCCCGTCAACCACAACCACCACCCACCACCACATTTAAAGAAGAAAAAAAGAACAAATATTGCAATCAAATGTGTTTTTTGTTTTTGATCTCATAAAAAAAAAAAAAAAAAAAAAAAAAAAAAAAAAAAGGAGAAAGAACAATAACCGTTATCAAACATATTTCTATTGAACCATAATCGTTATCAAACATATTTCTGTTGGTGCGTAGAACTGGTACATACCTCGAATATGGTCCAATCGGATGACAGGTGAGTCATCTTGCTGAAGTGAAATCGTCGGTTGAAAATTCTTCACATGAGCTGGGCTGAGTTCTGGGAGAACTGACCTACTGCGTCTAGAGTCCTACTCCTCAGGAAGTATACCTGCAGAAGGCTCAGACCGAAATTTGACCCGGTAAAGCCCATTCGGCGTGATAATCAGTACTCAGAGAGAAAAGGTACAGTAATGCAACAAGTAAACAAATAAACTCGCGTGTAATGTAAAGCGTATTGGTAGGGGCGGATTTGCGCACGCCTACTTACGCTCGTAAGTATATGAGGTCTAAAGTTTTAATAGAGTGGATCTTTGAAGATCAGATATCGTTCCCACAGAGAAAAGTGTGAATAATTGAATTGAATACCGCAATTGACATAGTCTCATCTTATTCTGATGACGGAGGACGTGAATTGAAATTAAACTAAGCTAAACTACAATTATTGGGTTAATTCTAACTAGGTTGATTAATTAGGGATTGATTTCGTTCACTTAATACACTTTTGATTTCGTTCGGTTAACAATAACGGAGTTTAGGTATCCGACAATCTCGGTTCGTAAACTCCTTCACCACCTCTTCTGAGTGTAAGACGAGGGAATACGCGACTTCGCGTCGACAAAGAGGTCCCCCCTCAATGTCTTAACGACTCTAGGCCACGTGAATCTTGACCTAACGTCATCGATTGCACACTAACTAACACCCTCCCGGGTCGTTAGGTCCTAACGATGTGTTTACTCTAGTCTGAATCCAGGGTTACCTCTCCTGAGTGTCAAACCCTAGATTCTCAAATCCTACCCTAATACCGTTGCAAGCATATTAAGATCGTCATCAAATGATAAACACAATCGGACTTAAAAGCAACAACCGTTAAAGAAACGTATATTAAACCAAATGAGTATTTACACAACTACATCTTTCCCTAACTAATCTCTAAATTACACTAACATGTTCTTAGCCAATACAACATTAAATCAAGAGGAGATCATAATCATCAACAATAAACATTAAATACAAAGATGAAAACAAGGGAAGAAAAGCCAAATCTCAAAGTAGAGTGGTCCACTTTCGCCAAAGAACAGTCCTCTCGAGCTTCCTTTTCTCCGCTGATGAACTTCCTCTTCTAGCTCTTCAAGGATTGGCCAAGAATACTCTTTACAACTAATCTAATCTACTTCCTAAACTAATCTAATCTAACTAAGGTGGAAGGAGAGCTCTCAAGATGTCAACCGGAGCCTCTTCTCACGTCTTTTTTTTTTTTTTGGTTTGGTGGAGAAAGGGGTTAAAATGAGGAATTTGGAAAATATCTTCAAAATATCTAAAAATAGATATTTCTGTACAGAGTGTCACCGCCTAAGCGGTGGTTCACTGCTTAGGCGGTGGACTTAAGTCAGTTAAGTTCTGTCGATAACTTCGCCTAAGCGGTGATTTTTTCGCTTAGGCGGTGTCTGCTGGCATATCATTCTGTCCTTTTCTCGCCTAGGCAGTGGTTTTCTAGCCTAGGAGATGGTTCATCCCTTCAGCACTCCAACATTCTGCCTCTTTTCCGCCTAAGCGGTGGAACTTCCGCCTAGGCGGTGGTCTTCATTCACCGAAACCATGTTCTGCACAATTATTTCACCGTTTCTCCACCGTTTTCACTTGTTTCTCGCCATTTGACATCCTTTCACCTGTTCTACACTAAAACACAATTAAATATAACTAAAATGCTTGAAAACTAATAAATTCGATTTAGAAATAGATACATTTTTCACACCTATCACGTATCCCAGCGTACCTCGGCTTACATAACCCCCGATATATATAGGAGTTGGAGATGATTAGTCGGGTTTAAATATGGTTAATTAATTAAAACCTTGTGTTTAGCCCATAATCCGGAGCGTTTAGGAGATAACCGTTGAGCTTGGACTTTTGGGCCCATTTGGCGAAGCCGCGGCCTTTGTTAGGCTTGTAGTGAAAATGTTGGCGATAGTGGACACGAGACCGGGGCCCAGATGCTGACTCAGAGAAGCCCAAAAATACCCTTATCAATAGCCCCCTAGCCTTATGCGGTAAGGAAAACTAGACAGTCTGGGATATCAATTTTCGACTAAAACGAATGTCCCGGAGGATTCGTAGCACTCTAAACATCCATTTATACATATATACATATATTTATTACATAAATCTAATTTATTACCTCATTTTTTTTCTTTTTTCTTTTTTCTTTTTCTAGCTTGCCAGCGCCGATTGCTAGTGATCGCTAGTGCTGGCCGCAGGGCCAGCAGAGAGGGGGGCATCTGTCCCCCCCCCCCCCCCCCCCCTTTTATTTTATTTTTTGGGGGGAAGAGGGAAACAACCTCCATTTCTTTCTTTTTTATTGGTGGGGGTAGCAACCCCCTTCCTTTTGTGCTTGGCAATAGGGAGTTGGGTGCATTTTTCACACTTACAAATTTTTCAAAAGAGAATTTGAGATAGGCTCCCATATGAACGGAGTCCGAGGTCAAGTAGCATGGCAAGGTGACCCTGAAATTTTTTGATTTTCGAGATGACAATTTTTCAAGAGTTGAACTTTTTTCAACGAGCTAATCTGAAATAGGCGCCAATACGATCGGGGTCCGGGGTCACGTAGCACGGCAGGAAGACCCCGAATTTTTTCGAATTCACGACGATACTCTTTCAAGAGTTTATTTTTTTGGGTGGAGCCAATTTGAAATAGGCACCCATACAGTGGGGTCTGAGGTCAGGTAGTACAGCAGAGCAACTCTGGATTTCTTCAATTTTTAGGGTATTGCTTTTCCCATGGTTAGTTTTTCCTGAAAAGCTAATTTAAAATAGGCTCCCATACGGCCGGGATCTGGGGTCAGGTAGCACGGTAGGGCGGCCCCAATTTTTTATTTTTATTTTCTGGGTGATACACGTTTACCATGAACAAGACCTAAATACGGACTGGTCTTCACTGTGGAGAAAATAGAGACGTGCTTAGGGGGAACATGTTGCGGATGATTAAGAGAGCGAGATGGTGCGCCCCCAAAAGGTGCCAGATGCACGCGGCAGTTGACTGGGAGCTTGCCAGCTGCCGCTGTGTTGAGGGTACTGGCCCAGTTGGGACCGGCAACCGTTGGGGCAGGCCAGTGCCCAAATTGGGCGCTAGGGTCAGGCCATCACCCTTTTGGGCGCTAGTGACTGCCTAGCGCTTAAGAGGGCCCTGGGGATAGCCTAGCGCCCAAACTAGATACTAGGTTTACTAGAATTTTGAGGGCCAACTGGCCCCTATTGAGGGTTGCGCCCCCAAGGTGGGGCGCAGCCCCGAGGGGGCAAGCCAAGATCCAATTTATTTATTATCTTTTTAACCTTTCCCTCTTTAGCTTTGTTGGGCAAACTTAATACACTGGAAAATTTTGAATTTCTTAGAGATTTAGTTCACTTTTTATTTTTTTTAAGGGAGCCCGCTAGCGTCTCTCTTCTTTTATTTATTTTAGCATGAAGCATGGAAGGGGAGCATAGGGCTGGGCATATTTCTCATATTTAAAATTTTTTTGGCACATAATATTCCCCTCTACTACCCTGTTGTCGGGTGAGCCTTGAGGGGAGAGCGTATTGAGCACGTCAGGGTGCTTTTCTCTTGGAACTCTAGTCGATACACTTGGAGAAGGACCCCATCCATGCCCTACTAGTCAGAGGTAGCACGGCAGGGCAGTAGGCACAGGAAAAGATGATGTCGGCCAAAGGAGATGAGACGAAGTTTTTGGACGGCCCTTTTTAGAGAAGGTCATCACCTGGACCCTGCTGGCTAGAAGTGACACGGCAGGGCGGTACCTGTAGCCACCCAGACCCTGCCAGCTAGGAGTAGCACGGCAGGGCAGTGCCTATCCAACTTGATGGTTCCAGTTATGAGGCACTGAGACTGATGCCCTTGACGGTGCCACACACAAGAGCGTAATGCCGAGGGATGCCGAGGAGGACAACCCTAATGAGGGGGCCTCTGAGGAGAGAGAGATTGATGCCACTTCTCCTCGCATGAACTCCCCTCGCAACGAGGGCGGAGATGACTGAGCTCGGACTGTCGTTTTTTCAGAACTGAGCGGCATAGCTAATAAGTGATTTATTTATCGACAAATCAAGTACTTTTAGATCAAATATTTGTGTGTTTTCAAGCTATTTTGTTGTTTTAATATGTTTTTGTGTTGTTTGGTAGGTTTTTGAATAAAATGGTAAAAATGTGCAAAATCGGTACAGGTGCAGTAACTTTAAGGCCATTTTTTTACTATGATACAATCCGATTTTTTGAAAAACTCAAAACGTGGAAGCTATAGATATTTCTCTTAGATTTCCATAGGTTTTTGAATCACCTCAATCGGAGTTTGGACAAAAACTTTACAGCCAAAACATGAAAGGGTGTCGCCACCGCCGCGGCGGTTAAACAGCATAGCTGCTAAACTCTCTGCATTTCCAACACCGCGGCGGTAATCCCACCGCTACGGCTGTCCGACACTAGCTGTAAAGGGTTTTTCTTGATATTTTGGGATATTTTGCACCCCTTAAGTTGATCCTTTCATCCCCAACACATTGGAGAAAATATTAGGGAGTATTTTGAGAGGTTTTTGGGGAGATCATCCAAACTCCAAAGGAGAATAACACAAATCGAAGAAGGAGAAATGCTCTCGGAGTGGTTTTAGCGGCGGATCTTCAAAATACGGCTAAGTTCCTTTGTTTCTTTCTTTATTTTCTTAACTCTGGTAGTTGATTTGAGTATATTTAGCTCGTTTATCATTGTATATACGATTATGGCCATTAGCTAAACGGATATTGTCTAGGGATTAATATAATTTATGAATATGTTGTTTGTGTGAAATCGGTGTTTCAGTAATGGTTGTTGTTCGTTATTTGATTATGTTTACCGTTATTCTTTGATTATATACTTGTTTAGATATATTGAGAATAAGGAGTTTGACACTCGGGAGAGGTAAACCCGAATTCAGACTAGGATTAAACACAACGTGATGATCTAATAATCCGGGATAAAGTTAGAAAGTGTGCAATCAATGATGTTGGAACAAGACTCATGTGACTATGTGTTCCAAAAAATGCTAGGGGGCGACTTTGGCATTAACACGAAATCATATATTCGCTCTCTTTACACTCGGGAGAGGGTGTGAGCGAGTTTACGATACAGAGATTGTCAGATAAGTCAAACACCATTAACGTAAGTCAAACGAGATCAAACACATTTAAGTAAATGAAGTTAATCCCTAGATAATTCAATCCCTTAAATATCTCAATATAGTAATATAGTATAATTAGTATTTTAGTATTAGTATATTTAATTATAACCTCCATTTTTTATAGCTTAAATAAAATTAGGTTATGATAATTACGCTACTTGACAATAATCTCAACCAATCCCTGTGGATACGACAACCCCTACTCTTTTCATTATACTAAAACTTAACCCGTATACTTACAGTGAAAGTGGCGACGTGAAATTTCGCTACCAATAGCCAGGGTACTTCGGAGCCTACTCTTTCCTCTCGACATTTTTGCCAAGTCTCTTTCTACTTGGTCGCGTTTTTAGAGTTGTAAAATTTTAAAAAATTTCTCGTCTGTGCCCAGAACCATGGACCACCAACCCCTCCCCCCCCCCCCCCAGTCCGGTAGTTGATTGTAAGAAAATCGTGTCGTGGACTTAGGAGAAGGGTTTCCCAGGGAGCCTAATCCTCTTGGTCCGTAGGGGCACAACGCGACGGTTGGACCCCCATGGCCAATCATCGGGGAGTTCTTCATAGTTAGGCTCATTCAAAAACCCTTTTAGGTTATCTCCATTTAGTCCGTGCAGGAGCACATTCTCTTTTAGAATGCGGGACTTATAGTCGACTGGTGGGAATAAGTACTTAGCTGTAGGCCTTCAAACCCGATCAATGCCCCGCCTTTAGTGGATGACCTTGGTTTGTCCCCGGGTATGGACTATTGAATTCCAGAGAGGGTTTGGTTGCCACCCTCGACGCTGAGCGCCGTGATGAGGCTTGTGGAGTATTACTCGTGACACCGAGCATTGGGATGTTGATTGATAAGTGTAAATTACCCTTATATTTTCAAATCAATTTTGTTACTTTTCGAGTACATTTATTACGTTTTAATGCATTTTAATGTGTGTTTTTATTATTTTTGTATTAAAATAGGTGCGTAGGGTGAAAATGTATGAAATCGGAGTATAAACGATCAATTCGTCTCGAGAATGGTCGGAGAATGGTGAAAAAATTAGCAAAGAGGCAAAAATCTGAAGGAAGCCCACCGCCTAGGTATTGAAGAAGCAAAGAAAAAAACCAATTCAAGCTGACAGCCCAACGCCTAGGTAAAAATCCAGCATAAGGTTTTCCACAGCCATCACCTTTTCCACCGCCTAGGCGAACCTTAACCGACACACTCCACCGCCTAGACGGTGGCCTCTGTACGGTTTAACTATTTTGTTAGATATTTTTTAGCCTATAAATACCCTTATCTCCTCCTTTCTTTAGAGATCTTCGGCCCCTAAGGCCTTAGGCTATATTTTAGGGTCAGGATAAGGGATTTTTAAGGGAGAGCTCTCAACCTGAGGTAGAGGATGAAGAGGGAAACGATCGATCGTTCAACGGTTCTAGCGACTATTCTTCGGATATTGGCTAAGTCACTCGTTTCTTTTCTTGGTTTTCTACATTTTGGTAGTTGTTGAGTATGTTTACGCCATTTTACATTGTATACATGGTTATGGCCATTGGCTAAACATAGGTTGTATAGGGATTGTTAATATAATTTATGAAAACGTTGTTTAGTTGAGTTTGTGTTTTGTTTGCGATTGTTCTTCGTTATATTGATTGTGTGTGCCGTATTATTTGTTTAACATGCTTAGATTTACAAATCAAGAATACGGGGTTTGACAAATCCCAAATTCGGACTAGAATAAATGAATGCCATAATCCTATAACCCTGTCGGGGTTTGGATTGTGGACAATCGATGACGTTGAGGTAAGACTCACGTGACCTAGAGTCGTTAAGACGTTGAGGGGGACTTCTGTATTGACGCGAAGTCACGTATTCTCTCATCTTACACTCGGGAGAGGTGACGTGGGAGTTTTAAAACTGAGATTGTCGATAGGGTAAACACAACACGACGATCCAATAACCCGGGAGAGAGTTGGATTGTGTGCAATCAATGACATTGGGGCAAGACTCACGCGGCCTAGGGTCGTTAAGACGTTGAGGGAAATTTCTTCGTTAACATAAAGTCGCGTATTTCCCCGTCTTACACTGGGGAGAGGTGGAAGAGGAGTTTACGAACTGAGATTATCATATAAGTCGAATGCCGTTAACATAAACTAAAACGAGATTGAACACGTATTCGTAAACGAAACTAATCCCTAGATAACTTATTCTCTCAAAACTATCTCATATTGGTATAGTTAAATTAGTATTTAAGTATTAGTATTAATTAATTAAATTCTATTTTTATCGCTTACATAAAGTCAGGTTATGACAATCGTGGTACTCGATAGTAACGACACCAATCCCTGTGGATATGGGGGTCGGAGAACCGCTGAGAAGAATCATTCACAACGCTGAGAGTTGGGACATAGCTCAAGGGGTCAGAACGCAGCTGTGGAAAATCACTCATGATGTCGGAGTTGGGATGTGGATCTAGAGAATCATCTGCGGCTCAAGCTGTCAAAATGAGACCGTGGAGAGTCACTCGCGATGCCGGAATTGAGGCATGAATTTGGAGAATTATCTACGACTCAAGGTGTTGGAATTCCGTTAAGGAGAATCACTCGCGATACCAGAGCCAGGACACAACTCATGGGGTCAGAATGTCGTTGATGAGGCAGGCTAGAGGACGCTCGTCTTCGCCTCAAGTGGGACGATGGGCTACTTGTCTTTGTCTTTGAGCTGCACGTGCACGTTTGGCCAATGCTTGAAGGACACGGTGGCGCGAGGGAGGCGAGTAGGCGCCTGCCCCTACCCACAACTGATCCTCAGGTTGGTTCTTGCTACGTAGTTAGGAGCTAAGCCCAGGGGTAGACCTGGTTGGTCCCTAGCACTATGTCTTCGTGGAGGAGGGGATCTCGATACAACCAGGGGAGCCCTCTAAGGTCCTGGCAACTCGTGGTTACAGGGCGGAGGGCAATCCCAAGGTGCGCACTCCTTTGAAGATTCCACACGAGCGTTGTGGCCTTGAGGTTGCTCCTCGAGCCCTACGGTCTAGAGAGCTGGTCTCCCCTGAACGGGGAGCAATGGTGGGTGCACGAGGAGAAGCTGCACATTCGACTTGAACTCACTTATCTGGTGCTCAAGAAAATCAATCTAAGATGGCTCCCTGACTCTTGAGGTCTATCCGACAGCCCAAGGTAGCCGGGTAGGTAACCTTATCTGGTCTTGGAGGGGCATTTATTCTCGTTAGTGGAAGCTGGGGGGTAAGCCCTCGAGGTTTCCAATATATTTCTGGAGAGTTAACCGCTCAGATTGTTATCCACTGCAAGAAGTTGATCTTCCTACCTGATTTATCTAACCAGACCTTGTGATCATCCAAGCTCAGTTGAGCAGAGAGTAATGATCTGGGGAACGCTTTTTGCAAAGTTCCCACAGACAACGTCAAACTGTTGGTGCGTAAAATTGGTACACACCTCAAGTATGGTCTAGTCATATGACAGGTAGGTCATCTTGCTAAGGTGGAGTCGTCGGTTGAAAATTCTTTATGTGAGCTGGGCTGGGTCCTAGGAGGACTGACCTGCTGCATCTAGAGTCCTGCTCCTCAGGAAGTGTACCTGCAGAAGGCTCAGACTAGAATTTGTCCCGATGAAGCCCATCCTGCATGGTAATTAGTGCTCAGAGAGAAAAGGTACAATAATGTAACAAGTAAACAAATGAACTCGCATGCAATATAAAGTGTATCCCTGCGTACCTCGGGCTTATATAGCCCCTGATATATATAGGAGTTGGAGATGATTAGTCGGGTCTAAACACGGTTAATTAATCGAAACCCTGTGTTTAGTCGATAATCCGGGGCATTTAGGAGATAACCGTTGGGCTTGGGATTTTGGGCCCATTGGCGAAGCCTGCAGGCCTTTGTTAGGCCTTTAATGAAAATTTTGGCGATAGTGAACACAAGACCATGGCCCAGGTGCTGACTCGGAGAACCTTAAAAATACCCTCCTCATTTTCTATTCTCGACATAATGCAGAACGAAAACAAAATTGTCATCCTAATTTATTAATGGGACAGTGGTTGAACACTCCATTTTTTAAGTTTTAATTACCGATTACACTCGCTTGTTTTATTTTGCACCGATCATTACTTTTAGGGATTCACGGACTAATTTACCCCTTATTAATAAGCAGTTACATTCCTTACACTACTTTCAACTTTTATTACTCCTAAAAACATGAAAAGAAATATGGTAACTTCCAATAAAAAATTTAAACATGGAACATGCGATTTTATTATTAACCTATTATTGAAAAATTAATTTTTTTTACACAATAATCATCGGGGGATCGTTCTCTTTAAAATGAGATATTAATCATTTCTTTTGAAGATATAAATCGTATTTCATGTAAATGTTACATTTAACATCTTATAGTTCGTGTTATATCAAATATTGAATGTAACATTCGGTGATTAATATTAATATTTTTTTTTGGAGTTCTAAATTAAGATGCATGTGAATGTTATATATAACATTAACATCGTTACATTCGGTGTTCCCGGTGAATGTTGAATTTAACATCCAATGTAAGAAAAAATAACATTAATTAATGTTAATAATAGAATAAATTATATGTGTGTTAAATGTAACATGACCTACTGATAAATGTGATTTTGATGTTAAATGTAACACGTAAAAACTTAAAATTATAGAAGTACCTTTTTGAATATAACATGAAATGTGAAAACTAAAAATTCTAGAAGTACCATATTAAATATAACATGAATATAAAAACTGAAATTAATGAAAAAAAAAATTAGTGAATTCGATTTTAATAAAATGACTTTACTTAATATGAAGACTCTCAATCCTTATAAACTTGCAAAGCGTCAATCTGTAATCTGGCAATCTAAGATTTCTGAATCTATGATCAAACTGTTTGTGAAAGTTGCCGAATGCAAATTCTTGATTTATTATATACTAATTAGTATTTATCAGAGGTAATTATTTTAGTAATTTTTCCTTTATTAAAAATAAATTGAAATATACCAACAAGATGTAACTTAAGTGGCAAGTCATACTTAAGCTAAAGTTGTTGAGGGGTCTTTGTAAGATTAGAAATTTGAATTTGCAAAAAAATATTTGTTAGGACAAACAACTATACACCCTCAACGAGATAATCTTTTACCTTGTGAGGATTAGGAAGACACTTGTAGAGATACATAAAAAATAAAAGGGTTAATTAAATTTTACCCCCCTGTGATTTGGCCGATTTGTAGTTATCCCCCTATAATTTGAAAATCGCCACTTATTCTCTTGTGGTTAGATTTTTAAACCACTTACTTCCCCTGATATAGGAGAGTAAATGCAATAAATATATGATTACAGGGGAGTAAGTGGTGATTTTTAAATTATAAGAGATAAAATACAAATTGACCAACTAGATAGGGTAAAGTATAATTGATCCGAAATAAAAATAAAAAACATTGGGATACGCGGCAGTGGACTAGAGGAGTCAAAAAGTAAAGGGGGACATTAATTTTTTTTTTTTTTTCTATCTTAATGGTTAAGATTTTTCCCCTATTCCTTCCTTAGCATGGGAGACTTGGAAGTCAAGAAAGTGCCATAAAGGACTGTACGGATTTCTCCTCTTTTTCAATGAGCCCCATTTGTGTAAGTTCGGAAATATTAAAGATGGGTAAAAAAAATAATAAAAAATTTATCAATGGCAGTTCACTTTTTACCACGAAAACGTTTTTTTTTTTTTTTTGTTTTAATATATATATATATATCACTCTAAGTTCAATTGCGTATTTTCAAAATAATATCTTGAATTTTTAAGAGATAATTCAATTAATTCTAAATAGAAAATGTGATATGTTATTTGTCAGGTTTAGAATATAAATTTAAAATTAGTTTCTTAAACTAATTTAAAACACATTACATATACTAATATAATATTAGTTACAAGTTACTAATCATACATTACATGTACTAATATAATATTAATTACACATAGCTATTTTTATAAAAAAAAAAAATCAACCATATGTATTTCTCGAATTTAAAACTGAATATTTAATAGTATTTACATGTAAATATGATTATTCATAAAAACTAATTAAACGAGATATATATTGTAATATCCTGAGAATTTGTATTTTTAAAAATATTATTTATATAAATTTAATATTTTTGAGATTGTTTTGCAAATTTAGGGTATAAATATTATTTGATAATTTTTAGGGATTGAATGTTAATTTTAAATTAATTTTAAATGTTTTGTGACTATTAGGATATTTAAAATATACTTTTAAAAATTTTAAGATATAATTAATATTTTTTTTTTAATTTAAAGAATTTTAATATAAATAACTATATATATATATATATATATATATATATAGAATATATGGTTCAAATTCAAATCAATGAATTCAAATCAAATATATTGGTGTGTCAACAATGACACGTGGTTCGATATAAAAAAAATGTTTAATGAGGCTATTTGCATATATAGATATGTACTATATTATCATAGAGGATGAGGATATATATAAATACACGTATATACGTTTATATGTATTCGGCCACATGTGGATCTTTATTCATATATATATATATATATGGACAAAAAGGAAAAAAAACATAGGAAAGACAACGGATTACAGGGGTGATCAATTGAGCCTATATCAATGTATAGGTGTATATATAATATCGTGAAACAATAATATCGTGATCCTGCTTCTGTTTCTGTTCTCTCTTTTTGTTTCTAATCCTAATTGTGTTTGTTTTTTTAAATACAAAACTATTTGTCGTTTGTTGTGACCTCAGATTTCTGTTTAGTTGATTTATGTTTTGTTCCCTATTTTCGTTTTTGTTTCTGTTTCTGTTTTTTGTGTGTCATTTTCCATGTTGTTGAGAACATATTATTTCAATGTTCTTTTTTTTTTTTTTTTGATTTATTTTTTATTCTATTGTAGAATGAGAGGGAAGAGAGACAAGGTAGCGACAAGGGAGGAAAGAGACTGTAGAATCAGGTTAAATCTTAGCTCTCGAATCAGGTAAAACATTCTTATACCATTTAAGTTTCATGTATGCACTTTGTTAGCTATTTTTTTATTCCACAATTTCATTGTTGGCTTGAATAGCAAAACAAATTGATATAATTGTCCCAAATGATGATGTATGTTTTACGCCCGTGCCTTCAGGCACGGGTTATATACTAGTATATATATATATAAAGAAAAAATTACAGTGTTATATATTTTGGATGATCCGGTTCGGATTTTGATTTCGGATTTCAGGTAAAATTTATAATTCTTTTAATATACGCATTTAATTTCTCCTTATATTGTGTAGTTTATGCTAGTACTATTATAATTATTATATTTTATGAAATAATTGTGTTTATATGAAAATTATGTGTAAATTATGTCAATGTGTTTTATTTGGTGTATTAATTAAATGCACATATTAGAAGGGTTGAAATTCTATAGAGTGTTAGCTCACAATCCTACCGTTTGTTTGCAGAACCGGTGGAAACGAAACGAAGCCGGGTATTTTTGTTTAAAATTCTATTTATTATTTCACTGTCTAAAAAATCGAATCATTGTATTATATAAATATAATTGGACGCTGAAGCGTTGTAAATTTATCGGATTTTATAAAATAAAAATTTTGGTCATTTGATTTTAGTATTAATTCTTCAAGAGGAGAAACCGCATGACAGCTCTAAAAAACTGAGTCATTATAGAGTGGTATCAGAGCGGGGTTGCGACTGCCCTAAGTTTGGGTAATGGTACCTATTATTCATAATAAACGAAGTAATACTTTTAAAAAAAATGAAAAAAAACGTTAAGATCACATCTGAGGGATTGGCTTGTTAAGATTAACGAGCCATGGCGGGCCGGGCTGGCTGTTTGCATAACATCGTCGAGCTTGAACTGAGAAGAAAATTTCACTAACCTTCCTGATTCAGTTAGATCCCTAATGTACTATACAAAGACGCATGAGAGAAGTTGCTATGCATACTCATTGACTTAATAAAATGACTTAATATTGCAAAACATGATTAATCATATTTAACAGAAAGAAAACAAACCCTATTAATTGATTATGAGGCAATTCAGGAAGTTCCAGTAATTTGTTGGGTTAGAAATATGCAGTAATTCCAAACATCAACTCTCATCATAGAATTATATTGTACCATGAAAAAAAATTGGGAATTTTGATTTGCCGAGTTCAGCTCCGAAAGGTGTCTCTGTTCATAAAATTGTACTTTAACCCCTAAAGTTTCAATTTAAACATATTAACATTTTAGGTGGCGTTTGATTAAAAAAATGTTTATTGTCTTCTATATAAACTATCGAATTATATTTTCGTATTAAATTGAAAAAAACAAAAGGTTGTTGAAACTGGACAGTTTTATGATGCTAAATATATCAAGAAAATTTTAAAAGTGGAAAAAAAAAATATTATCCTGCTACGCCATAGTTGTCTTCTTGTCAGGAGGGTATGTCCTGCGAGATGTGGATATATGATATTACCTGTTATTATGTTTATATAACAGCGGAAATATAATATTAATTAGATGCACACCAAACAACAAAAATAAATAATAAAAAATAGCAGCACACTAGAAATTTATACTGGTTCACCAAGTTCCACGGAGTGTTGTATCCACTAAACTCAAGATTCCTTTAAAGATAGGAACTAAACTCTCACAATGATTCTTTTCACAGGCTTAGAATCAACCTTTACAAATTCATTTTCTCAAGCTCAGGAATAACCTCTACTTTTTACAGGCTCAAGAATAACTTAATTCCTTTTGTAACTTAGGCTAAATAATTAAAATCTCTCAAAATATTCTTTTACCCGGTAAAGATTGAACCGCTGATAAATTGCTCACAAATCAATTCAATCAAGGAAGAATTATTACCTCAATCTCTTTATAGGAAGAGACTGAAACCAACTATCATTTGATTAAATACTCTCAATAGTATTCAATCCGTCACTCAACTCACCAATTACAAATTGATAAGTGATTTTTCTCACTCGGAGCTTCTACTACCCCAGATAAATTAGAACTCAATTAATATCCCATAACTAGTGATATAAAAGTAAGATATTCAAAATCTGATTTTAAACAAAAATTGAGTAGCATATAATTGAACACGTAATCAGATTTCTTCAAGAAATTGTTTTAAAATATTTTTCAATAAAAAATCGAAAAAAAATTTCAAAGATTAAATTCCAAGTAAATAATAATTATAATAAATAGACAAATAACTTGGAACAATTTTACCAGAAATCTACCGAAAGAATAATAGTAATGACACTTTAGATCGGTAGTAGCAATAATCCACAGCAAATGTTTCTCAAGAACAAATCTCACAATACACTCAGTATGATAACTCTTAGAAAGCTCAAAAATTGAATAACTCAGAATAATTTTCTAGATATGTCTCACTCAAATGTGAAAAAAAACGTAGGTCTTTTTAAAAAGGAATAAAAAAAATCCTCCAACGGCTAGTTCCCATAAATCATGACATTTAATTGCACCAATAGACCCTCTATATCATAATGATTCATTTATGATATAATTCACACAAAAATATCTTTTAAAACTTTCAATTAAGTCCCTTAATTTTTTTCTTCAAACACAATTGAATAGGATTGAAAGAATTATACGTAGCAAATTGAGAAACATAAAAAATATTTGAACCATATCTATAAGAATACTTAGATATCATTTAAATAACTAAAAACACTTCAGATTCCTAAGTTAGCTCAGAGATCCTAACAAAAAAAGGGCTAGTAACGGCTACTTTTAGAATAAAATTTGGAATTCCACAAAATCCTAAAACAATCTCATAAGTCGACTAACCAAGGGTCACCTGTCGATCGATCGATTCAGGATGTAGCCAAGCCAAAAATTATTCGCCCATCGGTCGACCTATCTATCGACCTAAAAATTCAGAGAATTTCACTTTTAGTCACAAGTCGACCTCTCTTTCGACTGATCGATTCAGAGAGTTCACCATTTAAGCTCAGGTCGACCTACCTGTCGATCGAGAGATTCAACAACTTCACCTTCTATGCTCCGGTTGACTTACCTGTCAATTTATCAATACTGGGAATCTCTTCTAAATTCATTTTTAATCCATTTCCTTTAACGTTTTCTCCCCTTTAACTAATTTCTTTTCTCAATTAGTTCCACTAAATTCTTAAATTCAATTTTAATTAATTATCAATTTTTTTTTTCAATTACACATAGGAACAAATGATTTAACTAATTAGGATCCTATCAAAAGCACACAAATATATGAAAATCATTTTGTATCGTATTTGATCCTAATTGGGATATTAAGAGTTAGAATTTAACCTGAGTTATTTTCCCTAGATTCTTCAATTTCTTCAAACTCTTAATCTTCCATCATCTTTGTTATTATCTTTAGCATTGTCACAATATCTTCATGATCATTTTCATCACTGAAACTAATAAATTGAAATACTTAATAAAATCGTTAGTTCCATAAAAAACATCAATCTTTAATTGTCCATAACTAATTTTGTATATTGTTTAAAGTTTCCTAGTCCTTTCGCATCAGTTATCAACTTTTCACCTCATCATATAGGTTTTGTGTCGTGTTTTTGTCTTGGCACCCAATTATGCCTGGTCGTCAATAAGGGAGTGCAGTGTTTGAACACAAATATCCCCATACACACACTATTTATATATCTATTCTATAAATCAAGACATTTAATATTTGGAACATTTAAGATTGTTGGATCGCTGGAAACATTTTCAATTGTTGATTCGTATATTGTCAAGAAATTAAATAACAATTTTTTTTACAAAATGTATGCAAATAATTAATATATTTAAACTAACTGCATGATATTAAGAGAGATTTGTATGCATCTACTTCTTCTAAGCAAGAAATATCGCAATAACATGACTGGATTAATTGCCTTTTACCCCCTTATGCTTCAATTATTTTATACTTCAAGTACTTCTCCAAAAGCGAAAAAAAAAAAAAAAAAAAAATTTGACAAATAAATACTTTTACTTAAAAAAAAAAACAAAAATACAAAATCAAAAATGGTTTTTGATTTTATTCCAAAAAAAATCATAGATAAAGAAAAATGAGCGTAGACATCCCTAGTCCATCAATAAATAAAAACAATTTTTTGCTCTAAGAAAAAAAACTTAAAATCATGTTTTACTTCATTTTTTTCAAAGAATTTTAAAATGCAAATAAATAAATAAATCATAGATTGAGAAAAATTGGCAAACAGACTAACCATGGTCTATATAAAAATCGAAGAAATAGATAGCTCAGTTTACGAGGCTCTCACCATTGCGTAGTTTGAAGAGAGTTAGATGGATGCAACCTTACCCATGTATGCAGAGACTGTCTTCAAGATTTCAAAGAAACAAAATTAAAAATAAATAAAATGAAAATCATGTTTGTTACTTTATTTACTTTTAAAAGAAAATTTTTGAAGTGAAAAATAAATTATTAAAAAACAAAACAAAAAACAAAGGCACTATGTAATTAAATAAATGGAGGGCGCTGCCCAGAGATAGAACAGCTGGGTCACTACAAGAAAAATGGCATTTATATATATATATATATATATATATATATATATATATATATATATATATATATATATATATATATTGTAGTCAAAGCATTAATTTTGTCGCAAAAGCGTTTTAGCGACGAAAAAACTCCATAGCTAATTTTGTAGCCTATGTACCGTAACAAAAGGTGTTTGGCAACGAATTATATTTTCATTATGCAAAATTGCTATTTCACGTCGAATTATTTCGTAGCTAATAATTTCTTTTTGTAGCCAAAAAGTGATTGAAAATGGTAGGAATAATATTTTGGCTATGAAAATTTCTGTCGCCAAAAAGCGGCTGAAAATGGCGGGAAAACATTTTGGCGACGAAATTATTTTGTCGCCAAAACATGGTTGTAAATTGCAGGAAATTTGTTAGGCTACAAATTGTTTTTGTGGCCAGAAATATATGAAGGCGGGAAACAATTGGCGATGAATTTTTTTTATCGCCATAACATGATTCTAAATGGAGGAAAATTATTCTGCGACGAAATGTTTTTGTAGCCAAAAAAGAATTTTTCTTCTAGAAATGCATTGGTTACAAAAAATAAATTTTGTAGCAAATTCTTTTACTTAAAGTTATGAATGTCAATTTATAGTCACAACCAATAAATAAAAGGTAAAAAAAACCATACAACTGCATTAAAAACAAAATAGTCGAAATATACTAACTCTACTGATATCCTTAAACATTAATATGACAAAAATAAGATGTCTTATGAAACATCATTAGAAAATAACCAAGAAACAAACGATAGATGTTAAGCGATCAGCATCATCGATTCCATAATATGTTGAATATGCAAATTGTTTACAAAAATAAAACTTAGAATAAATTAACCATAATTGTAATGTTAAAAAAGTTGATTGAACATAATGCGTTACCCAGAAGACGAAGATTTTGTAGGTCTTGATTGTATTCTTGTCATCGATCTTATAAGTTCTTTCAACTCTTGTAACTCTGCTTCCACGGTGTCTATCTTATTTTGTTGATCTTGCAATTTCCTCTCAATCTACGTCGATGTTCCCTGTGTAGATGAAATTTCGTCTGATAAAAGTTCATCTTGGTTTAAAATCAAGTCCCTTGATAACCGGATGTTATCCCAAGAATGTTATCGCATATGTTATCATCTATCTCTGGGTTTTCACTTTTTTGGTTATGTTCTAGAAGAGCCACCATATTTATCTATAAGTTTTGAATATAATAAAATTATATGAATTTTATTTAATGATGAAAAAATAGAAATGCTTAAAAAAAAATAGGCCTCGCATTATCCTCTTCAGCTACATTAGATATCCATTGCCTATTTGCCCTCTGATGTGTGATCCGGTGTAGATCAATCCTACCTTGAGC
This sequence comes from Eucommia ulmoides, assembly GCA_016647705.1. NCBI lineage: Eukaryota > Viridiplantae > Streptophyta > Magnoliopsida > Garryales > Eucommiaceae > Eucommia > Eucommia ulmoides. Next base: position 1,607,565 of record CM028338.1, read on the forward strand.
CTACAATTATTGAATTTTCATCTATATCACATACAATAATTGACCATCAAGATATAAAGTGAATTAGAATAATAGACAAATACTATTTTCTAGAATGTGGTGCCGAATGACCTTCAGCCCGAAACGTGGTTATAGCATTGCTTACTTTGATTGGTTGAGTTAATTGAAAATAATGTCTAGGAATCGGAAATAAAAGTATGAATACATAAATTAACTAGAAATTAAATACTAAGGCGACCTTTAGATTTCCAAAAGAAGACATACCTTCCACTTCGTGGACTCAAACAAACCACATAGGCTTAACCAATCACCCAATTGCATATCTGGCTTATATGAATGTTGATGTGGATCATTTTCTTCACGTATCATCAATTTGTAATGTTGGCCTAAATCAAATTTATAATCTCTATACCTATTTGACCATAGAATATTCATAGTTTTCTTCACTTCCGGCAAATGTAAGCCAACAATATCAAATTTAGCCTTCAAAAACAAAAACAAAAATTAAATTATAATAATTATGCCTCCATCCGATTATAATAGTTTTGCAATTATTAAAATATACAATAATTAAATTATAATAGTTATACCTTAAGATGTTCAGGCAATATGATCTTATTTTCACTCTACACTTTTGTCTACTGGTCACTTCCCCATTCATGGGTGCAAAATTTCTCACAATATACCCCATCTCACTTGAAAACTTACTTAACATATCATCATCCATTGGCCTAGTAAAAAGGGTATCAAATTCAATTTTCAATGGGTTGTTATTATTAGCTTTCAGTAATTTGCTTGTCTCATGTCCTATAGTTGGTCTACATTTTTTAGCGCGAACACCCTTATCTGTCGATACAAATTTAATAAAAATTTAATGTGAATCTGTGAACACAAAAAAACAAAAAAACAAAATTAGAAACAGAAACCAAGATCAGATTGGAATGCAAAATCGTACTTGCATGCATGGATTGGAATATATCCTAGGCCCAAGATATATATAGCATTTTTTTTTCTTGTAATAAGAAGAAGGGACTTTCTCACCACCTGGCAATGACTCTTTGAAAAATAACAACATATCGATTGACTTATTGCTCCACTTGTTAATTATTTTTAAATTAAACAACTTAACCAGATACGTGAACAACGAAAACTTGGTTCATTCGGATTAGAGTTCGCATTGTGACTCTTTAAGGTAATGATTAAATGTATTATTGTCAACATCATAATGGTTTCCTTTGTGCAATTCATCGACTCCCATCCCTTTATTCACATTTGTCGAGTTACCTCCAAATATGTCATCCAACAAATCATCAAACTTGTCACGTATATCACCATTATCATCGTTGGCTCGTTATTCGTCATTGTTATTGTCACCGGCACCCCTACTACTTGTACCAATTCTAGGAGGAAATGTTTCCCCATGAAGTGCCCATACCTTGTAGCGTAATTGCATCCCTTTCACAATCAAATCGCGCTCCACTTCAGATTCATTTTTTAATGTAGTGTTCACACATTTGGTACAAGGACAACAAATTTGATTGTTATTCGATTCAACGTGATCCATCGTAAATTCAATAAATAATTATACTCTATTTAAATATTTGTCACTCAACCTATTTTTTGCATTCATCCAACTCTTGTCCATTTCTGAATATACAAAAATTACTTGGAATTAGAACTATATATGCATTACAAGATTATAATAACTGAAATACAATTCACGCTATATGAGAATTAAAAGAAACACAAAATAGTAAACCTCTAGGGAATCACAGTTTTATTTATTAATTTGCATATAAATATACATGTGTTAATCACTATGGCATAAATGAATTCACATAAATTTGTATCACTATGTGAATCAATAGTCAATAGGCAGCCAACATGAAAACATGCTAGCTTAATTGCAAAATAACCTAGTAAACAAGCTGCGAACACATTGTGGCACACCATGACTCCATCAAGAAGCACATGATATATAAACTATATATAAACATAAACCAATTGAAATAGAAAACACAAAAACATATATAGATCGAGTCGACCATTTCTAACCCCTAAAACGATTCAAATGGTAGTTATACAAATTGCAAATCAATTTTCTGCCTTAAAACCCATAATTATTAAACAAATTGCAAATCAATTTTCTGCCTAAAATAAGTTCTTCTAACTCGTTCTCTGCAAATTAAAAACCAGGTTATTCATGTCATTTTAAGATAAAACCCCTAAAATGATTCAAATGGCAGTTATACAAATTGCAAATCAATTTTCTACCTAAAACCCCTAATTATTAAACAAATATAAAACAAATTGAAAATTAATTTTCTGCAAATTGCTAACCAGGTGATTCATGTCATTTTGTAGGGTTTACAGGTGATTAGATCAAACCCTCACACCAATTATTGGATCAGGATCGTAAACTACACAAACATATATTCATAAATACATAGAAACTTGATGATTCTAAGTAAAAATTGGTACACATCCATGTAAAAATCACATAAATATGTGAAAATCGGCACAAATCTGATGAAAAACCAAATAGTAGCAAGGGCAAAAAACTTACGATTCTTGCTTCCGATTGATTTTTGCTTTGATTGTGGCCAATTGATTCTTGTTCGTCGTCTTCATCTTCCACTTCGTTTTGATTGATTTCTTGCTCACCACTTCGATTTCTTCGTCTTCGTTGTCCACTTAATAGGTGAGGAGAGAAGGGTTTAAAAGACAAGGGTTTCATGAAGAGAGAATGAAGAGAGAAAAGATCGCTTGTTCATCGTCATTCCTCTTCGTGAAGAGAGAATGAGATTGTTTGAAGGATGAAAGAAGAAAGGTGGGTGCTAGCTGTAGAGTAATAAAAAAAATTAGGTTAAATTTTGGCTACAAACTTTGTTCAAAACTACGTCCTTTTAAGAGTGTGAGTGTGGGGAGAAAACAATTCTTGACGAAACTAGTTTGTCGCCCAATGTTAAATATAGGCGGCCACATTGGCAACAAACCTATTTCGTCGTCCATACAATAGCGGCATAATTATATTAATTTTCAATTTGGCACCAAGATTTGAAATGACAAATCGCGATAAAAGGGGTTCGTCGCCAAATAAAAAAATATTCCATGCCAAATTGGCGACAAAATGTTTTCGTCGCCAATACTTTAGCGGGAACAATTTTCCCATTTTTTGTTTCGCGCCAAGAATTTATCTGACCAATAGCGATGAATTCTAAAATTTTGTCACCTATTAACCATCTATGGCTACAAAATTGGATTTCATCTTTAAAAGGAGGTCACATTTGGTTACCATTGTTAATTTTGTAGCCAATAGACACATTTAGCGACAATTATTGTGTCGTCCCAAAAACTTTATAGCAGAATTCCGTTTTTCTTGTAGAGTGGCGGTCGGCGTTTTCCTCTTGGATCTGTCGTCTGCTAATTGACCTAACCACTTTTTGTAGGATCAGTCTGTGGTACGCTGACCTAATCTGTTAGAGGTTAGTTTCTAAACTGAGTTGGCCTTCATTTGTTGTCGATTTGTGAAACGAACTGACTTGATCTGTTGGAGGTTAGTTTGTGAACTGAGTTGACTGACCTTGTCATCGATTTGTGAATCGAACTAACCAGATCTGCTAGAGGTCAGTCTGTGAACTGAGCTGACCTCCCTTGGCGGGCTAACCCGTTAGTGGACCGTGGAAAAGGCCAAGGCTAAGGCCGTCGAGGAGTGGAAAAGACAAACACATGGCTAGGGTTCTAGGCATGGATGCCGTCCAAAATTATCCACATCAATCAATGATTTTAAATTTTTATAAAAAAAAAATATTATAACGTGTAAATTGCCCGGATTAAAATTTTAATATCATAAATTGTCCATTACAACTTTTTATTTTTAATAATTTATTTTGATTTATCACCTCCATTTAATATTAATAGTTCAAACTTCACATGAGGCCACCCATGGATAATACATCATCATTCAACCCTGCCAAACTAAACACACAGTTTATAATCAACCTTAGTATCCGACATCAATGGCTATCCTATCAATGATCTTCTCCATCACCTCCTTCGACTGTTTCAGCAAGTTGATTCTCCTGTTCAGGCGCTCCCTTTTCTCTGCAACCCCGGGCGATTCCTCCAGCAACCAGCCGATCCCGCCTCCCTGCGTGCTCATTAACTCTCCGACGATCACACTCTCCATCTCCCTGTTCACCAGATTATGAACGGCGAACATCAGGTGAAGAGCGGTGGCGTCGACCAATCTCTTCAGAACGGTGTTCCAGTAGACGGTGATTCTCATCTTCACGTCGTAGGCTTGGACCCTTTTTCTCGCCGGATAATTCACCAGATGCCCGATTTCGACTTTTCCGAACCCTTCGATTGCCATTTCTGTTGAGTATCCATACGGTACTTTAGCAATGGCTTCGTTGAATGCTTCTTGTTGAGCAATGAGGTTATTGCATGTCGTCGTGTACTCTGGATCGCAGGTGTAATCGGTGAGCTTCTCCATTTCAATGATTTCTGTAACCCAGTTGAGTGATTTCTCCTTGATCTTCGCCGCGAGATGATGAGCTGCCCTGCGTAAGAACGACTGGAATTGGACGTAGTTGTCGGAATGCTCCATTAAAACGACGATCACCGCGTTTTCGATGTACTCCCAAACTTGAACGATGAACTTCGCCGGAGCTTCGGCTATGAATTTCACTCTCATCTGTAACAGCGTGAGGAAGGATGATCGAGGAATGAAATTGGGTAAACTAATCCCCTGTGCTTCCTCTAGAACGCACATCTCCGGTTCGAGGAATTTCCCAGTAGAATTAAAGGCGCCGGAGCTCTTATGGAGTTCGTCGGAGTACTGATCGAGCATCTGGCTTAAACGAGCTGTACAGTGCATGTGTTTTTCATCTGGGTATTCGTCAAATTCACCTCTCACTAGGATTTTTCTCAGGGATTCTTTTGAAGCTCCGATCACTCGCATGAAAACGGCCATGGCTTCTGCAACCGATGTCAGATTCTGCGGCATCTTCTGCAACTCCATGATGCTCGAGTTAAGCTTGTTGTTTATTTTCCGGGTGATCTCCGGCAAGCATTTGGCGATGATGGTTGCTTGAATTTGAACCAATTTTCGAGCTAAAATTGGTATACCCGCCATCGATTTATTGATTTGAGAGAGCTGTGGATGAGATTCGAAGAGTTTAGCTTCTTCGATCCTAGCTTGTTCGTATGATTCATCGCCGATGCGGTTTCTCACGCAGACGTAGCCGAGTCCGATGTTGACGTCGTCGGCGGTAACTTTTTCGAGCAGTCCTTCAGGTGATTTGTCGGATTTGGTGACGACGGCGAGTGTTCTCTGCCCTGTTTTGTCCACTCGCTGTGACATTCTGATGGATTCGCAGGTGGGGAAATCGACGGTGGCGGAAAGAACATTCAGAATTATGCTCTCTTCCGGCGTTATGTACTCCATAATGATGCCGGAAATTTGCTCGTATATATTTTCCGGCTGGCCATGAACCGGAACTCTAGTGATTCCGGGAAGATCCACCATTGTGAGGTCAGGGACGCCGTTTTTTCTGACGACCAGAGTTAACGGAGCGTTGGATATGCCCTTGCCGTTGCCGGCGATCTCGTCGGTGGCGGACTTGATTGCTTCCGCGACGTGATTTTCGTCGGTGGGGACCGTCTTCTGGTGATACTCCAGGTGGATCTCCGGCTCTGGATTGGGGTGGTGCTGGAGTCTCATGATGAGGGGTACCCTGGTGCAGATGCCTTGGCCGCGGGGGAGACTTATTCCGGCGAGGGATTCCAGGACGCTGGACTTGCCAGAGGATTGGTCGCCGACGACGACTATGGTGGGTAGTTGAATGCCTTCTTGCATGACCTTGAGGTGGCGGAGCTTGTCGACGGCGTCAAGTAAGGGGCGGATGCGGTCGTTGTAGGATGACGCCAACGGGATATCTCCGTCGTGAAGTGCCGCAGCTGCGAGTGCATTCACAGTTTCATCCATGCCGGCAATACAAACAGTGTTCTCATCCATTTTAGAGATAGAAGAGACAGAGATCAACGTTGTTAAACAAATGAATGATTGAAATATGAGGCTATGAAGCAAATATATAAAAGCGAAAATGTGATGTGAGTATTTTTTTTTTCTCCCTTTTCACATTCGGCGAGGCCGAGTTTGTTCCATCTTAATGCTTAAGTTTCCTTTATTCCTTCATTCTTTCCCCACCCAACATGGGAGACTTGCAAGTCAAGATAGTGACATAAAGGCCTGTACGGATTTATTGTCTATTTTATTGAACCTCCTTTCTTAATGTTTGGAAATATTAAAGATGGGTGAAAAAAATAATAAAAAATTATCAGTGATAGTTCTGTATTTCACTTTTTCAAAATATCACCCAACATGGGAGACTTGTAAGTCAAGATAGTGACACAATATAATTTTATTTTTTACCACAAAAACCTTTTTTTTAATATTTAAATATACTCTAAGTTCAATTTCACTTTTTCAAAATAGTATCTTGAATTTTTAAGGGATATATTCCAATTAATTCTAAATAGAAAATATAATCTCTTATTTGTCTTGTTTAAAATATAAATTTAGAATTACTTTCTTAAACCAATTTAAAACATTAGAGAACATAATTCCATATTAGAGTAAATATGAGTTATATATAACAAAAATTAGTTACAAATAAATAATTATACATTACATATATTTGTATAATATTAGTTATACATAACTATTTTTATGAGAAAAAAAAAAAGTACAACCCTATGTAACTCTCGAATTTAAAATCGAATCGTTAACAGTAGTTACATGTAAATTTGATTATTCATAAAGAAAAAGAAAAAAGGGAGAAAACAATGTATATATCATGTGGTTTTTTTTATGAAATCTTTTAATATTATTACCTTTAACAAATATAACACTACAACGAAAATGACTTATTAGGACACTTTTTTTAAGACAATTCATAAATAGTGTCCTTATAAAACATTATTGAGACACTTAGTTCTAGTGTTCTTATAATTTGTCCCCCCAAAAATAATATCTTTATAATATTTATTCAATAAGATACATTCAAAAAAATATAAAATAAAAAATAAAAATATTATAAACAAATTTAATAGGACACATATAAAAGTGTCCTATTAAGAGCACAAATAAAATTTTCATTTTTAATCTTTAATTGAAAAAATATATTTATGAATCAAATTAAAAAAGAAGTATAAACTATTTGTATAATTATGAATTAAAGTGTTTCAGACTTCTCTTCCATTTTATTTATTTTCACTTTGGTCCTCGGTAGTTTCATTTAAAAGAGTTTGAGCGAAGTGTTTTCAGCGGTGGGAAAATCATTTGCGAGGAAGCTTGACCAAATGCTCAATCTATTCATCCATTCATTTTCGGCGCTTAATCCATTCATCCATTCATCGTTCAATCCATTCATTTTCAGAATCTTCACTTCTCTTCCAACTTCTCTTTTGACTTCTCAATCGATCGAAGAAAAGGAATGGAGAAATTTTGAGAATCGATCGAAGCTTAATAACGGATAATCGTTCCAATCAAGCCAATTTCTCAAGCTATCGATTCAATCTCACGCTGTTCTTCTTTAAGCTCGGCTTCGGTTGCTGCTTTTCAGGTATGTTTATGGTTTAGGTTTAGGTTTTTAGGTATCTTCGCCCTTTAGCTCCGATTATTTCTGGAATTCCTTAGTAATTTTCGCCGCCAGATCTGGAATTAGGTGATTGAATAGATCCATTTCTTTTTTACTCTACTTTTGATACATCAATTCAGCAGTTTCTATTTTTCGCCACCAGATCTGGAGCTTAATAGCGGATAATCGTTCCAATCGAGCCAATTTCTCAAGCTATCAATTCAATCTCAAGTTGTTCTTCTTCAAGCTCGGCTTCGGTTGCTGCTTTTCAAGTATGTTTATGGTTTATATATATGTTTTCTCGAATTAGTTTTGCAATAGGGTATTAATCTTTTCCAAGTTTGTTTGGAAGCAAAAACAGAAGCACTAACCAAACTGCTCATAGTGTTTGTTATCTTCTCATTATTAAGCCATTTTTTTTTTTCTTGAAATGAGTGACAGGGAGATGGTGATTATAAACTTGTGAAGGATGTACTCATTGATGACATTGATTTTGATTTCCGCGTTATTGAATTATTTGCAAATTCATGAGGTATCTTCTTGTTTGAATAGGATTTAAGTTCAAAATCACAGATTTCAAATTTACCTTATTGATTCCTATGTCCTTTCACTGTTTATATAGCAATCCATTAATCCGTTCATGTTTTGTTCATAGTTGATTGATTTGCTTGACGTTCTTAAATCTATCCATCATTTCAACGGATGATGGACAGCATGAACTATTTTTTAGTTAGTTAATACGATCACGTTCATACTGCTGCTTTTGTGATCACCAATTGAACTTTGAGATCCCCCCGCCCCCAACATACACAAATACATAAAACTCATTGTTAGCATCCTACTTCAGTGGCACATCTACTTTGGAGCTACGACTGTTGACTGACTTCCATACAATTATGAACACTTCGTTACTTTATTGGGTAGTGAAGATCATTGTTCTTCTAGTTATTTTCACTCCATAAGCTTGTTACTATGCCTTTAGTAGGTTCTGTTATCTTTAGTTTAAATTATGACATCTTACTTTTTCTAATACATGAATTCTGCTTCAAGGTAGTTTATATGAAGGGTCTATCTTTTTTGCAGGTATTAAAAATTTATACGTTCACATTAGAAAGGAATACATGCTACAAACACTAGCAGATAAGGTACATTTGCCGCCACCCTGCTTCTCCACTCTGTACTATCTTTTATCAATATGAACTGACTTCCTTTTCATTAAGAAAGAACAACAGTGTCCAACTATTTGCAACATTTTCTTCTTTTGCTTATTTTCCTTTTCTAATTTGTCTATTATAAAGAAGTCTTGAGAGAAATATTGAGCGATATTATTTCCACTGATGACTTATATGTATCCTCATTTTGTCCCCTGGCAAAGGAAGAATTGAAGAATAATCGAATTCAGAAGAAGGTATATGAGCTGCTGTCTAAAGCGACAACAACTGGCCTTTCTCATCCTACCTCAGGTCAATGTGAACTCCATCTTGTTTTCTTTCGGAAGCCTGATAGGTTTTTCAGTTCAAATGATGGAGGTGACCATGTAGCTGGGTTACACCTTGAGAAGACAATGCTGAAAGGTAAACATCATGCATCCTGCTTATACTTTAAGGTAAAGAGTATGGTAAACATGTTGTGGCCCTTATTATTATGTAAGCATGCCGGTTGGCTGTAGCCTGGAACAAAGGGTGAGACAGGCAGTGGTAATAAGTATCGGTTACAAATCAGTACTAGTTGATGGCTTGCCTTTTGATCATGGCAAAGGTATATCTCACTTATGTTTGCCTAAATATGCAAACTATTTTTATACAAATCCTAATATTTTGCCACTGAACTATTTTTTATATTTTTTTATAATTATTATATTTTGTTGGACGTCACTATCTAAATTCATTTTATGTTCGTTGCAGATCTTCACTTAATGAAGCTAAGTCCTCTCATGAAGCTAAGTCCTCTCAATCAAGGGTCTGGCAGTTGCAGTTTGGCAATACATTGCCCTCGAACATTTTCGCTGAAGGTAGAGGTAGTTGTTCTATGTGGCGATTTTGGCATTGATGATGGCGATTTTTTTAGAAAACAAATTTTGTTTCTGTTTCTGTTTTCAAACAAAAATATGGACTACATAGTAAACATATTTGTTATAGTAAACATATTTTCTGTTTCTGTTTCGATTCTATTCTCAATTTTTTTTTTCACAATTTTTAGTAATATTTGATTTTCAATTGGATAAATTTGGATTATTGGTTTTAGCCAAATTAAATATATTTATTATTTTTTTTAAAAAAAAATCACTTTTTGGGACACATTAAATTGTTGTATAAATTATTTATTAGTGGTTTAAGGGATGCTTTGTTTTGTCCTATCAAAGATTTATTGGGACACTTATGTAGGTCCCGAAAGCCTTTCTAATACAAATGTTCAAAAGTTTTATTAGGACACATAATAGTATCCTAATAAATATAAACTAATGCGACAAAAAAATAAGTGTCTTTATAAGTTATTGGGACAATAGTTTATAGGATATATTTTTTAATTGTCTCAATACATAATGTGTCCCAAAAGAATATATATTAGGACACATTTAGGTGTCCTCAAAAGTAAATTTTGTTGTAGTATAATTATGGACAAGTTAGATACATGGAATAGTTTTGTTCACGCCAAAATGATATTTCTGTTTAGTACGTCTACGAGGGTACAAGTGCGTGAATTGAGTCTTTCGCCTTTTTTAATGCACGGAACTAAAATACAAATTGCAATTGGATAAGGGACTTTTTTAAAATTAGGGTGATTTATTTTGGACCCCAAAAGCCCACTACCACAACAAACATTTCATATCATCGCCACTACCACCACAACAAAAATTCACTACTATTATTGTTACCACCACAACAAACAATTTACTATCATCACCGTAATAAATATTCATCATTACCACCACCACCACCACCACTACATATTGGGATTTAATCCCTATAGATCTAAATTTATAACACCTGACACAATATGTCGAATCATCAAAAGTTCTATATTAACAATAAGTTTTCGTACCTAGATCCATTACGATTAATTGACTACCGATGCAGAAATCTGTGACAATCGATCACGAGAAGGACACGAATCGAGCGGGTACGTGGTTTTCTTCAACCAAATCTCTGGAGTTCCTCAATGGGATTCACGATTTACTTCTAAATGGGGAGAAGAGAGCCGTTAAGACGATTTGGTATATTGGGGACCATAACCCTAGTATTATCTATTTATATGGTTTGGTTAGGGTTCCCATAATCCCTTAATCACCCCAATAATTTTCGGTGTCTACTCATTTAACCTACATTCTTTTGAGTAGTATATGAGTTTACCCAAATTAATTAGATCACTTAATTTTAACCAATTAAATTTAAATCGCAAATATAATTATGTTAATAATATGTTGCCCAAAATTAGATTTAGAAATAAAATTTTCTAACAATCTCTCACTTGGGCTACATATTATCCCTGAAACAATTATATTACAAAATTCCTTAGGTGCGCATCCGTATACTATTTATCCTTAAACTTCTCTTTAAATAATCTGGTCTATCTCATATACTGAATTATCGCAGCTTATATCACAATACAGTTGTGACTAAACCACGATGATCACCATACTAATATACTCAATGACATAGATCAAATGTGGATGAGTAGTATGGAAATCACATTCAATGTGATCTCAGAAATACCTATTTCCAACCTGGTCCAACTTCAGTCTTTAGTGAGATCAATCTAAAGTCTTTAATGTAACACAAACATTTCAAACAAAAATAAACCATCAATTTTATTCTGCAAAGAACTTAAACAATTCAATGTCCAAAGAAAATATATAGAACAAAAATGACTTTCACTAAACCAAGGTATCCTAAAAAATAACACTTATGTAAGTAGTGTGCTCATGAAAGACTTTAGGGGTTAAGCCCTTAGTTAATGGGTCCGCTAGCATAGAATGTGTCCCTAAGTGTTCTATAGCAATCTGTTTATCCTGAACTCTCTCATTAACAACTAGAAACTTGTTGTCGATAAATTTAGACTTTGTCGAGCTCCAATTATTTTTGGAATAAAGAACCGTTGAGTTATTGTTACAATAAATTTCCAATGGATTTTCAATGTCGTCTACCACACGTAGCCCAGTGACAAAGTTCCGCAACCATATTCCGTGATTGGATGCCTGATAGCAAGCAATAAATTCTGTTGCCATGGTTGAAAAAGCTATAAGAGTCTGTTTAGCAAACTTCCATGAGATAGTTCCTCCAACCAACATAAAGATGTAGCCTGATATGGAGCGCCTGCTATCTTGGCATCCCACAAAATTGGAGTCAGAGAACCCGACGATCTCCAAACTGTTTGATCTCCGATAAGTGAACTTGTAGTCTTTTTTTCTCCTTAAATAACGCATCACGCTTTTGGCTGCCTTCCACTATTGCATACCTGGATCACTCAATTATCTACCCAAAACTCCCACTATAAAAGCTATGTCGGGACGAGTACATACTTGGGCATACATTAGACTCCCTATTGCTGATACATAAGGAATTCTGCATCTCTTTCCTTTTAAGGTCATTGTTGGGGCATTAATTGAGACTAAACTTGTCACTTTTAGCTACGGGTGTATCTCCTAGTTTATTTTCTTTCACACCGAATCTACTCAGAACTTTATCGATATACCTCTTTTGTGATAACTCAAGGATAGCCCAAGAGCGATCTCGGTGTATCTTTATTCCTAATACAAAAGAGGCATCCCCAAAATAATTCTTATTTAGAAATTAATCTCTTGATTTCGTGCAATAAGCCTATATTGTTGTCAGCTATCAATGTGTCATTGACATATAGCACTAGAAATAATGAATTTACTCCCATTAAACTTGTAGTATACACAATCATCAACTGCATTTACCTAAAAGCCATATGAGACAATGATTTAATGAAATTTGTGACACCATTGACGGAAAGTGTGTTTGAGACCATAGATGAATTTCTTTAGCTTGCAAACCATAGACTTTGAATTGGCTGATACAAAGTTTCTGATTGTACCATATATATGGCTTCTTTAATGTCGCCATTGAGAAATGCATTCTTTACATCCATCTGATGTGACTCCAAATCAAAATAAGATACAAGTGCCATGATAATCTTGAAAAAGTCTTTTGATGAAACTGGAGAGAAAGTCTCTTTATAATCCACTTTTGAGAGTATGGACTTTATTTGACTTGATGGAAGTCGATTGGATCATATTCCATTATCCCTATGTCAAACTTATGTTCTTGGAGAAGGACGATATAATCATCTAATATTTCACTTCTCCTCTCCCTAGTGAATTTACTTAATGACACTTCTTGAGGTTGTTGAGTTTGTTCTATAGATTATGTTTGAGGAAGAATCTCATTGTTGTCTTGGTCTGGAACAATGTCAAGAATAGGAGCCTGAGCCTGAACATTTTTATCTAAAACTGGAACTATGTCTTCAATAGCAATAGGTATAGAGACCTAATCACCATTAATAATAGATTCTCCTTTGGAGAAAACTATGTCTTGAACAGTAATAGGTACAGAGACCTGATCACCGTTAATAGCAGATTCTTTTTCAAAGACAACATTTTTTATGTTCTTCTTCCCCTTCAAACTCAACACCTTCAAGGAATCTCGTATTTCCCATCTCAAAAAAATATCTAATCCAAGAGATTATAAAACTTAAATCCTCTCGATCGTTCAGTGTACCCAACAAAGAAGTAGCTAATTGCTCTTGAGCTCAATTTTATTTTATTTAACCTATAAGGCCTTGCCTCAGTTGGACAACCCCAAACGTGTAAACGCCTTATGCTAGGCTTTACGCCTAACCACAATTCATAAGGGGTTTTAGCTACCGCTTTACTTAATACCCTGTTTAGGATATATGCTATAGTCTTAAGTGCTTCTCCTCGGAGTGATTCTGGTAAAGAAGAATGAATTATCATACTTCTTACCATCTCCTTAAGCGTTCTGTTTCGTCTCTCAGTAACAAGGTTCATGCCAAGTTTGCCCAGCATGGTGTACTATGGGATGATTCCGCATTCCTCTAGGAATTTAACAAAGGGTTATGGACGTTATTTTCCTGATCTGTCATTTCTCCCATAGTATTCGCCACCATGGTCTGATTTGACAGCCTTAATTTTATTTCCAAGGTGAAGTTCAACTTTAGCTTTGAAAGACTTGAAAGCCTCCAAGGATTAAGACTTCTCATGAATCAAATATACATACCCATAACGAGAGTAGTCGTCTATGAACGTAATAAAAATATTGTTATCCATTCCATGAAGCCGTAGGGAATAGACCACATATATTCATATGTATTAGTTCTAAGACATCTGTAGCTCTCTCAGCACATAATTTTCTTTTGTTTGTTTGTTTCCCCTTGATGCACTTAATACAGGCTTAAAAGTCTATTAAATCTAGGGGTTCAAGAATTCCATCTGACACAAGTCTCTAAATTCTCTGTCTAGAGATATGACCTAAGCGCTTGTGCCATAAGGTGGTGGAATTCTCATTGAATTTTCGCTTCGTACCACATGAATTTGTTTGCAGTATTTCATTATAGGAACTAATGTCAAGCATATATAGATTATCAATCATAGAACCAGAATCAATAAAATTTGAACCTTGATAGATACTAACTTTATTATTTCCGAAAAAATAATTAAAACCTGATTTGTCATTACTAGAAATAGAAATAAAATTCCGTCTAAAAGACGGTGCAACAAGTGTCTCATACAAATCCAAACAAAATCCGATTTTTAACTGTAGTCTAAAAGTCACTATAATTTCTACTGCAACTTTATTGACGTTGCCCACAAAGATGACTCTTTTAGCATCACTTGGCGATCGGCTCCACAAGTAACCCTGCATAGTCATACTTATGTGAGTAGTTGCATCAGAATCTACCTACCAAGTATCCATAGGTACAGAAGCTAAATTAACTTCAGAACAAACCAAAGTTAGAAGCATATCCTTCTTTGTATGCTAGACGGCGTACTTGGAACATTCCTTCTTCATGTGTCCCGTCTTCTTGCAGAAGTAGCAGGTAAAGACCTCATCCTACTTCTTTTGTTTCTTCTGCAAATAAGATCCTTCCACAACAATCTCAACTCTCTCTTTTTTCTTGCTCTAAGAGGTGGAGGCCAAGTGAGCACTTTCAGTCTTATCTTGCTCATGTCTCTTTTCGTCTTGCACACATTGAGATATAAGCTCATTGAGGGATCATTTGTCCTTCTGAGTATTATAACTCACTTCGAATTGCCCAAAGTGTACAATAAAAAAGATAAAAACTAAGTGCACAAGCAAGTCATCAGACAGCTCTAACTTTAGTGTCTTTACTTTTAATGCAAGATTGGATATCTCCATGATGTACTCCCTTATGTTTCCTTTACCCTTATACTTTATCGCGATGCGTTTACCCAGAAGGTAACTCGTCTCTGACTTTTTGTTTTTGGCAAAGAATTGCTCAATTTCCTCTAGGAATTTCTTGGTACTCTTGCTCTCAATAATAGAGCCCCGAAACACTTCCAGAATTGAGCGCTTTATAATCATCAAACACATCCGGTTAGACCAATCTCACTTTTCTATTTTTACCTAATTGAGAT
This sequence comes from Eucommia ulmoides, assembly GCA_016647705.1. Taxonomy (NCBI): domain Eukaryota; kingdom Viridiplantae; phylum Streptophyta; class Magnoliopsida; order Garryales; family Eucommiaceae; genus Eucommia; species Eucommia ulmoides. The sequence continues at coordinate 1,622,850 of CM028338.1, forward strand.
TTTTTGGAGTAAAAGTGAGTCGTTCTTGCCGTAGCGCTTGATCCAAATCCATACAACCCAGAATAATTTCCACGGTTTCTTTCCAGGTCTTGAAGTTCGTCCTTTTCAGCATCGAGATATTACTGACTTGGGTAGAAACATTCAGTGTAGTAGCAATAGAAACAATACAAAACAAAATAAATAAGTATACATACAAGCATGTCAATAATAAAACAAGACATGAACAACTGATCCATAATTTTGAGACCCATCTAAAGATACTTAGCACAACATTAATTCCTAGTCTTTGGACAGAGGAATTAACTGTAATTGGTACTCTCAATGCAGGAATCAAATGTTGATAATAGGTTTTGTCAAACAATAAGTCTTTCTTTGGACCAATTTATTTTTACATGGAAACTTGATAATCATCACATATTTATTCTCGCTGGTATGTTTATTATTTGGTTAAATAATAACCTTCCTTTGGGTTGATTATTGATTGTGTCACACCTTACCCCGAACACCCATCACCTAGAGGCTCGATGGGACATCGACATGACTTCACCCGAACGTCAAACCATCTAAAAAAAAACAAAGGCCATACATAAATATATAACCACAAAATGTCACTAGATTCATCCTGTCTAATTGGGGACACATCCATCCCTGAATTATAATAACAACACATAAAAATATAACAACCAAGAATCCCACACAGATTCGCCTATGACAGCTCATCTCAGAAACTCCCGTACGACTCCATCATTCGACTCTATCTAGTGCCAGTAGGGGGACCGACTCCTAAATTTGCTCCACCTGCGAGTATACTGCATTCTTAGTAAAAATCATTTTTAACATAATAACAATACATTCTAAATAATACAACATTTAAATGGATCAAGCTTAACGCGTATAAACAACACATTTTGAATAGTAGTATAAAAATTATATACCACAAGAAAACTCATTCTTCCTACCATTCAGAAATTATCATCCATAAATATATATCAAATATATGAAAACCGTCCAAACCATCAGTATAAGATAATATGATAAATCACCAAAGACGATATAATAAAACACTACATCACCACATAAAACAAAACATCAAATACGACAAAACATCACATACGACAAAACACCACATATAACTCCACATCTCACCACACCACACCACATCACATCATATCACATCACACCATACCATATCACACCACCCCTACACCCCGACTAGCCATGTGATCGTTTTAACCTCACGATCGGGAGTTGCAACGGTACCATATCCGGTAGGATATGCCTTCCTAGCGGGATATAACAACGCTCTGCTAGACTGTGCCAGATGGGTGAAACAACGCTCCGTTGAACTATGCCAAATGGGTGAAACAATGCTCCGTTGGACTAAGCCAAACAGGTGAAACGCCGCTCCGCTGGACTGTGTTAGACGGGTGAAACACCGTTCCGCTAGACTGTGCCAGACGGGTGAAAATCCACCACCAATCTCTACCTCACCACTATAACAACAACTCATCTCCACCTCAACAACAACAACTCACCTCCATCTCAACAACAACACAATAGAAAACATCAACACTCTGCCGAAGCATATAAAATCAATAGTATCGACAAAACAATAACAACATCATCAAACTATAAATCAATAATACCAACATTTATCTCCAAAACCGATTTAATCCAAATATCATTTTTCCATCGTGTTTTAAACCAATTAGATTTAACAAATCATTTTTTTCCATTACATTTAAAAACCAGTGAAAAACCACATTTCCAAATTACCCAAAATCGTTTGATCTATATAAGTTATAAATGCGTTCAGTTTTTAAGTAAACATATCCCCCCACCGAACGACGATACCCATCACCGACCGAAACCCATTTTTCTCTCTCTCTCCTGATCTATTTCGGTTTATTTCTGATTTTTCCTTCCTTTGAGATCACGATTTCTATGAATCATTTATGGGCATGAAATTTAGTGTTTCTCTTCAATTACCTCCGGTTGCCACGTCGCTCCTCTCCCATTCTCTCATGTCTCCGGCTGAGCTCACGGCACACGTACGCACAACATGCACACACACACACACACACACACACACACACACACATATATATATATATATATATATATATCTTTTGTTTTAATTACACTTTTATCCCCTAATTTCTTTAAGTCTCATTTTTAATCCAAATCCAACATCTCAGTTGATTGGGCCTATCTCATTCCGACTATTTTTTTTTTCTATAACCAACACTTATCCATTCAACATTTAAACCAACAATACGCGTAACCAATCTCATAAGTACAGATAGCCCACAACTCATCAACCTCAATATCTTCATCAGAACTTCAATACTCTCATAAACGTTCTATAAATATTACCACAATCCAACGTAATAATTTTTTTTGCAATACGCCAAAACAACATCGATACGTTTCAAACCATGTCAAAATCATATATATATATCCCTTAAAACACATAAAGATCACCATACCACATCAATACGTATCAAAATACGTCAAACATGTCATTTATAAGAATTCCCTTCATGCCTCCACGTTTAATCAAGTTCCTAGCAAGACCACGTGCTTCAATTACGTTTAAACTCTACCTAAGGATAATTCAAATGATCCTCTCCGAATGAAATCTTAATGAATCCTTCATGCTAACTCCACATAATATTAGTAGTAAATCAACACTTCTAGTTGAGTTCTTTTCATCAATTCCATGTCTCAAATAAAAATATAGCCACACCGGTTATCTTCAAAACTCGATAATTTTCTGCTCTCCTATCACGGTTTAGTCTATTTGACTGAAGTCATGCATCATTTTTCATACAACGCTTTATACGATGCCACTTCGATCGCCAAAAAAATATCTATTATTTCAAACAAATTTCATTAGCGCCACATAGTCAGCTTCACTATCAGAAAATTTCAAAATGCAACTCTTTAACATATCTTCCAATATCTTATTCGCACTTCTTGACTGGCTATTAATCTACAAATAAAACCAGATACCAACTTCAACTTGGCACCCGGAACAGTGGGAAAACCCAACCAGAACATCAAAATAAATATCATATCCCTGTACTACAGTTTCTCCTATGCAACTTTTTTGATGAAGAAATTATTACCTGGAATTTACTACCCGACTTCCAATGTTTACACATGTCAATTTTTTATTATGACGGTAATTATGATAGTATCACCAATAATCCAATACTGCATTTCAAGTTCCTCTGCAGACCGCTCATACAACAGCAACTTAATTTGTTTTGATAAAAAATTATCTTCCAATTACAATATGGAGGGAACACTTACAACCAACAATTCAGTTTAAAAAAAAAAATGGTCAAACAATTTATCCAAGAACAACTATCAATTAACAAACGAAAAAGTCAACAACCAATTTCCTTATTTTTGATTTCAAACTGGTATCTTATCCTAACTTTATTCAATAATTTCATTGGACCGGTGCCTCATGCAACCGAACAATCCCGCCAATATACACTTGGCATATGAATCAAGACTTCCATTTCTATTCTGGAATAGATAAAGACTGTAATAACCCGCCTGGATATTAATGCTCGACCTTAATTTTGGCTAATATACAAAATACCAAACAACCAATTCTACGATTTCTCGCTCTCCTCCAAACTACCAATAATGCTCACGTAATTTCGATACAGTTTGATATCCCCGGGGTGCATTATGTATATCGAATTATGTGCTTCTTTTAAGGTCTCTTCCGTTAAATAGGCATCATTAGGAACACACAAATTATTTCCAATCATCAAGACTTCATCATTATTTCTGATACGATCATCAGCTTTACGACCATTTTCCAATTTATCTTTAATCTTCCTCAACTGGACATCCGACTTCTACGCTTCTACCTCACAGTCGATCAATGTCGGTTCCAAAATTAAATTCTCAAACAGCGCTGCCATCTGACCAAGCGCCCACTAACTCCTAAGAGTTTCAACCTGTCACATAATTTAGTATGAACAACCTGAATGTGCGCAACCAAACTTACTGATTCCTAACTTAAAGCATTGGCTACAACACTGGCCCTACTTGAATAATAATGGATGGTACAACTCTAGTTTTTGATCAACTTTCTTCAGCGCCTCTACCTCAGATTTAGCTCATTTTTAAATAAGCAATTATTTTAGACTATAGTGGTCGGTGCATATCCCATAAGTCTCGTCATACAGATAGGGTCTCTAAAACTTTAAGGCAAATACAATCACTACCAACTCTAAAAGTTTCGCATTTCGGTCACACTTTTCGGCCTTTCTCGTTAAATCATAGCCTCGACTTCTATTGGATTCACTTGAATATCACCTCCCAAGATCACATGTTTCAAAATTACCACTTGATCCAACCCAACTCACATTTATTGAATTTGATATGCGATTGCTTCTCTGGCAATGCCAGCAACATAGTCTGGAGATGTTCTGCATACTTTTCTCTACTCTCGATCGGAACGCCGTTTTTGCCACATCACAGTCCCTAACCTTCAATTGGTGATAGCCTAATTAAAAATCTATTTGGGAGAACACCCTGGTCTTTCGCAGTTGATTGAACAAATCGCCAATTCTACATGATGGGTATAATAATTTTACCCGAACCGCCTCCTTACTTCCATTTCGATTACCCACACTCATCCTCAACGTACCTCCCTTTTTCTTTTCGAATAACCCTGGATTTTCATAGAGAGAAACACCAGGTCTACTATGATCATGGGTTAACAGATCTTCCAATTTTGTCAACTTAGTATGTGCCCTATGATAGAGTGTAATTTGTATAATAACAGTTCCTAGAAATAACTTGGAATGTTTACTGACAACCTTGACAATTCTTCTGGGAAATATATTGGAACAAACCCTAACTACTGACATATCTACCATCCGAATGTTATTTTATTTTTTTTATTTTTTTTTCGGACTTAGGTGTGTTATGCTGTATCATCTAATATGTTAATAACGACGTACTAAGTGCTGTCTTTCTTAAGTGTAGTTGTTTGTCTAGCTTAGCCTTCTTATCTTGTGGAAGACATCCCTTCTGGCAATATCACCACGTGATAGTATCACTGCTTGCCAAGAAGACTACCCTCCAAGCACCATGCCAATGCACACACTAATGAAATAAAAGACCAAACATTCACGTACCACACTAACTTATTGATACCTTATCTCATGTCCCCTACTGACTAGACGACTAGCACGTCTTTCTATCTTATGGTCCTCTACTTACACAACAACTGACAAGTCTACAGAACCTATAACCTAGGCTCTGATACCAAAATTGTCACACCCTACCCCGGACACCCATCACCTAGAGGCTCGGTGGGACATCGACATGACTTCACTCGAACGTCAAACCATCTAAAAAAACAAATGCCATACATAAATATACAACCACAAAATGTCACCAGATTCATCCTCTCTAATTGGGGACACATCTATCCCTGAATTATAATAACAACACATAAAATATAACAACCAAGAATCTCACACAAATTCGCCCCTGACAGGTTATCTCAGAAACTCCCGTATGACTCCATCATACGACTCTATCTAGTTCTAGTAGGGGGATCGACTCCTAAATTTGCTCCACCTGCGAGTGTACTGCCTTCTTAGTAAAAATCATTTTTAACATAATAATAATACATTCTAAATAATACAACATTTAAATGGATCAAGCTTAACACGTATAAACAACACATTTTGAACAGTAGTATAAAAATTATATACCACGAGAAAACTCATGCTTCCTACCATTCAGAAATTATCATCCATAAATATATATCAAATATATGAAAATCGTCCAAACCATCAGCCTAAGATAATATAATAAATCACCAAAGACGATATAATAAAACACTACATCACCACATATAACCAAATATCAAATACGACAAAACATCACATACGACAAAACACCACATATAACACCATATCTCACTATACCACATCACCCCACCCCCAACACCTCGGCTAACCATGTGATCATTTTAACCTCACGATTGGGAGTTGCAACGGTACCATATCCGGTAGGATATGCCTTCCTAGAGGGATATAACAACGCTCCGCTAGATTATGCCAGACGGGTGAAACAACGCTCCGTTGGACTATACTAGATGGGTGAAACAATGCTCCGCTGGACTAAGTCAGACAAGTGAAATACCGCTCCGCTGGATTGTGCCAAATGGGTGAAAATCCACCACCAATCTCCACCTCACCACCATAACAACAATTCATCTCCACCTCAACAACAACAACTCATATCCATCTCAACAACAATAACTCAATAGAAAACATCAACGCTCTGCCGAAACAGATAAAATCAATAGCATCGACAAAATAATAACAACATCATCAAACTACAAATCAATAATACTATCTATCTCCAAAATCGATTTAATCCAAATATCATTTTTCCATCGTCTTTTAAAGCCAATTAGATTTAACAAATCATTTCTTTCCATTATCTTTAAAAACCAGCGAAAAACCACATTTCCAAATCACCAAAAACCGTTTGATCTATATAAGTTATAAATGTATTCAGACTTTAAGTAAACATATTTTCCATCATATATATTTGAAAATGGATTTGGCAAGAAGACAATACACTCACCCCGATATCCATTTTACAAAACTGCCACTGACTACAGTCTATCTGGACGCCGGTGCCTGCAAATCTTTCCCGTATTTTTCGCCGATCCGCGAGATGAGTTTTAGGTTTTATTGGGGTGGTTTGTGTATTTTTCTCATTTTTTTCCTTTTCTTCTTCCTTTTCCTTTTTCTGTTTTGTGTTTTCTTTCACTGTTTTCGTTGCTTGTTTGCGTTCAACCGCCGACGACCCAACAACACCCCACGCCAGACCACCGAACCTACTCTCTTTCTCTCTTTCGTTTTCTGCACCACTGGCGACGACCAACGACCTGCCCATACACACCCACACCACCGAAGGAGCACACACAGACACACAGCAGTGGAATTTACACACACACCACAATGGCTTCTCTCTCTCTCTCTCTTCCTTTTTCGTTTTCTGTTTGCTGTTGGGTTTTACTGCCGTCACAACACACACACACACACACTCACACCCAACATCGGACCAAGCTCACACCATCGCGACCACCATCGGACCAAGCTCACACCCATCCACATGAGATTGATGATAAACACAATCACACCGTTGACGATCCAACTGAACAGATGAACACACACACACGCTCGCTCGCTCACCACCGGAGACATACACACACACCACTAGCGACACCCCCACAATGATCACACACCCCACGATAAAAAACACACCGTCAACCAACAAACCCACACGGCTGAATAACAACACAAAACATACGAAACCCACTACCGATGGACAAAGAACACACCCACGAACCTCACACACAGCAGCATACACAATACACCACCGTGCAATGGAACAACACACACGCATACAAACGATAAAAAATAGAGCATACACACTCATCGGAGTGATGACCACACCGTCTAACGGACGGACAACACACACACGCATACTCCAATCACATACGCACAACGAAATACACACATACATGCCGGATCAAACAAAAGAACACACACACACACACACACACACACACACACCGCCGAACAACGATACCCACCACCGACCGAAATCCATTTTCCTTTCTCTCTCCTGATCTGTTTCAGTTTGTTTCTGATTTTTCCTTCCTTTGAGATCACGATTTCTATGAATCATTTATGGGCATGAAATTTAGTGCTTCTCTTCAATTACCTTCGGTTGCCACGTCGCTTCTCTCCCATTCTCTCCTGTCTCCAGCTGAGCTCACGGCACATGCACGCACAACATGCACATATATATGTATATGTATATATATACAAAAATATCTTTTGTTTTAATTACACTTTTCTCCCCTAATTTCTTTAAGTCTCATTTTTAATCCAAATCCAACATTTAAGATTTTATTAAATTGTAATTTCACCCCTAACTAAGAATTTGATATTTATTTTAGTCCAAAAGTTTACAATTTACATTTTGAAAATTGCTAATTGATCCCAAAGATTTTTAAATCAAATAATTAATAGTGTCAACCACCCTACTATTTTTTATTATGCTCGAATGTGACTCAATTTGTACGTATAAGAAAGATCGGGGTCTTACAGATTGCACAGATAATAACCATATTAATCTCAATCTCAAATCAATGTCTTTTATTTTATTGAACAATAACTTTCCTTTGGGCCGGTTATGGTTTGTATAAATAACAAACATCAATGTTTATTATTCAGTCAAACAATAGTCTTCCTTTGGACCGGATACTACTCGCATGAATAACAAACATTTATATCTCAATATCCCAAAATAAATAAAGTACAAAATAAAGATTACTTTGGAAATATATTGTTCAATTTTAATTTAATTCAAGATATAAGATTATGTTAGTCGACCGTCCTTATGGTCCGTTGATCGAATGTCATGCAACGAGTTAAAATTTTTAACGTTGGGGCATTTAATAGATTGATTGATCCTTAAAATTGAGCAGACCAAACCTATCCTTAAGCTGTCAGTTAACCAACCATGAATGTCTAGTTGACAGATCGATCATTCGGAAAAAAAATTAGATCTTGAATCAGTCAGTCGATTGACTGAAGAGGTCGGTCACCCAAATAGAGCAACTTTGGCATCCTATATCGATCGGTTGACCGATCGATCAGAACCCAAAAATAGCATCCTGAATCAGTCAGTCGATCGACCATGAAGGGTAGGTTGACCAATTGATCCAGAACTAGAAATGCCCCTTTATTGAATCGGTTGATTGATCCTTAAGAATCTATTGACCGATTCAACCCTAATTCAACCAAATTTGATTTTAATCTCAATTATGACCTTAATTCAATCTGATTTTGGAAACACTCAAAACATGAAAGTTGTAGATCGCATTTTGAGCTTTCCATAAAATTTTGAATCACCTTAATCGGAATTCGTATAAGAAAGTTATAGCCAAAGTACAAACACCTATCAAAACTGTCTTAGCCCTCTCTGCACCAATCGGTTGACTGACCATGAAGGGTCAGTCGAACTATTTGTTCAGACTTGGTTCGAATCTGAAGTTTCTTCAGCGAAAATACCCCAAAAAATAAAAAAATTGGAATTTTTCTCTCTTTAGATTCGAAAAAAACAAACAAACACTTAGTTAATGTAAAACACATAAAAATTTAATGTTTTCTCCCACTATTTTCACAAATAAATAAACTTTAATGGAGAAAACACAAACCTTAAAATTCTACGAAATTGATAAACTCAAGAACCCTATTGATTAAATTTGAAGTAGGCTTTTATTTCACTTGTTAGGATTTAATCCCTACAGATCTAAATCTATAACACCTAACACAGCATGTTGAATTATCAAAAGTTTTATATTAACACATAAGTTGGGTAACTAGATCCATTACGATCAATTGACTACCGATGTGAAAATTTACGACAATCGATCACGAGTAGGACACAGATCGAGCGGGTACGTGGTCTTCCTCAACCAAATCTCCGAAGTTCCTTAATGAGATTCGCGATTCACTTCCAGATGGGGAGAAGAGAGTTGTCAAGACAATTTGGTATATTGAGGACCATAACCCTAATATTATCTATTTATATGGTGTGATTAGAGTTCTCATAATCCCCTAATCACCCCCAATAGTTTTCGATATTTACTCATTTAACCCACATTTTTTAAGTAGTCTATGGGTTAACTCAAATTAATTAGATCACTTAATTTTAACCCATTAAATTTAAATAGCATATATAATTGTGTTAATAATATGTTGCCCAAAATTAGATTAGGAAATAAAATTTCCTAACACCACAATCAATATTTATTGTCATCGCTACAAACACAACAAATACTCACTGTCCACCGCCTCATCAAATATTTATCATCACTACAGTCACCAACACAATAAACATTCATATCCCAACTACCATCGCAGTAATATGCATCACAACAACAAATAATAAAAAAAAAAACAGCAACAAATTTAAACAAATCATAATCAAACATTATAGAAAATTTCAAAATAAAAAATAATATTAAGAGTAAATTTTACATAATGTGGTGGTTGTGATTAGTTTAGACAGAGAAAGGGGGAGAAAAAAATTGGCGTGGTGGTGGCGTGATTTGTTTAGAGAGAGAAAAAGACGACGATCTAGCTATACGCAATCAGATCGCCGACGATTACCACCGATATGTGGTGGTGATCGTAATTTTATAGAGATAGAGAGAGAAAGAGTGAGATGGTCAACGAATCTAGGCCGCCACTATCAGATCTGGTCGTGGCGATCTAGATTTAGCCTTGGAAGGCCAGATCACTGTTAGGTACCACCGAATATGTGGTGGTGACCATTATTTATTTAGAGAGAAATAGAGACAGGAAAAATAAGAGAGGGCTAGCGATTTGACCTTGAACGGCCAGATCTGGGTCATTCACAACCAGATCGTCGACGACCACCACCAAAATTGTGGTGGTGGCCATGATTTGTGTAATAGAAGGAGAACATTATTGTTTCAGCTGCATCGGAATCTTATGGCGGTGGGGATGGTGATGGAAGAGTGACATCATGTGGTGGTGGCATTTATTGTTTTCACCAGATGAATGTCGTTGACCACCACCACAGACAGTGTGGCGAGAGAGAGAGAGAGAGATCAATGCATATTTTACATTTGATACATACCTTTATAGCAAGAGGAAGAATTTTGAAGTTGTGAAATCCTTGATGAACAAATTGAAGGAGGAAGGAGGAAAAAAAATTCTGCCGAAATAAGGAAGAAGAAGGAGAGTAAGTAAGGAGGATGTTACAACCGTAAAATTTTTTATAGCTGAAGTATATATAGGGCTTAAGGACCCAGGGTTGTGAACCCTGGGTGCTTAAATGTTTGCATAGAGTGGTCTAATTATTTTGACCGTTCAGGACCCGAGGTTCAGAACCCCGAGTCCTAAAGCCAGACTGCACCACAATCTGGTGCAGTCTAGCGCCTCGAGAACGGGAATTTTTTTTTGCCCGTTCCCAATTTTTTTGTCCATTATGGACCTGGGGATGTGATCTCTGGGTCCTAATTTGTACCCAGTGATATGATCTTCGGGTCTAAGATTTAAAAAAAAAATACCGTATACTCGGTATTACAAACACCAGGTATATGAAATGTCATTTTTTTCAATCCATATTTAACACCGGGTTCGAGTACCCGAGGTTCACAACCCCGGGTAACCTATGTTTGGTAATAAAATATGAAAACCATTTGTTTTTAAACGTATTTAATATGTAAAAAACTCCTTCTCCAACCCCCCCCCCCCAACCCAAAAAAAATAAAATAAAATAACAAATAAATACTTGTACTTAAAAAATAAAAAAACACAAAATCAAAAATGGATTTTGATTTTATTCCAAAAAAATCATAGATAAAGAAAAATAGGTGTAGAGATCCCTAGTCCATATTTAAATAAAAACAATTTTTTGCTCTAAGAAAAAAAACTTAAAATCATGTTTTTACTTCATTTTTTTTAAAGAACTTTAAAGTGCGAAAAAAAATCATAGATTGAGAAAACTTGGCGGACAGACTAAGCTTCGTCCATATAAAAATCGAAGAAATAGACAACTCAGTATATGAGGCTCCTGCCATTGCGCAATCTAGAGTGGGTCAGATGCATGCAACCTTACCCATGTACGCAAAGACTGTCTCCAAGATTTCAAAAAAAAAAAAAATTTAAAATCATGTTTTTTTACTTTATTTACTTTTAAAAGAAATTTTTTGAAGTGCAAAATAAATTATTAAAAAAACAAAAAAAAAAAAAAAAAACAAAAAACAAAGGCACTATGAAATTAAACAAATGGAGGGTGTCGCCTAGAGATAGAACATTAGGGTGGGGGTCGGCGTTTTCATCTTGGATCCGCCATTTGTGAAGTGACCTGACCACTTTTTGTAGGATCAATCTGTGGTAGGCTGACCTAATATGTTAGAGGTCAGTTTGTGAACTGAGTTGACCTTCATTTGTTGTTGGTTTGTGAAACGAATTGACTTGATCTGTTGGAGGTCAGTTTGTGAACTGAGCTGACCACTCTGGTCACCAATTTGTGAATTGAACTGACCTGATTTGCTAGAGGTCAATTTATGAACTGAGCTGACCTCCCTTGGTAGGCTGACCTGTTAGTGGAGCGTGGAAAAGGCCAACGCTAAGGCCGTGTAGGAGTAGAAAAGACGAACACATGGCTGGGGTTCTAGGCACAAGTGGATGCCGTCCAAAATTATACACATCAATCAATAATTATAAATTTTTATAAAAGAAATATTATAACATGTCAATTGCATGGATTAAAATTTTAATTTCATAAATTATTCATTACAAATTTTTATTTTTAATAATTTATTTTGATTTGTCACTTCCATTTAATATTAATAGTTCAAACTTCACATGGGGCACCCATGGATAATACATCATCATTCAACCCTGCCAAACTAAACACACAGATTATAATCAACCTTGGTATCAAACATCAATGGCGATCCTAACAATGATCTTCTCCATCACCTCCTTCGACAGTCTCAGCAAGTTGATTCTCCTGTAACCCCGGGCAATTCCTCCAGCAACCTCCCGATCCTGCCTCCCTGCCTGCGCATCAACTCTCCGACGATCACACTCTCCATCTCCCTGTTCACCAGATTATGAACGGCGAACATCAAGTGAAGAGCCATGGCGTCGACCAATCTCTTCAGAACAACGTTCCAGTAGGCGGTGATTCTCATCTTCAGTCGTAGGCTTGGTCCCTTTTTCTCACCGGATAATTCACCAGATGCCCGATTTCGACTTCTCCGAACCCTTCGATCGTTGTTTTTGGGCATCCTTATGGTACTCTAGCAATGGCTTCGTTGAATGATCCTTGTTGAGCCATGAGGTTATTGCATGTCGTAGTATATTCGACTAAGTTAAAAAAAAAAAAAAAAAAAAAAAAAGAAAGAAAAGAAAAGAAAAGAAGAAAGAAAGAAAAAGAAAAAGAAAGAAAAAGGAAAATTATTATAAATAGAAGGGTAAAAGTAGTTTTTTTTTTTTTAAAAAGGATTTTTTAAAAGTAGTTTTAAATTTATTATAAATAGAAAGGTAAAATTAGTTTTTAAAAGAGAGGGAACAAAATGAAACAAGATCAAAGTATAAAGGGATAAAAGATAACTAACCCTAAACATTATTAATCTCTCCCAAATTGTTTCTCCATTTTAAGATGTTCTAAATTAAACAAATTTTTAATAGATATATTTTTTTATTATTTTTTTAAAAAAATAAAATTTTTAAAAATTAAGTATTTATATTTTAGGTGATTTTTTTTTTTAAAAAAAAAAATCACACATCACTTAAAAATATTGCATAAATTTGAATGACATTTATATTTTAACTGATTAGTTGATTATGTTATCAAACTGACTTAATTCGATAAGTATTTAATATATTTAGTTTTAAGTATTTAATTGTACTATTAAATCGGATTTTCGTCTTACTTTTTTTTTTTAGAAAAGAAAAATACTACACAACTATTATTTAAAAAAAATTTAAGTCAAACTCAAAATAATTGAACAAATAATTATCTGTCCAATTGTTTGTTTTTATCAAAAACAATGTGCTTTAAACCCAACTTGAGAGAGAGAGAGATGAGAGAGAGCGTTGCATTGAATTGAGACTATGGGAGCCTTTTTTTTTCAAAAACGTAGATTGGAATTGCGTTTTTACCAATCTGTGTTCCCGGCATATAAGTTTATTTATACCATTTTTTAGAATTTATTTTAAAAAACAATTAATCAGTAAAAAACTCGTAATATTAATTACACATAGCTAATATTATTTTTATGGTGAAAAAAGTACAACCATATGTATCTGTTGAATTTAAAACCGAATCATTAATAATAGTTACATGTAAATATAATTATTCATAAAAACTAAGAAAATGAGGTATACATCGTGTTTATTGGATGAAATCTTTTAATATTATTACCTCTAACAAATATTTATGCATAAATTAGATACATATAATAGATTTGTTCACGCCAAAATAATATTTTTGCTCAATACGTCTACGAGGGTATAAGCGCGTGTATTGAGTTTTCCGTCTTTTTTTAATGCACGGGACTAAAAATACAAATTGCAATTGAATAAGAGACTTTTTTAAAATTAGGGTGATTTATTTTGGGCCCCAAAATAAATTTATTCACATTCTTTCCTTTTTTTTTTTTTATTGGGGTAACGATCTTTTTGGTCCCTCACAACTTCAGTCGGTACTTAATTGACTCTTTATATTTGGAAATAGACACATTTGATATCTGATATTTTTTTTAATTTCAAATTACCCCTTCTGTTAAGCCAACGTTAATGGTCAACGTGAAAGTAAGAGTACAATGATCATTTCATGTTCTAAATAAGGGTAATTTTGTCATTTTACTCTAACTAATTTAATAGAATCTATTTGTAAATTATTCTAAAGTTAAGGGTAAAAAATATATTTAATTCATCTCTTCCAAAAAAAAAACCAGCGCGCTCTCTCTCCTCTCATTTTCTTTCTCTCTCTAGAGAGATGAGATGAAGATTGTTTAATATTGAGACGTGATAAGATGGAAAGTGGGAACTAAAATATTTACAGCAAAGTTTTTTTTGTCATAATGTCGCTGCTGCCATTCTTGACCACTCCTTACCGGTTTGAGTACTACCCCATTTGTAACTTTTTCGGTCCTCTGATTTTTTTCAATTTGAATTTGCTTGTTTTTTTTTTTTTTTTTTTTTACTGCTTTGAATTTCGATTTCTTGGTCAAAATCAGTGTTTAAATCATGCTGCTTATTGTTTGATTTAAACGAATTCGAGCCGATGAAAGGAAAATTTTGGACACCAGGAACATATTTCCCCTTGAACACAGACGCCAAAGTTCCAGCCATTGAAGCAGTCAAAGCAGCTCTCACCGCCGGCTACCACCACATAGATTGTGCCCATCTATATGGTAATGAAGTTGAAGTTGGGGAAGATTTGGCTTAAGCTTTCAAGGGTTCATTGAAAAGAGATGTTTTTCTAACATCTAAGCCATACTGTACCATGAATTCACTCAAAAAACAGAAAATTCCGTTTGGGATTTCTCTCAAGAATCTCGGGGTCCCTTATTTAGATCTATATCTGAAGCATTGGCCCGAGAGTTTTTGAATTATAGGATATAGGCAGTTTTTGAATCGGTTGAAATCCACTTGGAAAACGATGGAAGGTTTGGTTGAGTAGGGCCGTGTCCCAGCTATCGGAGTTAGTAAATTCAGCATACAACAGATTAAGGAGTTGCTCAAACTCCGAGCAAACGATTCCTTAGGAGGTTGAGGAGGCAGAGGTGGTGGTCGATTGAATGGTTGAGTCGCCATTGAAAAACCATGGAAAGGGCCATCGTTTGGGTTTAGGAAAAAGGTGATGAATAGTATCCAAAATGCATATTTGGCACTTAAATTTTAGATGAAAAATAGGATGACTAATAAAAGATTTTAATGGGTATAAATGTAATTTAATAATAATTAACCGAAAATTTAATAGAGGGGCTAATTTGAAATGAAAATAAATTGTCAGGTGCCAAATGTGTGTATTTCTAAATATAAGGGGCTAATTGAGCATTGACTGTATTTGTAAGGGACCAAAAATGTCATTATCCCTTATTTATTTTAGGGTTAATAGCACTTTACCCCTTTGTGGTTTAAACGTCACCACTTACCCCCATGTGGTTTGTGGACCTAAGTACAACGCTAACTCCATTGACGGAAAACGTGGAATGTCGATTTTGCCCTTTCATAATTATTCACAATTATTAGGGTGTAAAGTGTAATTAACCCTTAATGTCTCTCTTTCTAAAAACGAAGCCTTCTCTCTAAAAACTCCACCGCCTCTCTTGCTCTTGACCTCACTCTCTCTCGACCTAGCTCTCCTTCTTGCTTATCTCTCTCGCTCTCGAATTTACCCAAGATCGTTCGGGGTGGCCGGCATTGGTCGCG
This sequence comes from Eucommia ulmoides, assembly GCA_016647705.1. Classification (NCBI taxonomy): domain Eukaryota; kingdom Viridiplantae; phylum Streptophyta; class Magnoliopsida; order Garryales; family Eucommiaceae; genus Eucommia; species Eucommia ulmoides. The sequence goes on from CM028338.1 coordinate 1,638,908, forward strand.
GCGAGGTCGGATTTGGATGGCCACTGCCGGTAGTGGTCGGATCTAGAGCAATTTGGCATGCCATTATACAGTAAGTAACACCATTCCAACGTTCTCGTTTCTAAAAAATTTCCCATTTTTAGGGTTTACATTCAAAGGTTTTATGTAACCACACACATTCCATCTTCTATTTCTGTTTCTGTTACGATTTTTCTGAATATGTAAACCGAAATATGGGAGAGAAACACCCTTTATTTTTGTTTCTGTTCTGAAAAATTTAGAAATAGAAACAGAAATATGCGAACAAAAAAAACGAAAGAGTTTGTTTCTTTTTGGTTTCCAGGTTTTACAACAAATTTTGTTTGTTTGTTTTATTTCCTTTTACTGTTTTATGTTTGTTTCCGATTGTTTGCTCATTTTATTTCCTTTCAAATTTTTGTTTCCAGCAGCTTTGTTTTAGTTTCAAGTTAATCTGTGCATGGTTAGTTGTTAATCCTTGCAAAAAAAAAGATTTTTGTTAATCTGTGCATGGTTAGTTGTTAATCCTTGCAAAAAAAAAAGTTGATTATAAACGTGTTTGAATTGCTGAACATGGTAGAAAATATGTTACTGTTTTTTTCTGTAACTGCTACTTCTTTCCCTTTTTTTTTGGGGTAACAGAAGGAGATGTATTTCAAACCTTTGTAGATTCATTATTGCTATTAGCCATTATTGTTGTTTGTATTTTTATTTTTATTTTCTGTTAGCCACTATTGCTCTGGTGTTACTGTTGCAGGTTTGGATAGCGAGGGCCCCGTTTGGTAATCCATTAATTCCCAAAATTTCTCATTCCATTCCTAGATTTCCATTCCTAGATTTTTGGGAATTCTGTTTGGGAATAGCGTTTGGTAATTTTTGCTTTCGTTTCCATTTCATTCCCATTTGAGAATTGTGCCCATTTTTTTTTTAAAAAATGAGAAACAAAAAAAAGTTATTTCTCATAATTCCAATTCCATTCCCAAAATCAATGGGCACTGTTCATACGCCTGCCGGTCACCATCCGCCGCCGGCCACCTCCAGCTACCGTCACCGGCCACCTCCAGGAACCTCCGGCGACCATCACCGGGCATCTCCGAGAAACTCCGGCAGCGGTCGCCGGTCACCTCCGGCGACTGTCGCTGGCAACCGTCACCGCCACCACCGCCAAAACAAAAAAAAAAAACTCAAAAAAAATAAAATTAGTTTTAGGATAAAATCGTTACCAAACCCAATTCTATTCCCAAAACAAAAAAAAAAAAAAAAAAAAAAAAAAAAAAAAATTATCGATACCAAACACGATTCTACTCTCAAGAAGGAAACAAAATTCTCATCACATCCCATCCCATTTCCATCCCACTGTCGGAATGGAAACAGAAACGGTTACCAAACGCCACCTAAAATTTTGGATTTTGGCTCTGGTGTTACTGTTGCAAGTTTGCAGCATTTTTTTTGGATGGCTGAGATTTTAGACAGGTTTTTTGTATTGTGTTTTGGACATTGTTTGGATAGTTGTTAAAGTATTTTGATGGAAAATTATGTAAGTCCATGATACATTATGGTTTTATGGTTTAAATGTACTTCTTGATGTATTTTGATATATCAAATTGTGCAATTCGAGATATATCAGATAATCATTATTTTGAACTTCATAGATAGGTTAAGAAACAAAAGATAGATCATTCAAATTTCATTACTTCAAAAATTACACATTCATACATTCATTTCATTGCCATAAACATAGCTAAAATTTCAAAAACAAACACACAAAACACATTTTTTTTTTTAAATGACATGATTTGCTTCAATGATTTGAATCTTTACTTCTAATTTTTTTCAATCTTTTTTTGAAAAGAAAATAATCTTCATCACTAACTTTGTTAATTTCCTCTTTTCCTTTAAATTGAGTTTTATCTTCATACCAACCAAAAAATGAATTGCATTCTTTGTTGCTACATCCGTAGTACTATTTTTTCTTCAAAGGTCTCTCACTTTACATTTTTCTTTTCCAAAATCACCACCATAAACACTTGAAGAAGACATGAAAAAAAAAAAAAAAAGAGAAAAAAAAGAGAAAAAAAAATGAGAATGTTTGGTTTGGTATAGAAACTGTGTGAGAAACATAGAGATTATATAGAAAAACATGGAGAGTAAAATGGGAATAAAAAATCAGTATTTTGGAAGGAAAAAACATTAAAAACATGCCCATCCTCAGTATGGACGGCGATTATACTATCCTCGAAGATAAACTTCATCTTCTAGTAGAGTGATGATAGAATTGCCCTAGCTGAGTATATCCAAGTTCCGAGATGCAAGTTTTAGGAAGCTGGTATGTCTAAGACATGCAAGTCCATTTGAAAAGTGACCCGGCCTATAACGATTGGTACCGTAATTTCTCTAATTGACTCTATCCTCTTACCGTCAAAAGCTTTGATGATGATAGCAATGGTCCAAATTCGGTCCTTGTTTACCCCTATCTTTTTCAATGCACTCAAAGGACATATATTGAGCACGCACCCATTGTTTACCAGAACTCTAGAGAGGATGAAATCTCAATAGTGCACTGATATGTTGAGAGGTTTGATATACCCAGTTCCTTTAGAGGGTATCTCGTCGTCAGTAAAGGTTATGAGATTGGCGTATTCTCCACTATATTAGTGAAGTGATCCTGTGATATGGAACTTCGTACATGGGCCTCATTAAGGACTTTCAGTAGTGCATTTCGATGTACCTCGGAGGTTACTAGTAACAACAGGATTGAAATTTGTGCCAGTGCTTTGCTCAATTGCTCTATGACCTTATACTCAATGTTCTTAACTTCCTTTAGGAACTCTTGTACTTCTTTCTCATTAACAGTCTTCTTAGGGATACCCTTGGGGTTCTTTGTCTGGTACTTTCAGAAAATCTAGGGTGGCAAATATTTTTCCACTCTGAGTAATACCTCCAATCTCATTTACTTGGTCTTCTATCCTTACGACATTGGTTTTAATTGTCATAGAGTAGTTCCAAGGCACCTCTTTCAAGTCTTTCATCAATTTTTGCTTGGCGTCTTAAAGGTTAGAACAGTTTCTGGTTGGATCATCGAAGAGCAGATGAGGGGTTTGGTTATTTTAAATAGAAGATGAGATAAGAAAAAAGAAAAAAATATATGAAAAATTTAGAGATAACACTACTTTCTCACCAAATGGAGAAAATTTGAAGAGAACCTATATATAATGACCATAAGTCCTTTAATCCCCCTTTTCTTCAATATAAACTAAGATATAATAATTATTTTACTAAAAATTATACTTGATATTATTTTATATTTAATGATATTACCGAACAAGATAGATAGAAGATAAGGGGCGGTTAGGTAGTATTTTTGTTATTCTGTTTCTACTTCTAATAAATTGGAATGAAATTTTATTTCTGTTTTGGAGTATTCCGGGAATAGAGACATGTTTGGCAAGAACCATTGTCCTAAAATTGCTTCTTTTAATTTTTGAGAACAGAAATAAGAAACATGTTTGGTTACAACTTTTGTTATTTTTTTTTCTTTAAATGTATGGTGGTCAGCTTTATGGTAGTGGCCCATGGGTAGTGGTGGCCGACGAGATAGTGGTAGCGGCCAACAAGATGGTAGCAAAAATAGTTTTATGGGAATGAATAGGAATCAAAAATTTTAGCCAAGCTAGTGCCCATGTCAGCCATTGATGCTGCTACATCAACACCCAGTCAGTCCCTTCTTGCCACGTCACCAGTTCTTTGAGGTAACTTTCTTTGGACCGATTCAAGCCTTTTTTTACCGGTTTTCCTCAAAGTTTGACCGATTCTTGGGGGGCAGGGGTTGAACATTCTGATTCAGTTTCTGGCCTTTGTTTTATTATTTAGGGCTCACAGAATATACTTTTTTTTATATTCGTGTGGTTTCTACACTTGTCCACCTCCTTCCTTGCGCCTATGGCTAACTCAGACTCATCTCAGGTCATTATTACTATTCTAGATGAATTCAATTATGTCATGTAGGCGCAAGGAATGTCTAGTTTCCTCCATATACAGAAATTATGGTGTTTCATGATTGGAGAAATTACTAAACCTGAGAAGAATGACGACGAAGATGTTATAGGATATACTGACCGTCTAGAGGAATGAGATAGCAAAAATCATCTGATTCTCACATCGCTTCATGCCACTATCAACCCAGAGATTAAATTCTAATTTGGTAAACTCCAAACAACTAAAAAAGATTGGGATCTTGTCCAACACCGCTACACCAAGGCAGATATATCACATCAGTATCGCCTCATTTCCACCCTCCACACCATATGCCAAGAACCAAGAAAAACCGTCAATAGTTTTCTATCTTAGATAACTGCCATGTAGGATCAATTGGCTATCACTGAGCCAATGTGGGAATGTACAAAATACGCCATCATTCAGACAAGCTACCGAACTGAGACGCGTATTATACAATTCCTGATAGCCTTGAGGGAAGAATTTGGGCCTGTATGAGCTTCAATCCTACACCGGGGCAAGAGACCTTCCCCAAATACTCCTTGCAACATTACAAGACTCAAATACAGATGTTCCTCTTACCGCACTAGTTGTTATTGCTAGACCAGTTGCCAAGCCAAACTTATCCCAGAAGCCCTTATACTGCAGAAATCCTAAGAACAAAAATTGAGTAACATCATTTGGTTATTGAATGACATCATTTGCTTATTGAATGAAATTATTTGGTTTTTGACACTTTTTTTTTTTTACACCTTTGACCCCCCAATTTTCAATGGACTTAATTGCCTCTTTACCTCCTTTGTAATGATTCCCAATTTGGGGAAAAATATCGGTCATTCAATTTAGTTTTAATTCTCCAAGGGGAGAAACTGTATGATGGCCCTGAAAAATCAGATCGTTACAGAGTGGTATCAGAACGTGGTTACGACCACCCTAGACTTAGGTTATGTAACTCATTATTTATAGTTAATGAAGTAATACTTAAAAATAATAATTTGGGTTAATTAAACTTTACACCCCTGTGGTTTGACTTATTTGCACTTATCCTCCTGTGGTTTCAAAATCACCACTTACCCGCCCTGTAATTAGATTTTCAAACCACTTACCCCCTGATATAGGGGGATAAGTGCAACAAATATTTGACCATAGGGGGGTAAGTGGTGATTTTCAAACTACAGAGGGGTAAAGTGAAAATTGGTCAAATCACAGAGGGGTAAAATGCTATTAACCCTAATAATTTTCGTATAACTTATTAATTCAAAAAAAAAAAAAAAAAAAGTAGTGACCACATTTTCTGCAACATTTTCTGCAATTTTAGACTAGTGAGAGCATAAATGGTAAAAGATTCATATATTCCTAATACATGACCGGCTTCGTTCTAGCAGCTGCTTCAATCTTCTTCTTATCCATTCTTCACATCCTGATTCTACTCGCCTTCCTCCAGCATCAACAATATATCAACTTTTGCCTTTTCGAAAGATAAGATATAAAGAAAACTCACATGAGTGCTATTATAATGATGCTTGTTTTTGCATCAATACAGTACTTGAAAGCATGAATCATCTCCTAAGATTAAAAAAAAAAAAAAAAAAATTTTTTAGTGATATTTGTATCTTTTATAGTTTCATGGAAAAATTATATTTTTGGTCCACATTTGCATGTGTTGAACATATTAACATCTTAGGTGGCATCTGATTAATGTAACTTACCTATATTAAGTAAAGTGAGGTTGGGTTAGTGTCAGGTTAGTCATAGACCATAGGATATGTCGTTGAATTAAAAAGATCGGTTTAAGGGTATTTATTGTCTTCTATGTAAATTATCAAATTTTATTTTCGTATTAAATTAGAAGAAGAAAAAAATGTTGATGAAAATAGACAGTTCTGCAATGATTAATGAATCAAGTAAGTTTTTAAGTATGATTCTTATTATCCTATTATGACATAGTTGTCTCGTCAGGAGGGCATCTCCTGTGAGATATGGTTAGTCCTTACAGGAAAGCATGTCCTATAGGACGTTGTGTTGTGACCTGGTAGGAGAGCAAGTCGTACAGGTGATTAAAATATGTTGTTGTTGGTATGTTGTATTAAACTTGACAGGAGGACAAGTCATGCAGATGGTTGATAAGATTACTCCCGATCGTGAGGTAAAACGATCTTATGGCTAGTAAGGAAGTATGGTATTTTATTATATACAAGTGAGTTGATCAGTTGATTTAGATTCGATTATTTTATTTTGATGATATTTTGTTGGGACTTTGATATTAACAAGTGAGTGATTACATTTTGTTGGGATTTTGATATTGTCAAGTGAATGGCTACATTTTGTTGGGATTTAAATACTGCCCAGTGTGGTTATATTCTATTTTGGAAAGTGAATTTTGATTAAAAAAAAAAAAAAAAAAAAAAAAAAAACTTGATTCATAAAATATTTTTGTATTATGAAGATAGTACACTGATAAAAATATGCAAATAAATATTGGTCCACTAATAGGAATAGGTAGAATCGGAGTGTGGGTAAATTGCTTAGACTTTTGGCAGACTTTACGTAGTATTTTTATTTACATATTTTGCTTAAGTATTGAACTCGTCATGTTATGTGAGTATTGGATTTTTTAGACGAAATATCATTTATGTATTTATATGATTGAGAGGCATTTGAGTGTTTTGAGATGTATTTATATATTTGAGACGCATTTGATTTTTATAGTTTGACACGTATTTATGTGTTTCGAGACGTATTTATGTAAATGATACATACTTATGTAGTTAAGACACATTTATGTGTTTTGGGATGTATTTATGTGGTTAAGACGTACTTGTGTTTTGGAACGTACTTATGTATTTGAGGGGCATTTATGTGTTTTTAGACGTATTTTAGAAAATCCGTTATTGGAAGCTTGGATTGTGTTGATATTTAAAGAAAAGTTTATGAGATTATTAGAATTTTAATGTGGATATTGAAGATGAATGTTTTTAGTCGCGTGGGGCAATTCACAAGGAATTTGAGCTATCTATTGGTTAAGAACACGTTGTCTTGAAATATTAGATGAAATTGATAAATATTGGTTATGGGATATGGCAGTGGACTTAAAAAGTCATGACAAGTGAGAAAAATTATTGAGGTCACGAACCTATTGGAATTAAAATAACCTAATCCAAGTGAGACTATCATAATATTTGAAAAATATATATTTATTAGTTGTATATAAACATTATTGCTATTTTTATCATAATAGTGCAGCGGGAGCGTGGTTGTGACTTTCGGTTATTATAATTTAACCGAGGGTGACTAGTACGGTGTGATTTTGAATTATTATTGTTTTGAATGAAATTTCGAGGACGAAATTTAAAAGGGGGTTAGATTGTAATACTTCGAAAATTTATATTTTGAAATATTATTTTAAATAAGTTTAATGATTTTGGGACTGTTATACTATTTAAACTATAATTTTAAAGTTTTGAAATATAATTAATATTTTTATTTTATTTTATTGAAGATATTTGTAAAAATAATATATATATATGTGTGTGTGTTGTCTTCATATAATGAAGACAACACACACACACACACACACATATATATATATATATATATATGAGAATAACACGTGTATTTGAGTATATAATAATAATAATAATGAATAAAAAAATAAAAAAACAATTCCTTACCTGTTAAGAAAATGGAGGATTTATATATTAAGAACATATTACATTACATATATATAGGAATCATATTAAAGCTTATATATACTAAGCTAATATATATATATATACTAGCGTATAACCCGTGCCTGAAGGCACGGGCGAAAAAAAAAAACCTAATACTTACGCAATTAAGTAGAAAAATCAACAGACCCAACATAAAAAAAATATTACAGAATATACTGCCAGTAATCACAACCACAAACATAAAAAACAATAATGAATTTAAATTGTTAACACGTGTTTTCAAAGACAACAAATCCGTGCCTGAAACAAACATTACTAAAACAAATAACAATAACTTAATTACCTTATAATATCTCCTCCAATGTAGAACTTTTTCACCCAATTCGTACAACAATCAACGAAATTAATGAACGCCTTTATACATTAAGATGGCGTTTCACTTACCCATGGCCCTTCCCCAATATTTTCTTAACCTCTTCGGTAGTATCATTATGTAAAAAACATTCAACTCACTATTAATTTGATCTGATTAGTCTTATACAAAAGGTTCAATAACCATTCAATTAATGAGAAACAATCATCAATATACCCGAGTACAAATAAACTATACAATGGGAAACAATTTAACAAAATTTACAATTACAAATTTACAAAGCACATATGCGTCGCCAATACAGAGAATACTGGGTAAAAATTCAAAAAATAAAAAAATACACTTTGATTAAACAACATTTAAAATTATTGACTCCTATTTTCAAATCTATACAACCAATAACTAACAGAACCTTTGCCGCTCGACATCAGTCCACCTTGTTCTGCTGTCAGATTTTAAAAAGCAAAACACTGTGTGTGTCAATCTAACGCATGCGCACCAAAAACAGTACGAAAATGCACCACGCCTACGATCAAACGGCAACTTTGTTGCAACCAAACAGAACATGAACAAAAATAAAAAAACAGGAACAAAAACAGAAACAGATGAATGGAGAGAGGAGAGTACCTATGAATGGAGATGATGAAGCTTTGGGAGGCTGACGACCATCCAAATACGACCGTCGGCGACCTTCACCGTCCAAGCCCTTGACTGAAACAGAAACAGAAACAATTCATAAACAGAAACAGAAACCGAAACCAAATGCTACCTTGCAATTGAATAAATAATCAGTTTATATTTCTTTTGAGATCAAATTGTTTGTATTTAGGTGACACATTTGGTTAGTGTTACTGTTTCTGCTCCCAGAAAACTTTGAATAGAGAGAAAAACGAAAATAAACCAAATCTGTTTCTGTTCTAATTTATAAATTTTGTTCGAAAATCTGAGATATAAAATAAAACATAATCAATCAAGGAAACTTAACCACCTAATTGTCAAAATTGATCAGGAAGAAACCTTCTATAATATAAATCATAACACATTTTCTTAAGACCAAAGCTTGATCAATCAAAAACCAATTTGCATCTCTGAGTTTTCAATTTGCCAAAACCAAAAGTGCGACGTTACTAAAACAGAAACAGAAACCAAATGCGACGTTACTTTTTTAGTTTGATATTTTAGGACTGAAACAGAAATGGGAACAGAAACAGTAAAGAAACAAAAACAGAAATGGGAACAGAAACAGTAAACAAAAAAACAAAAAAAACAGAAATGGGAACAGAAACAGTAAACAAAAAACAGAAACAAAAACAGAAACCAAATGTTACCTTGATTTTTTTTTCCGGATCAATCTTTTACGATTCATAAACAGAAAAAGAAACCAAATGCGACGTTACTTTTTTAGTTTGATATTTTAGGACTGAAACAGAAACAGTAAAGAAACAGAAACAGAAATGGGAACAGAAACAGTAAACAAAAACAGTTTAGGGTTTTTTAGGGTTTCTGTCATTTATGGTTATATGCTAGTGTATCAAAAATCATTGCAATTATATTAGATTTAATTATTAATGGACTGTTTCTGGTTAACTACTTCTGGACAACTGTTCCCAACCATTCCTTCCCAACCAAAAATATAATTAAATCTAATATAATTATCAACCCAATTATATTAGATTGTTCTTGGGTTGTTCTTGGTTTACTACTATGCTATAGTGTATCAAACCATTCCTTCCCAACCAAAAATGATCCTAGTGTATTAGCAGTGATGGCAGTGACAAATCTTGCTTAACAATCAAAATAATCAAATAATTCAAAAATTACAGGAAGTAGTAGAAAGAAGAAGGAGATTCAATCAAAAAACACCAAATACTTCATTTTCCAATTCAATCGTAGAAATAAACAATCTTGAAACAGAAATTTGGAAAAAAGAATAAAACATAATTTGTTCTGGAATTTTTTTTTTTGAAACAGAAACAGTTAACAAAGAGAACACGAGAGTATAACAGAAACACTAAACAAACACATTCATGTTCCAAGTTCTTTGAGAACAAAAACACTAAACAAACACCATCTAAATAAACACTAAACAAATACCATCAAAGAAAACAGGGGAACAAAACATATACACTGAATAAAAAAAATAAACAACCACTATCAAATTAGTGAGAAGATTGAAATTAGGGTTGAACTTACCGAAATTAGAATTGAGGTTCAACATACCTGAAATTTCGGAGAAATAGAGCGTGAGAATTTGCTAAAACCGAAGCTACCTGTTCGAGCATTAACAAAAACACATTAGGGGAGATAATTGATCTCATTAAATAAACACTAAACGAATGCCATCGAAGCTCATTAAGAAACAGTAAACTAACGGGGAACTTGGTATAATGCAAGTATATATAACAAATGAAAACCTCAAGGCAACTTGTATAAATAACGGGGAAAAACCATTTTTGAGCTAAATCTCATCTCGGCTCATAAAACTTAAATTTGTATATTTACTTTTAGATTTCATTCACGAACATGTAAAGAAAATCATCGAAGCATAGACAAAACCCACATTCACGAATATGTAAAGCTCAAATAAAATTAGAAAAGAATCACAAATGGAATCTTGCATTTTTTGCAGCATGTCTGTTGAATTCAGAATATCTAAATTCTACTGTAACTCAGACCTAAATAGACAGAGGGTTTGCAAGTGTCTAGCTTTTAAACATAAAATTCAGTTATAGAATTCTGCAACTTACAGTACTTGATATAATTGCAGTAAGAGCATATAAATATATAGTAAATGCGTATGACTATGTATAATAGATCAAAAAAAAGGAGAGTGAAGAGTTCATATATGTACATGTAGAGAGAGAAAGAGAACCTTATCTTCACAATCAGATTACTCTCGATTTCTCTACTGGTGCATGAAGGCACAACCCTTGCAACAGAGGAAACCCAATTTAACAAAATCAGTAACAGAATATTCAAATTCTATAAAATATACATATATTCAATTATACATATATTCAATTGCCTAATTGAACAACATTAGTACCTGAAATTAGACTCCATAAACCCAATTCCATATTAGGGTTCAAGCTAAGAAATTCCATCACTGCAATTAATTCCAGATCTATTGTTGTATGTGTGAGTAGAGACAATACCTTGAAACAACGGACGTGACGGTCGTGGTTCTGGATGGTGATGGCAGTAGTTGTGGACAGAGAAAGCCCCATCTGTTGAGGGAGAAAGGAAGCGAGAGTGAGAAAGAGAGAGAGGGGAGACTACCGTAGGCAGAGAAAGAGATGGATGAGCCTTTAAGAGATGATAGCGGCTTTGTGATGGCGATGGCATGGCAACGATAACTTTTGTGATGGTGTTGCTGAAGTTTTACAACAATGGTGGTTTGAGGTGTGTGATAGGGTGTTGCCATGGTGGTGGCCGCCTGCAAGAAGAAAGAACAGGTTAGAGAGCAAAAGGGAGAAAAATACCAACAAAGTTAAGTTAAACTCATTATATCAACAATGAAAAATAAGGTCGAATTGGAAGAAACAGAAATGCAACCATAGTGTTTTTTTATTGACCAAAGAACTACCTTTCCAGCTTGAATTACAGAAATGCAAAGAATTTCAAAAATAAAACATTGATAAAATGCAAAGAAACATTTTCTTCCAGGCATCATGACACTTGAGGTGGTAGTTTTCCATCACAGGGACCCAAAAAGAAATGCGCCTTGATCGAGTTTGAAAAAAAATCACATTTTAATGACACATGATTGTGAAGTGTCTAATTTGTTGCAGTCAACCTAACTAGCATGGGCACAGTATGACAGACAACACATATGGCTAATATTATTTGCAAATTGGGGGGCAGTACTTGTTTTTCCCAACGTCAGTGCCAAAGTTGCCAACTGTGGATCCAAAGAATTTGAAAGAAACTTAGTGCGTGCATGTTTTGATTTTCAAAAAGTTTAATGTAAGAACCTAATACAAATCTTCACAGCACCATAGCATATCTAGTGAGCAGGCATTAGCATCCACTTACCGAGTTTTAGGAAAAGAATATATGTGACTGCCGAAACATGCTCATTTGGAATTCCACCACTGTTATTAAGGACATTATCAAAGACAGCACATGTAGATTTAATAAGCAAAACTTCTCCACCATCAATATGGCGGCCGATCAATTCTTTTAGAATTTTTGAAGCTTGTGAAGCAGTACTACCTTCAAAAGTTAGGAGACCTAAAAATGTGTAAAAATTGGGTATAAGGAGCCAATATGATAAGAAAAAAAAAAAAAAAAAAAAAACAAAACAAAAAAACAATGATCATAGCAAGAGAGCGATTTCTGAATCCTCTTCAAGGAAGGAAACTGAATGATACGTCAGCCAATAATGGGTGAAAAAGAAGACATGCAAATTTCTCAATACTCGACTTTTCAGTACAACCATATGATGATAGGAGCATGCATTAGAGCAAGTATTGTGGTTTAAATTAACAATAACAGCAGCAACAAATAGAGCACATACCTGAGGTTTTGATCAACAATGAACTGGAGTAGAGCAACGAACTGGCTGGATTCTGGAGCAGCAGCAACAAACTGGTGGAGTAAAGGAATGAAGAATCTGGAGCAGCAGCATCAAACAGAGCAGCTGAAGAACCTACGTGAACAAATGGAGAAGGACTGAAGGAGTGTACTTGGAATGTGTGAAAGGAGAGTAAGAGAGAAGAGAGAGATCGTACCTGAAAGCAGCGGCGTTTGCTGAGGGAAATCGGAATGTTGGTGCGAGAGGGAAAAAAATCGATTTGCGGTGATTGACGGTCGTCGAGAGTGCGAGGCGGGAGGCGGAGGTACCCAATCGAATGAGGGTTTTTGAAACCAACGCCACCATCAGTGTCCCTACTCAGATCAACGCCACAATCGGTGTCCCAACTCAGATCAACTCAAATCGAGTGAGGGTTTTGAAAATCGAACAAACTGAAAAACGAAAAACAGAAACGGAAAAGGAGAGAGAGAAAGACGAACCTAGAATTTTCTGCAAGATAGGAGCGTATGCCATTGATGAAGGTGACCTGATTGCAACGATGGTGGTGATTTCTTACAGGCAGCAAGACTGAGATAGAGAGAGAGCTTCAATTTTAAGGGTTTCGAAACCCAAAATCAAGAGAGAAAGAGACCCTAATTTCAGAAACCCTTAAAAAAAAATCAAATTCAAACCAATGAATTTCAAAACAAAGATTTTTAGTTTGAACTACTGCAAAATCGAATCAAGAGCTGTGAATCGTGGTGGTTGAGAGAGAAAAAAAGAGGCTTACTAGGGAATCTGCGACATCGGGAGCGAGGACCGTGAGCGATTGGAGGAGTCGAAAGCTAAGCCACCGTCGTCGTCTGGAAGAAGGGAGAAGTCGTCGTGAGGGAGAGAGAAGAAATCGCGAGGAAGGATGACGGCGTGGATGGCGAGGCGATGACATCGCAGCGAAATGGAGCGGAGGTGGCAGTGGCGGTGGCGAGGGGATGGCGGAGGAGGCTGAGAGGGAGTAGACGGTGATGGCTATCGTCGGAAGTGGAGAGAGAGCGCGAGGGAGGAAGAGAGAGAGACGAACCTAAGAGTGCCTTTCCCCAATCAACTGAATCAGTGGAGAAGAAGACTCGGTGGTTCAGTGGTTCAGGCAGGCAAGAACAGGACACTGTAGACGATGGTAAGTGTTAAAAAGTATGATTGATGGTAAGTGTTGAATATTGTATATTATTATAGATAGATATATTATATAGATATGTTGTATATAGATGTTGTATATATCAAAAGACATCCAACGGTTACGAATATCCAGAGACATCGGACGACTGTGAATGTAAATGAGCTGATATATATATATATATATATATATATATATATATATATATATATATTAAGGGGATATGAATTAAGGAGGCAGTCAGGAGGTGTCAAGTATTGAGAAAAGTAGCGATATTATATATTTGGATGTTTCGGTATGGATCTCGGCTTTAAATTTTTGGTAGAATTTCTAACACTTTAAATATTTGTATTTAATCTTTTTATTGATTATATGATTCATGTGAAAGTTGTCATTAATTTTTAGCTATTAATTTTCATGAAATATTTAGAATTATTATGTGGAATTTATGTGAAAAACATGTCTATGTGTTTTATTTGGAAATTGATTAAATGCACGTATTAGAGGGGTTGAAATTCTACTAAGCATTGGCTCACAACCCCACAGTTTTGATTGTAGGGCCGTTGAGAATGAGACTGCACCAAGAATTCTAGTTGAATTTCTATTTAATTTGTAATAGTCAAATTGATCATTTACTATTGTAAAATTAACTCGAGAAATAATCGTATTTATAACTATCGTTGTACTGTGTACTTATTATAATTGTAATCAAGTTTACAGTTATCATTTTATTTCTTGAATTAATCATTCTAATTAATAAAAGAATCATAAATCCTTAGTATAAAAATTGAGTGACATCATTTGGTTATTGAATGACATCATTTTCTTATCGAATGACATTATTTGGTTTTTGACACTTTTTTTTATGCTTTTAAACCCCCCCTCCCCCCTCCCCCCTCCCCCCTCCAATTTTCCATAAACTTAATTGTCTCTTTTTACCTCCTTTGCAATGATTCCCAATTTGGGGAAAAATATCGGTCATTCAATATAGTTTTAATTCTCCAAGGGGAGAAACCATGTGACGGCCCTGGAAAATCGAGTTGTTACAAGCTCCTTGTGAAACGAAACTCATAATTTTCAGTATTTGTAAGTTTGAGCGGATTAGACATAGTTGGGCTGGTATCTAGTCAAGGAAAGTAGATTTCTATCTTTTTGTGTGAATGTGAAGGGTTGAACAAGCGCATGGATCTAGAAGGACAAAAACTGTAAGTCTTCTTTGAGTGCGTACGGGCGCGTAAGTGGTCAAATCTGGGAGCTTTTGGTGGATTTGGAATTCTCTTATCCATACGGTTTAGATGATATGTTTTTTGATGGATTTGGAGCCCTGGTTAAGGCGGTAAAGCCCAAATTCAGTAACGATTTGGTGGTGGTATTGCTGCTTGCGTTGGAAGCGCGTGAGATGCAACTCTATTGGCTGTGGTTTTGGTGGCGTTGTGATCGTCTCTTTGAGATGAAGATGTTGATGTGATGAGAGTTGATTTTGGAGTAGTGGTGAGATCGTAGCGGTCAACAGATGTAACGGCACGATGGAAGGCTAATGTTTAGGGTTTCAAAAATTTTAACATGAACAGGGTCAGGAAATATTGGCTCTTGATACCATATTAGAATAATTGATAGTGTAATGGTAAACATGAAACGAAAAAATGATGCTCAGGAAAATAGTATAATTTATAGAGATTTACAATAAGAGTATTTATAGGAGAAGTG
The DNA here is from genome assembly GCA_016647705.1 of Eucommia ulmoides. NCBI lineage: Eukaryota > Viridiplantae > Streptophyta > Magnoliopsida > Garryales > Eucommiaceae > Eucommia > Eucommia ulmoides. The sequence continues at coordinate 1,654,336 of CM028338.1, forward strand.
GGGAACCCTAGAGTTAGAGTTTTTACCTGATGGGTCAAGTGGGTCAAACTCATAAATTACATTAAACATGATTGCATTAATTGCCTTTTACCCCCTTCTACTTCAATTATTTTATACTTCAAGTACTTCTCAAAAAAAAAAAAAAAAAAATTAACAAATAAATACTTTTACTTAAGAAACCAAAAGCACAAAATCAAAAATTGCAATTCAATAAGGGATTTGAAACGACTCGATTTCCCAGGATCGCCACGTAATTTTTCTCTTTGGAGAATGAACGTTAAAACCGAATCACCAATATTTCATTTTATCAAAATCGGATAAATTTTACAACAACGGTGATAATTTTAATTATCGATTTATTGAGCCGATTTTACAACGATAAATAATAAATATAATTATTACAAGTATGAAATACAAATTCAAATAAAATTTCTAACGCAGCTACGTTCCCACTGGTCCTGCAATCAAAACTGAAATTCAAAGTCAAACTCCGAACCGGAATATTTTTCTTGCTAAAAAATCTTCCCAAAATAATAATAATAATAATAATAATCACATATATGTTAAGAGATTACAGGATTGAGATATGGGTATATATTCTTCTTGTTCTCCTTATTATTATTATTATCGTTATATATATACCCATATCTCAATCCTGTAATCTCTTAACATATATGTTATTATTATTATTATTATTATTATTATTTCAATAATACATATCCACGTGTAATATATACACACATAAGCTACATTTGGTTTCCTTCTTAACGAAGGAAACCAAATCTGCCATTAGTTTATTTATTTATATTAATTATCCATCTTGAAATAAAATAAAAAATATTAATTATATTTTAAAGTTCTTAAAAATATATTTTAAATCATACAATAGTCCAAAACTTTTAAAATCAATTTAAAATTAACAATTAACCTCCAAAAATTATCAAATTTTAGTTATACCGTAAATTTTACAGAACGATCCCAAAAAATATTAAACTTGTAAAATAATATTTTCAAAATATAAATTTTCCGGGTATTACAGGATTTTTTTTTAAAAACAAAATTAGGGTGATTTATTTTGGGCCCCAAAAGCTCACTACTTATTAAATTTATCCCCAATCTTTATTTATTTATTGGAATAATGACATTTTTGGTCCCTCACAACTAAAGTCAGTGCTCAATTGACATCTCATATTTAGAAATAGACACATTTGGTACCTAATATTTTGTTTTTGTTTCAAATTGGCTCTTCTGTATTAGCAATATTTCTTATTCCTACAAAAATATTTTCGTTCTCTTACATTTATTCCATTATGGTATTTCCTTTTCATTATATTATTTCCTTATATTTTATTTCCTTTTATTACTCATCTCTCCTATTGTATAAATAGTGAAGGTTGGCATTAATAAAATATACAAACCTTGTCTATTATTTTATTCTATATGGTATCAGAGCCTAGATCCAAAAATTAAAAAGAGAGAGAGAGAGTCTTCAAGAAGAGATTAGGGTTTCCAGCTGCCACCGGTCTTTATGGCCTCTGACTGCCAACTTTGACGGTTGCTGCAAGGAAGCAAGTTCTCCTACCCATTTCTCTATGTTTTTATTTTTATTTTTAAATGCCATTCTACTCTAATTCCACTATTGGCTATCTTTGAATCTTTTTCCTCACCTCCACGAACCTTCTCATTCTCTCCATCGTCAACGTTACCCTCCATCTGAAAACCACCGAACAACCATCCCACTCTCCTTTGCCCATTACTTTTCTTTTTTTTTGGGTCAAGTTTTTCCCATTACTCCACAGTCTCCACTACTCTCGTAAGACAAACTCCCAACCACCCACTACCCCTACTATGTCTACATATCCACCTAAACAAAATACCCAAACCCATTCCCCATCTCCCTTTCTCATCTTTCTGCTTAACCCTAGCCCTAACCGCATCCATGGCCTCCTCTCACACCTCACCTATCGCTCAATCCTGCTAATGCTCCCAGCCACATCCATGGTCGCTCATCTCTTTTGTCTCTCTCCTCCATGCCAATCATCGCTCGAAACCTGCAACAACTTGGACGCCGCCACTTCCCATTGCCATCATTCAACCTTCTTTCTTCCCAGCTTACTCAATTTAGGGTTTTATTGATGGGGACTACCTTCATTCTCGTCGCCGCTCTCCTCTACCAAATCACCCGATAGGCTCTCTCAATCGCTTAAGCTCTCGGTGATTCTCTCTGTAATACCATGAGAAAATTATATTTTTAAAAATATTATTTTATATAAGTTTAACATTTTTGAGTTGTTTTGTATATTATGAAGATTTTTTGTATAAATAAATATTTGATAATTTTTGGGGGTTAAATATTAATTTTGAATTGACTTTTAAAAGTTTTGGAACTATTGTGGTATTTAAAATATAATTTTAAGAGTTTTGAAATATAATTAATATTTAATTTATTTTAAGGGGATATTTATATAAATAATAAAAATAATAATATGTGATGTCTTCATATAATGAAGACATCACATATATTATCAAACTTATATATACAAATGCATTAACACGTGTATTAGGTTATTAAATAATAATAATAATAATAATAATAATAATAATAATAATAATAATAATAATAATAATAATAATAATAAATAAATAAATTATTGGCCCAGTAATCTACCCAAGATGGGTGTAAATTGGGTAGTTCTAAAAATGAAAGCAAATTGTTATCTTTCAACACTTAAATTTTTCAAATAATTAATTTAATACTAAATTAATTACAATATTTATATAGCAGCCGATAAGTGTAATTAGCTCTAGGTGCATATCCAAACAACAATAAATAAATAAAGTAACAATGCAGAACACCTCGATATATCCTGATTCACCAAGTTACTCTTGGTTAATCCAGTCATCCGGGCGCAACGGAGATTTGCACCCACTAAACCACTAAGATTCCTTTAAACAGGTAGCAACCAAACCTTTACACAACGATTCTTTTCACAGGCTCATAATCAACTTTTACAATTCCCTTTTCGCAGGCTAATGAGAACCTCTATTTTTTTAACAAACTAAAGATTAACTTAATTCTTTTATACTTAGGCTAAGAATCAAATCTCACCAAAATCACTTCAAGTATCCTTTTTCAATGGTAAGGATGGAACCGTTACAAATCGCACAAACTAATTTTATTTAAGAAGAATTAACATCTATCTATTTTCACAGAAAAGAGTAACCTAACATTTTTATACCTTAGGTAAAGATCAAGCATCAATCTCTTTATTGAAAGATATTGAAACCCAGCCACCCCTGATTAGATATTCCGAACAATATCTAATCTGCACAAAACTCACCAATTACAATAAATTAGTAAGTTTCTTCCCGCTCAAACTTTCTACCACCTCAAGGCTATTTAAATTTAATTAATGTCCTGATAAATACTAGTGATAGAATTAAGTGAGAAAATTAAAATATGATTATAAAATAAGCGCGTAGCACAGAATCAAGCACGTAATTAGATTTCCACAAAAAAATCATTTTAAAATAATTTTTGTGCACTTTAAAGTTCAAAAAATAATTTCACACGATTTAAAATCCAAGCAAGCAGAATAATATATAATGATAATAAACACTAAAAGCTTGGGAAGATCTTACCAGGATAATACCGAATGAATGAAAATTGACTCGCAACAAAGTTTAGATTGGTGACGCCAAAATAATCAACACTTATTCTCAACAACTTTTTTCAAGAATGATCTCATAATAATTTCTTGATATAATCTCAAAATAACAACTCTAAGAAAGCACACAACTTGAAAGTTCTTGATAGAATGAAATATTAATATATGAAAAACACAAGTCTATTTAAACAGATTTGAAACAGGCCTTCTAACGGCTAGTTCCCACAAGATATGATATTTAAATGTTCATATAGACCCCATATATCAGTATTACTCAATCCTGTTCAATACACTTAAATATAACTTTTAAATCATTCAATTTAGTCTTCAAATTATTTCACATTCTCAAATCAAAAGGATAAGAAGTATTAAATAGACTAAATTGAGAAACACATTTAATATATGAACCAAATCAGTATCTATTCAAAATATATAGACCATATCTTCCATAATTTAAAATCCCTCAAATATCTCCCTTGGAACCATTAAGAAAAACTAGTTTTTTACCAAAAGTTCAAGCTCCTCGTGATCTCAACCGAAATGGTTGGTTGACCGATCACAATGGTCGGTTGACTAATTGTAGTTACAAGTGTAGAAACTTTAAACCCCATTTTTTACCATGATTCAATCTGATTTTGGAAAAACTCAAAACATTAAAGTTATAGCCCTTTTTATTATATTTCTCAATTATTTTGAATCACCTCAATCAGAGTTCGTATGAGAAAGTTATAACCAAAATACAAACAAGTACACAAGCCCAGTCAGTTGACCGAACTCTTACAGTTGGTTAACCGACAGATTTAGAGAAATTTCTCATCCAAAACATGCCACGGTTGGTTAAACGACCTTTACATGGTCGGTTAACCGATCAATTCAGAGAATTTCACCTTTCCAGCCCAACGCCAATTGGTTGACCGATCCGATACCCTTCGGTTGACCGATCACGGCTGGAACCACTCCTTTTCAACTAATTTCACTCCAAACTTTGAGATTTTAATCCTGTTAACCAATTTCTTTTCTTGGTTAATTTAATTGACACTAATATTCAATTTTAAACACTAATCTTGCTTAGTTCAATTTTTATTTTTCAATTGTAATTGGAGCAAATAATTGAACACTAATTAGAACTTTAACTTCATCAAATTAAACACACATAAATATAACTCAATTAATTGTGTCATGTGTGATTCTAATCGAGATACATTAAGAGTAAAAGAGATTTAAGTTGTTTTCACCTAATTTCTTCAGAATCTTCAATCTCTTCATTTCTTTAATGTCCATCTCTGCATCCTTCATAATTACTTCATGATATTATCTTGAATGTAACTCTTTAAACTGAAATACTCAATAAACATGTTAATTCCACAAAAAACATCAGCACTTAATTGTCCTTCAAAATCTCTAGATCAACAACAACGATAATGATAATAAGAATTCTATTTATATACATATATAAGATAAGCAAGTGATCAGCATATAGAACTAATATAAATATGTATAAATAGTAAGCATATATCAGAGTAACTGCGAGATTACATATTTTTAATGTTTCGGGTTGGTTTCTATGTTATGAAGATTTTTTTGTATAAATAAATATTTGATAATTTTTTGGGGTCAAATATTAATCTTAAATTGACTTTTAAAAATTTTGGAACTATTGTATTATTTAAAATATAATTTTAAGAGTTTTGAGATATAATTAAGATTTTCTTTATTTTAAGGAAAATATTTATATAAATAATAATATGTGTTGTCTTCATATAATGCAGACAACAAATATATTATCAAACTTATATATACAAATGCATTACCATGTGTATTAGGTTATTAAATAATAATAATAATAATAATAACAATGATAATGATAATAAGAATTCTATTTATATACATATATAAGATAAGTAAACGATCAGTGTCATACCCCACCCTGGGCATCCGTCACCTGAGGCTGGGCGTGACGTCGACCTGACGTCACCAGACCAATCCATGATTATCCAATCAGACATATATACATACATACTCATGCTACTGTAACATATAGATACTTGTCCTGAAAATTCACAATTTCAAAACTACTAAAATACCTGAATCTTCCACGGTTAACATCTAGCTGACTCACCTCTAACCCAACATTACTTCCGGACTCTCCCTAATGCTAGTAGTGGATCAACTCCTAGCCGCGGTACCTGAAACCAAAATTTTTTATCGGTATACTGTCTTCATAATAAAAACGTTTTGTATAGATCAAGTATAAGAATTTAGATACCACAGTTCAAAACCAATATATAATAAACATCATGTTTTGAAATATAATATAATATAATCATGTACCTGGTTCCACTGCCACCAATGAAATGAAATACTATAACAATAATACCGTATATCATAGTTGGAACCAATTTTTAACTGCCACCACTGTAAAGAAATACTGTATTTAAACCACACAATAGCAATAAAATATAATAACCACAGACCACACGGAAACTCAGGTTTCCTGTCACCACAAAAATAAACTCCCATATTCATAACATTTCATTCAAGCAGTGAAAATCAACCAAAATACTATATTTATTTAAATAGTGTAAAGCGACCAAAATAATAGATGAACCAATCCATCCAATTCAGTATAATGTAATATATATATATATATATATATATATAAATTTATCCAACCAGATCACCGTTTACGACAAAACACCACACCACCCTCTGACTAGCCATATGATCGTTTTAACCTCACGATCGGAAGTTGCAACAGTACCGTATCACCCGTAGGATTTGCTTTCCTAGTGGGACATAACAATGCTCTACCGTAGATAAATACTATGGTATCGTCAAATCAATAACATCACTTTGTTGAAGCAGATAACCGTCACTCTGTCGAAGCAGATAAATAGTATGGCATCTTCAAATCAATAACATCATCGTCAAATTACAAATCAAGAACATCGACCTCTATCTCCAAAATCGATTTAATCCAAATATTATTTTTCTACCATCTTTAGTAACCAACTAGATTCAACAAATCATTTTTCACTTTCTTTAAAACCAATGTAATCCACATTTCCAAAAACACCCAGAACCGCTTGATCCATATAAGTTAGAAAATCGTCCAGTTTTAAGTAAACACATTTTCCATCATATATATGAAAACAAATTTTGTAATTTACTAGAAGAAAGTACACTCGCCTGGCTATTCGTTCTGAACAACTTTTACTGACTATCCTCTACTGATACTCCGGTGTCTGCGAACCTAATAATAACAGTGCCTAAATTAATATTTTATGTAAAATCACTTAATCATGCTAATGCAGACCCTAAGTTTTGTTATTTCCCCTTCCCCACATTTTATTATGTAAAATTTATTATTCGGTTAATTTTTTATTTTGTTAAAATTTACTGCATAAAATTTAGTAATACGAATAGTCCCAAATTTATTATTCCGGTTACAAAATTTTGCTGCTAGGGTTTAATTTAATAAACTAAAATAAACTTAAAGAAAATCGTTATCCGTTCCGAATCATTCAAGGGTTGCAAGATGGATTTTTGGATTTTATTGGGGTTCTTTATGTAATTTCTTCTTTTATTCTCCTATTCTTCTTTCTTTTTCTTTTTCCCGCTTCTGCTTTCGGTTCCTACTTCAGTCGGCCATTCACCGCCGGCCTTACACACACTGCCGAGATGAACCGAACTTACATCCTCCCCCCGCAGCGTTTGATCACACCATCCCATGACAAACCACATGCACAATCCACACACACACACGACTGGACAACATCCCTCATCCGACGACACATCCGCGGCCGATCAACATACACACACAGCCGAAACCCAGGCACTCACGCCGGCCAAACAATCAACACCAACCCATGCTCATCGCCGACTAAGCAACCCAAAACTCACACAAAGGGGTCGACGAGCAGATCATACACACCCACCCACCTGGTCGTCGGACGAACAGACAACACACACAACTCACTACCGGCAACCCACACATTCCGACGACGACAGATGATCGACGCGCATGCACACACGAACGACGATCACATACACAACCACAACCGATCAAATGATGACGGCGAACGGCATGCACCTACTAACCGAACAACAGCGATCGACCACTCCTTCGGCCAAAATCCGATCTCTCTCTCTCTACACTCCACTCCAGCGATGACGGCAACGATCAACGATGAGCACACCCACGCCCACACACATGCTGAACGACAAACCGAACACTGTCGGACAACCGCTCGAGCCTCTCACTCTCTCCGGTTTTCTCACAGCCGAACGGTAACCCACTGCCGGCCACTTTCTTTATCTCTCGCTTCACTTTCTCTCTATTCGATTTTCCTATTTCTGGATGATTCTTTTAGATTTTCCATCACTACATGCATGTGTGCAATTTATATGCATGGATCTAGTGGATCAACATGTTTTCTCTTCAAGCAACGTCGCCCACTCTTCCTCTCTCCCTGGCGGCCAGCTAACTAGCCAGCTAAACGTCACGATTACACACACATATATATATATATAAAATAAGCTTTTGGTTAATTTCTCTTTTCTCCCCCCTAATTTCTATAACTCTCTTTTTTAGTTCAATTTACCATTTATGAGTTTCTAAAATGGTAATTTTACCCTTAACATTTTCAATTTTTTATTTTAATTGAAAATTTGCATCCCAAGTTTAGAATAAATGTTTCTAAATTTTCAATTTAACCCAATAACTTTTTAATTTGGTTTTTAATTAACTCAATTTTTAATTTTTTTTACCCCGTAATTTTCTAAATGCTCTAAAATGAAAATAAAGTGATGTACGTGCGAAATCGGGGTCTTACAATCAGCATATAGAACTTATATCAATATGTATACATATTAAGAATATATCGGAGCAGTTACAGAATTACATATTTTTAATGTTTCGGTTTGGATTTCGGCTTCGAATTTCAGGTAGAATTTCAAACTCTTTTAATAAATATATTTAATCTCTCTATTGCGTGATTTATGTTATTATTGTTGTTGAATTATAGTTATTAATTTTCATGAAATAATTATGATTATGTGAAAATTATATGTGATACGTGCCTATGTGTTTATGTGTTGTATTAATTAGATACGCATACTAGAGGGGTTGAAATTCTACTGAGCGTTGACTCATAACTCCACATTTTTTATTTCAGGATCGATAAAAATGGAGTTGTGCTAGAAATTATAATTATATTTAAATTTTCATTTGTAATAATTGTATTCATTAATTAATATTGTAAAATTGACTCGATAATTTTATCATTATAATTATCGTCACGTTTCGTAAAACTTCTCAGATTTTTTTTATAAAATGAAACATTGGTCATTCGGATTTAATATTAGTTTTCCAAAGGAAGAAACCACGTAGCGACACTGGGAAACCGAGTCGTTACACTCTCTTTTCTTTTCTTTTCTTTTTTTCTCCTGCTTCAATGTTCTCTCTTCCGCTTCCCTTTTTTTTTTTTTTTTTTTTTTTTTTTAGGTTTTTTGTTAACCCTTCGCTTCTTCGCTTCCTGGCTCTGCACTATCAATAGGCATGGCTTCCTCTACTGCATGAGCCGCCTTCTTTTCTTTTGAGATTTCTATTATTTCCTTTGAAGGAGTAACCAATTTCATGCTGAATAATGCCACTTTTGTTGTTCCCTAATGGATGCGAAATTCTGCAATCCATAACCAGTAATTCCATCAAGCGATGGTTCTACTTTATCCTTCCTCCACCGTCACTAGTACAACAAAAATTCGCTATCATCGTCGCCACTAACAACAAATATTTGTTATCACCACTGCCGCCACCACAACAAATATTTCATATTATTGCGGCTACCACCACAACAAAAATTCACTGTTATTATTCTCACCACCACAACAAACAATTTACTACCCTCACCAATGCCACAACAATAGATATTCATCATCATTATCATCACCACCACCACTAATCAATATTGATTGTCATCGCTACAAAACACAACAAATACTCACCGTCCATTGCCTCATCAAATATTTACCATCATTACTGTCACCAACACAATAAACATTGGTATCACAGCTACCATCGTAGTAAATATGCATCACAACAACAAATAAAAAAAAAATAATAAAAAAAATCAGCAACAAATGTCAACAAATCACAATCAAACATTACAATAAATTTAAAAATCAAAAGTATTATTAACAGTAAATTTTAGATAATGAGGTGGCCATGATCAGTTTAGACAGAGAGAGAGGGAGAAGTGGCGTAGTGGTGGTCATGATTTGTTTAGAGAGAGAAAAAAAGATGACAATCTGACTGTTTGCAGCCAGATTGCAGGCGGCCACCATCGATATGTGGTGGTGGTCGTGATTTGTTTAGAAAGAGAAAGATGGCTAGCGAATATGGGCCGCCACCATCATATCTAGTAGTAGTAGCCCATATTTGGCCGTTGAAGGCCAGATCACCGTGGGGAACCACCGGATATACAGTGGTGGACGTGATTTTTTTTAGAGATAGAGACAAAGAAAATGAGATAAGGTTAGCGATCTGACCTTCAAGGGCCAGATCTGGGCTGTTCATGGCCATATCACCAACGACCTCCACCGGAACTATGGTGTTGGCCGTAATTTGTGAAACGAAGGGAGAAAGTCGTTGTTTCGGCTGCATCGGAGTCTAATCACAGTGGTGATTGTTGATCCTAAGATTTTGATGGACAATTAAAGGTTGATGTTTTTTGTGGAACTAACAGGTTTAATTGAGTGTTTCAGTATATTAGTTCCAATAATGAAGATATGATGACAAATAATGAATGGATACTAAAAAATGATGACAAAGATTATGAAGGATTAAGAGGTTAAAGAATTTGTAGAATTTAGGAAAAACAACTCACGTTAAATTTCAACTCTTAATAGCCCAATATTTGAAGGATTTTTTCTTAATTAGTAACAACACTTATTGTATATCATTGAAAAATAAGAAAACATTTGTATTATATTATTCTTTTCGCCATTATCAACAACATCCAGCATATGCTAGGTTTAAATTGGCAAGTTCGTTAACCATAAATTATATAAAATACAATAGAATAAAAAAATGAAAAGTTTTGGTCAATGTTCCGGTAGAAGTGGTTTCATTATTCAGTCGCCGTGTACTGAAAATTGTTGGAATACCATTGGATACCAACATTGTCCCCATATAGAGACGCTAGATATAATGCATCTCTATGCTCATGAATTTCAGTAATTCCAGTGGCATTAAATTGGGGGAAAGTCTTCGTTTCTAAAACGATGCCATCTCCATTAAATCTATATCCCATGAGTGTAATGTTGTTTCCAGTTCCGACGGTCGACGCCACCCAAAAATCTCCTCTTTCAGTCCTTACAATCTTATTTGGAAGGCCTTGGACGTTCAACAAAATTTCTGCAGTGTTCGCTTTAGGACCTTTCAACCAATATTTTTGAAGTCTTCCAATTACGTATTCAGTAACAACGATGAAAGAAGCATCCTCACTAATCGCCATTCCAGCAGCCCCTGCGAGTCCCCTCATTAATACATCTACTTGTTTAGTTCTCGGGTCGTATCTTATCAATCTTCCAGTTGAATCATTACGAGTAACCACGAGTTCTGCTACCCTGGACGACATATTTATAAAATCTTTTATGATTAATTATCCCATTGTAAAAAACATAACATGGAAAAGAAACAAAAAATTGTATTTACTTACTCTAGCCCATAGACGGCACTCGCATCAGTCATATATATAATACCGGTTTGTTGATCAACATCAGTGCCATCGGGGAATCTGAATGGCACTCCCTCTGCACTAGTGGCAAGTTGCTTTGCAAGTCCTCCTTGAGGCCCAATAACACATAATCCATAAAAAGCATCTGCTACGATTATTTCACCCGTTTGTCTATAGTACCCGAGACCTAAAGGCCTCCCACAAGTTCTTCCTAGAGATACATTATTTGTGCCGTCACACAAGTCCTTCGACCTTAATATAAGAAGAAATAAGCATGCATGCATTGGTTATAGAAGTAATTAAAATATATTCACCATAACTTGCAGAGTTTTTCCACTTGGACGCAATATCTTTTGGGTTAATTATAGTTTACCTCTCTGTGGTTAGATCGTTTTGCACTTTGCGCTCCTGGAGTATTTTCATTACCATTTTGTTCAGGCTTTGTTGCACTTTACCACTTGATGTAGGCCTAACCACAGGGGTTAAGGTGTTGACGAGGGGGGTAAAGTGCAATAAAGACCTAACCATAGGGAGAAAAGTGGTGACGTGAATACTACAGGGGGACAAACTGTTAAATGACCTAACCAAAGGGAATAAAATGTAATTAACCCTATCTTTTTTAACACAATATACTCCTTTTTGTTAAACCATTATTTGTATATAAATTATCCAGACATAAACTACAAATTTATCAACGTTTAATTGCATTATGACAAATATACGCAATTTCTTAAAAATCAATCGTGGGGTAATGTTTTATTTTCATTGTTATTGAGCAATATACCTTGTCGGAGCCGTAAATCCAAAGTCGACAAAACCAAGTTCTCTTCCTTCATATTTGACAACTCTGCCATCAGAGATGCTTGTATAAGGTCCTCCTCCGTTGTTGTCGAAGACGGTGGACTCAGGGCCAAATGATGGAACGCGGAGACTTACAAAGGGTGCAGAAGAAAGCGTGAAAGAAGGAAAGAAAAGAAGGAAGAAAATGTAGAAAATATTAGCCATATGTGATATGTGTGTATGTAAGCGTGTTTGTATTTTTTTCTTTTACTTTCTGGATGATGAAATGTAGCTAGTTAAGCATTAGTATTTATAGGCGCTAAAATTTGATCCGAGAGTTTGAAAGATAGAAGTAATCTGGGCAGGACTTTTCATACGAAAAGCATTATAAACAAGCTTTGTAAATAAATGTCACGCGCTTTGACATTTCATCTTATTGAGTCGTTGGAGGCTTTTTTCAACGTGGTCAAAATCTTCATTCCTACCTTGGTCTGTTTTTTCTCTTTTCTCTTGTTTGAATCTTAATTACATTGAAAGTCATCGTATGATTAGTTGTATTTAGGGAGGGGATTGTCGTCATTGTATGTATGGAGAGACGACTAATTAAATTATAATGCTAAAAAATTATAATGTTTGGCGGTTCAAATTATAATTAAGTTGTGATTATCTCTTAACTAATATTTTATGACTTAAACTTCTATTGATGTTGATGTGGTCAGAATTTTGATTTTCTTTTTTAGGTTTAAAATAATTTCAATATTTTAGCTTTGAAAATATTGTATTATTATTTCCTAGTACTGTAATCTTATGTTATCGAATTTAATCTAATGTTTGGTGGAGATTAAAAGGTTTAATAACAACGGTCCAAATGAAAACTTTTATAACAAACCCTAACTCCGCAACCTACAACTGATCATGAAGTTGGCCGATCTAGGGAGTCTCCTTTGCTCCTCATGGGGTTGGTGAGGGAGATACGCGATCTCTCTCTGAGCGTTCAGTATTTGGCCAGATAGGTCAATCAAAACTAGTTGCCCCCACCACTACCTGTTTCGCAAAAGTATGAGCTACCGCATTGATCGGCACATGCCATGGTGAATGAGGGGCAAAGATTATGTCGAGCAGCGCCAAGTGGAAGATCGACAAATAGAGCAACAAGATCTCCGATGAAAGCTGAAAAGGCTACGGAAGGAGAGGGACAAACTACGTCAAGGAAGCTAGAATAATCAACGGGATCCCGAAGTCCAGGCATCAGAAGGAGCGCCCAGTCTACATTCACAGATTGAACCACGTAAGATGTCAGTACGAACAGAAGAAAGAAAAAATGGTGCAACAACCCCGAGGAACAATGTCACAAAGAAACTTCAACCTCATCAAGCCAATGTGATTAACCATGAAAATCAACAAATCATAAAAAAAATGTAGAACATGAAGAGGAACCCTATAAATCAACAAATCAACAAACAGAAACTACAAAACATGAAGAAGAAGACGCAACAGAGACTTCAAACAAAGTGCAAACTGATTCATCACCAGTTGGTTGCTTAAATTAGGGTGGAACCCTAATTTATTCACAAAATGCACAAATTACCCTATTTTATTCATAGAATGCACAAGAAACATGAATAAATTGGAAAACGAACCTGAAGAAGAGGAGCAACGGACGACGACGGAGAACGTGGACTGAGCAATGATGGACGATGGAGGCGACGATGACAATTGGACAATGACGACGATGATTCGAAGATTAGACGTGTGAAGAAGACGATTCGAAGACTACGAAGGAAGAAGAGGATTCGACGTCGACAATTCGAAGATTCGACGAGGGAAGAAGACAATTCGAAGACAACGAAGGAAGAAGACGATTCGATGACGATAATTCGACGATGACGACAACGATTCGACAAGGGAAGAAGACGATTCGAAGACGACGACGACAGAAGAAGATGATTCGGTGACGACGATTTAACGAAGAAGAACACGATTCGACGACGGGCGAGCGAACTGCGAAGAGCTCAAGCTGAGGAACGAATGAAGGATTTATGAAATTACGCTTGTTTCAAAAGAATTTTCAAATCCTCTATTTACCACTTGAATGGAATTCACAACTCCCTCCCTCCTAAAACCCAAACAAAGAATTTGTCAAAAGAGAATTTTGAAATCCTCTAACCAAATTAAATCCTCCCTAGAAATCCCTTACCCAAACACAACCTAAGGGATTTCTCACTGGAAACACCCACCAGAGTATCATGTTGCAAGTCAGAATTTCCACTTCCAGCAACTTCCAAACAAGTGTTCCCCATATTTTCAAATTCTCCGACACCATTTTCTCGCACATTCCAACCATTTTTTCAATGTCTCCAAACCAATCGAATTACTGTAAGAATCTGAACGATCCAATATCCTAAACGGAAATTAAACAAGAATAATTGGATCAATAACTAAAGAAAATCTAAAATGAAAACATATCTCCTTCCATTGCACATTCTTTTCTTCTCTCTATTTTCTCACTGTTTTGGCATTTCTAAGCTCTCAACACACTCAAATTAGATAGTGTATTTGTAGTTGATTGTGTGTTTGAGCCTAGGGACCAAAATCCTTTATATATGGCTAATATCCCTATAAGACCCACCATAACAACAACTCATCTCCACCTCAACAACAACAACTCACCTTCATCTCAACAACAACTGAATAGAAAACATCAACACTTTGCCGAAGCATATAAAATCAATAGTATCGACAAAACAATAACAACATTATCAAACTATAAATCAATAATACCAACATCTATCTATAAAACCGATTTAATCCAAATATCATTTTTCCATCGTCTTTTAAAACCAATTAGATTTAACAAATCATTTTTTTCCATTACCTTTAAAAACCAGTGAAAAACCACATTTCCAAATCACCCAAAATCGTTTGATCCATGTAAGTTATAAATGCGTTCAGTTTTAAGTAAACATATTTTCCATCATATATTTGAAAATAGATTTGGCAAAAAGACAATATACTCACATCGATATCCGTTTTGCAAAATTGCCACTAACTACACTCTATCTGGATGCCGGTGCCTGCAAATCTTTCCCGAATTTTCCCCCGGTCCGCGAGATGAGTTTTAGGTTTTATTGGGTGGTTTGTGTATTTTCCTCATTTTTTTTCCTTTCTTTTTCCTTTTCCTTTTTCTGTTTTGTGTTTTCTTTCACTGTTTCCGTTGCTTGTTTGCATTCAACCACCGCCGACCCAACAGCACCCCACGCCGAACCACCGAACCTACTCTCTTTCTTTTTTATTTTCTGCACCGTCGGCAACAACCAACAACCTGCCCACACACACCCACACCGCCGGAGGAGCGCGCACACACACACACAACAGTGGAATTTACACACACACCACAACGACTTCTCCCTCTCTATCTTCTTTTTTTGTTTTCTGTTTGCTGTTGGGTTTTACCGCCATCACAACACACACACACTCACACCCCAGCGTCGGACCAAGCTCACACCACTGCCACCACCGTTGGACCAAGCTTACACCCATCCACATGAGATCGACGATAAACACAATCACACCGTCGACGATCCAACTGAATAGATGAACACACACACGCTCGCTCGCTCGCTCGCTCACCGCCGGAGACACACACACACCCCACTGGCGACACCCCCACAACGATCACACACCCCACGACGGAACACACACCGTCGACCAATAAACCCACACGACTGAATAACAACACAGAACATACGCAACCTACTGCCGGTGGACAGAAAACACACCCACGAACCTCACACACGACAGTATACAATACACACCACCGGGCAACGGAACAACACATATGCATACAAACGATAAAAAACAGAGCATACATACTCACCGGAGTAATTACCGCATCGTCAAACGGACGGACAACACACACACGCATACTCCAATCACATACGCACAACGAAATACACACATACATGCTGGATCAAACAAAGGAACACACACACACACACCACCGAACAACGATACCCATCACCGACCGAAACCCATTTTTCTCTCTCTCTCTCCTGATCTGTTTCGGTTTATTTCTAATTTTTCCTTCTTTTGAGATCACAATTTTTATGAATCATTTATGGGCATGAAATTTAGTGTTTCTCTTCAATTACCTCTGGTTGCCACGTCCCTCCTCTGCCATTCTCTCCTGTCTCCGGCTGAGCTCACGGCACACGCACGCACAACATGCAATATATATATATCTTTTGTTTTAAATACACTTTTATCCCCTAATTTCTTTAAGTCTCATTTTTAATCCAAATCCAACATTTAAGATTTTATGAAATTGTAATTTAAGCCCTAACTAAGAATTTGATATTTATTTTAGTCCAAAAGTTTACAATTTACGTTTTGAAAATTACTAATTGATCCCAAAGATTTTTAAATTAAATAATTAATAACGTCAACCACCCTGCTTTTTTTTATTATGCTCGAATGCAACTCAATTTGTACGTATAAGAAAAATCAGGGTCTTACAACTTTTTCCCCCTAAAAGAAATTTCGTCCCGAAATTTTCGTCAAGCTACTAATACGACAAAGTCGCATCACCAGGTTATGTTCGTCTCACGCAATTCTAGAACAACTATTTCCTATATAGGGTCCCATAATCACAAGTAGCCAAAATTTATAACCAACAGCTTCTATCAAAAGATATCCACCCATTGCAACATTTTTATTTGCAGTGGTCAATTTATATTCAGTACCCAATAAACATGGTGCACTTGGTCAGTTACACTTAACCGGACAAAGAATCTCATGTTTCTAACTGCTCCCATTGCGCTACTCTAAAAAACGATCAACAACACTATATATACTTAAAATATCGTGGTAATCTCAATTGATTGGGCCTATCTCATTCCGACTATTTTTTTTTTCTATAACCAACACTTATCCATTCAACATTTAAACCAACAATACGCGCAACCAATCTCATAAGTACAGATAGCCCACAACTCATCAACCTCAATATCTTTATCAGAACTTCAATACTCTCATAAACGTTTAATAAATATTACCACAATCCAACGTAATAATTTTTTTTGCAATACGCCAAAACCACATCGATACGTTTCAAACCACGTCAAAATTATATATATATCCCTTAAAACACATAAAGATCACCATACCACATCAATACGTATCAAAATACGTCAAACATGTCATTTATAAGAATTCTCTTCATGCCTCCACGTTTAATCAAGTTCCTAGCAAGACCACGTGCTTCAATTACGTTTAAACTCTACCTAAGGATAATTCAAATGATCCTTTCCGAATGAAATCTTAATGAATCATTCATGCTGACTCCACATAATATTAGTAGTAAATCAACACTTCTAGTTGAGTTCTTTTCATCAATTCCATGTCTCAAATAAAAATATAGCCACACCGGTTATCTTCAAAACTCGAAAATTTTCTGCTCTCCTATCATGGTTTAGTCTATTTGACTGAAGTCATACATCCTTTTTCATACAACACTTTATACGATGCCACTTCGATCGTCAAAAAAATATCTATTATTTTAAACAAATTTCATTAGCGCCACATAGTCAGCTTCACTATCAGAAAATTTCAAAACGCAACTCTTCAACATATCTTCCAATATCAGATTCGCACTTCTTGACTGGCCATTAATCTACAAATAAAACCAGATACCAACTTCAACTTGGCACCCGGAGCAGTGGGGAAACCCAACCAGAACGTCAAAATAAATATCATATCCCTGTACTACAGTTTCTCCTATGCAACTTTTTCGATGAATAAATTATTACCTGGAATTTACTACCCGACTTCCAATGTTTACACATGTCAATTTTTTATTATGACGGTAATTATGATAGTATCACCAATAATCCAACACTGTATTTCAAGTTCCTCTGCGGACCGCTCATACAATAGCAACTTAATTTGTTTTGATAAAAAATTATCTTCCAATTACAATATGGCGACAACACTTACAACCAACAATTCAGTTTAAAAAAAAAGGGTCAAACAATTTATCCAAGAACAACTATCAATTAATGAACGAAAAAGTCAACAACCAATTTCCTCATTTTTGATTTCAAACTGGTATCTTATCCTAACTTTATTCAATAATTTCATTGGACCGGTGCCTCATGCAACCGGACAATTCCGCCAATATACACTTGGCATATGAATCAAGACTTCCATTTCCATTCTGGAATAGATAGAGACTGTAATAACCCACCTGGATATTAATGCTCGACCTTAATTTTTGCTAATATACAAAATACCAAACAACCAATTCTACGATTTCTCGCTCTCCTCCAAACTACCAATAATGCTCATGTAATTTCGATACAGTTTGATATCCCCGGGGTGCATTATGTATATCAAATTATGTGCTTCTTTTAAGGTCTCTTCCGTCAAATAGGCATCATTAGGAACAGACAAATTATTTCCAATCATCAAGACTTCATCATTATTTCTGATACGATCGTCAGCTTTACGACCATTTCCCACTTTATCTTTAATCTTCCTCAACTGGACATCCAACTTCTACGCTTCTACCTCACAGTCGATCAATGTCGGTTCCAAAATTAAATTCTCAAACAGCGCTGCCATCTGACCAAGCGCCCACTAACTCCTAAGAGTTTCAACCTGTCACATAATTTAGTATGAACAACCTGAATGTGCGCAACCAAACTTACTGATTCCTAACTTAAAGCATCGGCTACAACACTGGCCCTACTTGAATAATAATGGATGGTACAACTGTAGTTTTTTATCAACTTTCTTTAGCGCCTTTACCTCAGATTTAGCTCATTTTTGAATAAGCAATTATTTTAGACTGTAGTGGTCGGTGCATATCCCATAAGTCTCGTCATACAGATAAGGTCTCTAAAACTTTAAGGCAAACACAATCACTGCCAACTCTAAAAGTTTCGCATTTCGGTCACACTTTTCGGCCTTTCTCATTAAATCACAGCCTCGATTTCTATTGGATTCACTTGAATATCACCTCCCAAGATCACATGTTTCAAAATTATCACTTGATCCAACCCAACTCACATTTATTGAATTTGACATGCAATTCCTTCTCTGGCAATGCCAGCAACATAGTCTAGAGATGTTCTGCATACTTTTCTCTATTCTCGACCGGAACGCCATTTTCGCCACATCACAGTCCCTAACCTTCAATTGGTGATAGCCTAATTAAAAATCTATTTGGGAGAACACCCTGGTCTTTCGCAATTGATTAAACAAATCACCAATTCTACATGATGGGTATAATAATTTTACTCGAACCGCCTCCTTACTTCCATTTCGATTACCCACACTCATCCTCAATGTACCACCCTTTTCCTTTTCGAATAACCCTGGATTTTCATAGAGAGAAACACCAAGTCTACTATGATCGTGGGTTAACAGATCTTCCAATTTTGTCAACTTAATATGTGCCCTATGATAGAGTGGAATTTGTATAATAACAGTTCCTAGAAGTAACTCGGAATGTTTACTGTCAACCTTGACAATTCTTCTGGGAAATATATCGGAACAAACCCTAACTACTGACATATCTACCATCCGAATGTTATTTTTATTTTATTTTTTTAGACTTAGGTGTGTTATGCTGTATCAGCTAATATGTTAATAACGACGTACTAAGTGTTGTCTTTCTTAAGTGTAGTTGTTTGTCTAACTTAGCCTTCTTATCTTGTGGAAGACATCCCTTCTGGCAATATCACCACGTGATAGTATCACTGCTTGCCAACAAGACTACCCTCCAAGCACCATGCCAATGCACACACTAAGGAAATAAAAGACCAAACATTCACGCACCGCACTAACTTATTGATACCCTATCTCATGTCCCCTACTGACTAGACAACTGACGTGTCTTTCTATCTCATGGTCCTCTACTTACACAACAACTGAAAAGTCTACAGGACCTATAACCTAGGCTCTGATACCAAAATTGTCACACCCTACCCCGGACACCCATCACCTAGAGGCTCGGTGGGACATCGACATGACTTCACCTGAATGTCAAACCATCTAAAAATAAATAAATGCCATACATAAATATACAACCACAAAATGTCACCAGATTCATCCTCTCTAATTGGGGACACATCTATCCCTGAATTATAATAACAACACATAAAAATATAACAACCAAGAATCTCACACAAATTCTCCCCTGACAGGTTATCTCAGAAACTCCCGTATGACTCCATCATACGACTCTATCTAGTGCTAGTAGGGGGGACCGACTCCTAAATTTGCTTCACCTGCGAGTGTACTGCCTTCTTAGTAAAAATCATTTTTAACATAATAATAATACATTCTAAATAATACAACATTTAAATAGATCAAGCTTAACGCGTATAAACAACACATTTTGAACAGTAGTATAAAAATTATATACCACGAGAAAACTCATTCTTCCTACCATTCAGAAATTATCATCCATAAATA